>CM035591.1:75109487-75557636 GCA_020423425.1 Chrysopa pallens
ATAGTTCAAACATTGATATTCCACCATACGTCGAGTATCTAAACAATTAACTTACATTTGTTGTTATATTCTTGTTAAAAACAAATATGGCACAGTCCATAAACTTTTGAGTGATCTGGAAGGGGAAAAAATCTATCTTGGTGTACCATTACTTTCTTTCTTCCACATATTGTTGAGATGCACTTTGAATAAATTTTGTGAATTAATACGATTTTCACTAATATTTCAAAAAGGAATCATTTAATTGTGGATGTTATGGAGGATGTTATTTTTAAAAAAATCCATAAAAACTCCACGTTTCTAATTTAGATGAAACTTCATTTTTAAAGTAATTTCAAACCATAAATTTCAAAAATGGCATCTATTTTACGACAGTTGGTGTGTTCTTATATATCGCCTGTAATCAAACTCGGAAGCCAATATCGAATTTTATGTTGTTTTTATACCTCCAGTTCTTTATTTTTAGACTCTTTTTTACCCTAGAGAAAACAAAAATAACGAAACAAATTGTTGCTACTTTTTGACGTTAATTTCATGCTGCTAGTAAAGAACGTGCAACTCATGCAGAAAAATATAATTTTATTCTGTAGAGACCAAAAATTAATTTATATTTAGTGACTTTTTTAAATTATACTGTATATGATAAATCGAGTGATAATGCTTGATTTTAGTTTAAGCATTCCATAAAAAAGGTAATATTTTACTATAAAAATACTCATTTATATAATGTGTTTCGTTGTCGGATATTAATGGGTGGTAAAATTATTTTCGTTACCATTTGTAAATATTTTTATGTATAAAAAATAGTATAGGTTTTTTTTCGCATGACAGTTATTCATTTTGTTCCGTATTTGATGCACTTGAATCAATCTTAGTGCTCCCTTAATATTTAAACATATTAATAGAGAATTTTAAGTATGATTGTACAAAAAATAAAAGCATTGTTTGTTATCAAAGATTTACAAACAAGTTTGAACTATAGTTAAATCGTCATCGTTAGTCCATTGTTTGTAAACAAAAGTTTAATGTGAACATTTGTATTCTGCAATTTAATTGGTTGTTTGAAGATTGTTATATTCAATTATAACTAATAATGTACTATTATTCGATCCAACTTTAGTGAATTTTGGCATTTTTTAAGATCTATAATTATTTTGCTTCTTTGTTTCAAATATAATCGTTTTCTAAATAAGTTTAATATTTTGAAAATATATAAATGACCAAACATTATTAAAAAGATCTATGTTACAAAAATGGAATCAAATATGGAATACATCGACAAAAGGTCGCTATTTATTCGAACTTCAACCTAATCCAACTCTCCGAATATGGTTCCATAATTGGGACGTGGACAGGAAACAAATATCAATTGTAAGCCGCATCAGAACGGGACACAACTGTCTACCAGCACATCTACAACGTATACATGTTGTACCCGATTCTTTATGCAAATGTGGCTACCAATTATGTGATATAAACCACATCACCTTCGCCTGCCCACTCCTCAATCAGCATAGACCTATGTTTCTAAATTCCCTAGCTCGTATGGGTGTTTTTGGTCCTTACAATATTGCACATATACTATCCCTTAATAACACAAAAATCCTTTCCAGTCTTTGCACCTTTCTCAACAAATCCAAAATCATAATTTAAATTTAATTTGCTTATATCAAAATATTCTCAATTTTATTCTTTATTTTCTCTACTAATTATACGTAAACTCTATTGTAAACCTAAAAATTTTGTAAATTTTTGTTACTTTTTAAATATTTTTTTTTGTTATTCTCTTATGTAAGAATTCTTTTAATTTTAATTTATTTATGTAATGTATAGTATAAATATTATGTATATTGATATGTTTACTTTATTTGGTTAATGGCTATATGGCTGAATTAGCTGAAGCCAGTTTAAATAAATTAAAAAAAAAAAAAAAAAAAAAAAAAAAAAAAACATTAAAATAAAATTTTTCAGTTTCCAAAATGTATTAACCGAAAAAAAAAAATGGATTTAGGAATATATTCCTCAAATCCAAAAAAAAAAATTCCACCGACCTGAATATTTCAGATCGGTAATGAAAATCCGCAGTTTCATAAAAACGTTGAAGTGTTTGGTCTTCTTTTTTGAAGGAAAGACGTGAAATTAAAAAAAATATATATTTACACTGATTTTTCCTTAATATTTCACAAGAATTGCAAAAAAAAAATCAACAGCTAGCACAAAAAACAAGTTGATATTTTTGTGCTTTATCTTCAAAGAAATAGGGTCAAATAGAAAATATTTTTTTTTTCGATTTTTACTCATCATTCAGATCGATTACAAAAAACAACATGTTTCTAACTTGCAAAGGTGAAAAGTATTTAGCAATTCCCCAAGGGGTGGTATGCAGGTCATGCTTACCATTAAAATTTACACATCGAAATTGAACCAAAGTGTAAAATTTCAAAAGTAAGTGGTTCGAATTTACCGTAACCATCATACATTGCAAATTAAATAAAAGCTTTTAAATACGGACAAGCTATGATGTTCAATACAGTATTTTTCATAGAATATCAGTTTTCATAAATTGTTGTTAAACATTGCTTTTATACTACTAAATTATTGCCTGTTATTTACTAGGTTTTGTTATACTAGAACTAATTATATATTAATACTAAAAGCTGAATATTTTTCTCTTTAAAAATTTGCTGTAAAAGCACGCTTTAAATAATTGAATTTAGTTTTTATGTTATTAAATCATTGTCTATAATATTGTATTTATTATGTGATGAAAGAAAAAATTATTAGCAGGGTTGAATTTACACTTTCAGTCGCAAAAAAGTGTCTGCGAATTGTAAAAAAAATGTTTTTTTTTTTTTTGTTTTTTGTTTTTTTTTTTTAAAAACTTTTATATCTTAAATATCCTAGAAAACCCATAAATAACCTAAACAAACTTTGCCACGGTTTTTTAATGTTAAACAATCACAAAACATATCTCAAGTTAAAACAATCACAGAAAGCATGGTTTTGGCCGAAATTCACCATTTTAGGTATTATTTAGATTCAAGATACTATAAATTTTATTTAATTGTCAAGAAATATAAAGGGAGATGAATGTACTTAGTGTACTTTTAGGTTGATAAGCGACAAAAATTATTCTAACTGGGCCTAAACACATACCTACTCGTCTTACAATAAACAAATTAGAATCAAATATTATTATTTTTAAAAAATTATCAAAATTATATAAATATATATCAAAAAATTTTCTTACTGTCGGTTGTAAACGATTTTTAATCACCTTATATATAAAAATGTTTGTGTTTCAGTCACTTTTACATCACTAATCAATTTATTTTATTTTCCGAACGGTAAATGAATTATATTTGTTCTCCTGGAACTATTTTATCTGATAATTAATAAATTCAATATCGTATTTTTATAACCGTTACATATAACTAAGTTATTTATTTGTTTTCTTTCTTTTTTTTATATTTCAAGGATTTACAGAAAAAAATTATAAATATATATTTATATCTCACAATACAATAATAATTGCTCTGAAACAATAGAATTGTGATGTGGCTATAATATATTTTCAAATATTTAAACTAAATCTAAAAAATTATGATTTTCTTATCTTTCGTTTATTTATAAACAATGGTAGAAAATAACAAGTTTTATTTTGCTTAAATATCCTTCATATCCTGTACAATATTGTTTTTTATAAAATAGATCCTAAAAGCTAATAATACCTTGCTTACTAGTGAAACTTCAAAGTCATAACTTTTAGTGTTTCAAAAATTGAGGAAACTAAAAAGTTTTTAAATTCATGTAATAAATGGTACTGAATTTAAAGATTGAAATGGTAAATGTATAATATCCTGTAAAATTGTGTCTCAAATATCGATTGTTATAATTTCAACAAACTTAAATAATTACTGCTTAAGTTGTTTATTAATTATTTAACAATTTACAAAATATTGTTGTAACAATAGTTTTTTGTCTTTAAGCAATGGACTATTTTTTTTAATTTTAACTTTGCTTCTGTTTTCATTATAAAGATAGATAGATAGATTCATGGGATTCAATTGACCGATTTGTTGATTCACAAAGTTTTTACATTCGCATATTAAGAGTGTATGATTTTTAGTCCAAAGTTTGTAACGCTAGAAAAAATTAAAGCCACCAACAAGCGTTTAGTAATTAGTAGCCATTTCCACATGCTCGCCCGTCTACTTGTCCGACAAAAACGATGTTTAAGTATTCTAGACAAAAAAAAGTGAGTTTAAGTTCGTCATTGGCAAAATTGATTCATTGGGTTCAATGGATTCATGTCCCTACTTTTAAACTTATAAAAGTCTTTCCATTACTTCTTAGATTTGCCACACTTATTTGTAATACATATTATTATATATGTATTAATATCTTGATAAATTACATATTTAGAGTATTAAATGAATGACAATAACTAAAAATAGTTCACAAAATTGATATTGTGTACTCTCCTTACGACTTAGTTAGTGTATGAGGTGTTGGTTTCAAATGGGTGATTTTAAATTAAATGAAGGATATTATTTTTTCAAATATCTTATACTTATAGACCAAATTAGCGATATGTACTGTAACGAATATGTGTAATATATCTAAAGGCTAAAAAAACAAAGAAGAAGAAAAGTAGGTACTACTATTCTTTTTATTGATTTTTAATTAAATAAACTTACTCATTATTCTTTTTAAAAACTCTACAAATGATTATAAAAGAGTTTAGTAACATATTTATAATAATTATTTAAAGAGATATTTTCTATATTTTATATACATTTGTTTTTTCTTCGATTATTCAAACTATACAGTCACTAATATGTCAATTTATTATATACTACATCGTTTTATTTTTTATATACTATATCATTTTAATTTTTAATCTCCTGTTTCGCGTTAAAAATTTTTTTTTAAATACAATAGCGTATCATTTTTACCCTACTTCAGCACAACAACAAAGAATATATTCACCGGTATGAAATTAAAAAAAAAAACGTACGAATAGTTAATGTTTGTTTAAAATCACAAAACACACGATTTTAATGCCCTATTTTATAATTTATTCCGTTAAAAATGAAAGTTTTGTTTAGATAAACAAAATCTTCATAAAGGAAGTTTAATTAGTATTTTTAAATAATATTAAAAATTCAAATCGGTGTGTTTTAGTTGAAATTTTTTATATGTATTTTCATTGGTTCCCGCATTACTCTTAAACTGCTTATCATAATGTACAAATGAGATATCGTGAGAAACGTCTTAATCATCCAATAGTTTTAGGCTTTGTTACGTCACATTAAATTCAATATGGCTTCTTCTAGAGGACATGGAAATATGGCTTCTTCACGAGTCAGTATTTTACATAGTATTTAACTTGCAGGCTGGCTACATTATTTTTAAGCATCCATAATATGTTGACAGTAAGTTTAAAAGAACTAAAACCCAATTCCGACTGAGATCTAAAAGGTATGAAATAAAAAACATATTCTTCGAAATAAGGTAAAGGTTTTATTCGTAGGAATTTTATCATCGCATAAAATGTATTTTGGATAATAAATAACAGCTTTCTTTTGAACAGCATTATTTCTTATTTCGGACAAGAATGTTTCATTGTTTCATACTTTTAAGATCACATTCGCGTGGTTGTTTGTTAGTCATTTAAATTTTTTTGTTGTAAATCAATAAAAAGCGGAAGTCACCTGGTTTTACCCGTTTATTTCCTGTTTCCGTCGGATTACATGGGTAAAAAAAGTAGCATATGTCACCCTAGGATAGTGTCACAACGGTGATATAATTTTTCAAATCGATCCAGTAGTTTTAAAGTTTATTCGTAAATAATAATATGCAGATAAATATAAATATAAATGATAAAAAAATATACGTACACTTCTTTTTGTAACTCAGCCGCTGATTGAATTTAAATATTTAACTATAAGTTCTATTGTAAATCCATACACTTCTGTCAACATCTTACGAGGAATGCCGCGAGAAACAAGGAATGCCGCAGGATTTTCAATTAAAAGCGAGGATTTTTAGAAATTTTACTAACTTTTAAGCTGATTTAGTTTGAAAACCTTAATATTCCAATTAAAGAAAAAGAAAAACTTTTTGTGGAGTATTCAGTTTATGTTATTTTGTATCAATGGCGCAACTAATAATATTAAGAAACACGTTGAAAATAAATTTCAAACTGTTTCTTTGCCTTTCAATTTACTTGATATTTTGATCCGAGTATGAAATTACAAATAAGGTAGAAATTAATATATTTTTTATTGAGGTATTATGTTATTTTCAAGGTCGATGATTAAATATCAATATTAAAATGTTCATTTACCTGAATGTTTATTATGAGTTTATTGGTATTCACACAAAAATATAACAGTGCGCTTGACGAAAGAAAATAGTGTGATATAATCTGCAAAAGCTGCATTTTATTGGGTTAAAAAAAATATTTCGTTATACTTTGACCACCACCCCTCCCAACTCAATATACCATATACGAATTTATTTACTAGCATGTATAATTATTGCTTAGGAAATAAAAAGAAAAATCGCTTCAAATGTTTATGTCATCACTGTATAAAATTAGTAGTTTTGGCACTTGTGAGTAAAAAACATGCCCATTATATAATTAAGTAAATAGAAATCTTTATCCTAGTCATTAAATTCAAGAAGCGTACAAACCAATCGTTCAGCTTAATCAGATAGGGTCCATGGTGTATCGAATCAGATTTATCTAAAATCTCACACAGCATGTCGACAAATTATTTTTCTATACTTCTCAAGTATATCTTCTTTGAAACAAATTTGCTCTTTTCAATTACAAAGGTTTGCTATTATACAGCATGATAAACAATAAAAAATATAATGATATAAAACCCTTCGTATGTATATTAATTAAAAAACAATCAACTTTTTTAAAGCTGATTTATTACGAACCAATGAAGTGTACATTTTTCAATCTATCGTGGGTTGTGTATTCATCTATACAGTTTTATCGATGTGTGCCTATTAATTTTTCCTCATGGAAATGTAAGTGAAAATAATTGTTGTGGGTATGTGTCTTTATAATACTCAATAACAGATGGTATACATTAATGTTGTTCAGTATATCTTTTCATTTGGTTTATTTGTTCATTAATTTCATTTCTTTGTTTCTTCTTGAAATGTATTTGTCTGGCGCAAATTTATTTTTAATTAGCTAAGTTTATTAGGTTTTCTTTCGTGTAGAGTATTTAATTATTAGAAAAACGATGTACAAGAAACATTATTTTTAATTGCCATTTCTTCATTAAACCATCGAAGAATCGTTGAAAAATGCAATTTTTTTAATTTTAAGTAATTTTATAGTCTTAATAAAAAACTAATATTTGTTAGAAGAGTCTATTCAAAATATTCTCTTGTACGAATGGTTCCGTACCATTATCTATACCCACCCCTCTTAGACATATTTTATTTTATTCTGGTTTCGAGTACTTGTTCTTTTAGCAGAAATACATAATTTGTGTAAATTTCAACTGCCTTACTACAAATGGACATACAGGCAGACAGAAAGTGGACTCTGGATTCCGTTTAACCCATTAGGTACGGATTCCTAAAAATGAAATGAAACGACCATGTGGAATAAGTGAGTGGATGTAAACAGTATATAGTATAATTTCTACGTGTAATACGTATAAAAAAACAAAACCAGCGGTCTTGGTAGTATTAAGATCTTATAAATGCGTTAATAAGTCAGTTTAAAATAATTTTAAGCCTTGTTACATATCAATCAACGATAATATGTGAATTTAATGCGTTGATACTATTATTTATACATTATTTTAAGTTTGAACTGAAATATTAGTTTTACATTGGTTCCTGTATCGAGTATCGAATCCGAGCCTTCTGGAAGAGAGGCAGGATGAAAGACAAAAAATTTTCTGAGATGTTAGTGGATATATAAATAAGTAAACATACGCCCACATATTTGTTTATAGAAGAAAAAAAATTTGTCACCAAAATAATATATATCTATCATAGTTTTATAAGAATATGATGAATACAAAAATTGAAGGGTTTAATAAAATTGTAAGTTAATATATAAATCTTGAAGTTGATGTCTAGACATCAAAGTTGGAAATTTTCAAAAGATACCACGGAGATAATCGAGTACAAGATTGTTCTTCGGATGATGTATACAGACTTAGAGTGATATTTTATCTAAAGGTCATTTTAAGGTTACATTTTATTTTTGTAATAGTAGATCGAGCTGATCATTAATCAAAAAATATTGATTTCAGAAGAATAAAACTTTTACGGAAATAAATTTCAAGACCGTAATTTTGTTTTTATAAAACTTCTCTGTTTAAAATCATTATTTTTCAAAAACATCAAATTTATCCTGAGAATGGTTTTTAAGATTAATTTTATTCTCATTTACATCATTCAATGTACGAATATAACTTTGCGTTCGATTAGTTTTCAAATTTTTAAAAATGAGTAGTTCAAAATCGACTTGAAGGTAAACTTTCGTACTAAACTGATTTTTCATAAAATCATTCTTTTTTGAGGTATTCTAGAGTTTTTTTTACATCTGGTATGTCATGAAACATTACATACTCGTACTATTATATTTATTCTAAGCTGTCTGAACCTTTTCTATGAAATCTGAAACTATTATTATGTTTACAGTTTCTAAAGAATGCTTTTGTGTAAGGAATAATTAAAAATCACTTTTAAAGTAATATTGGCGTTCAATTTTTTATCAGTGAAGTAAATACTACGAGTATATGAACTACGTTTAAAATACAAGATGGGAGAATATAATTGAAAGTGTCTGGGTACTAAAAAACAAACATTATGGAATAGTCGTTTAAAACGAAGCAGTACATTGAGTAATTGGCTCTTTGTATTTAATGGAAAATTTTGTACAAAATGGTGCCAATTCTATAGTATTAATAATAATTATAGTAATGGAATTTACAGATGTTTGGTAGATACAAGTGGCGGAAAAATTATATGGAATGAACTCATTATTTCAATTGACGATTATAGTTGTATAAAAATTGGAAATAAATTCCAATTCAGTTTGATTAAATCATAGACTATTAAATATAAGGCTTTTGTAATTAAATTATCAATATTTAAAATAAATAAAAAATAAAAAAATTTTTATTTCAGCATATACACTTGATTTCATCTTCAAACAGAAAAATATATTTCATACTCCTATGATTTAATATTTTTTTACAAATTTAATTTATTTGCATACATTAATTGAATAAAATAATATATTAATTGTTTGTCCAGAGTATAACTTAATTAATAAATATTTGAAATTCCTGGTACCCTTTTTTAGTTAATAAATCTCCATATGATTCCATGTAAAATTACAATTATTTAAAATTGCAACAACTTTGTAACAGTTTAGTGAATCGATTTGTAATTTATACAGGTAATTTAAAATGGAACGATGAACGTTCCACAAATTTTCATTCGTCTCGCACCATTTTAATGTACTGCTAAATATCCTTAATCAGACATACTCGTATTTAAATAACAGAGGTAGATCAATGTTGATCATATTTATTTATTTATCTACACCTAATATATTGTCATTATACAATTAAAGTCATGGTGTGGTTAAAGGAAAGGATATTGGCAGATACTAAAATTAAAAGGTAGTCGTCTACAACCTCTTTTTTGTTTTGATCTATGGCATGGTAAATCTGGTGCTATTTTGTTTAAAATAAATTTCGATATTGCCAAAATTTCTTAGATCAAAATTTTTTTTAATTTATAAATACGTTTTTCACAAAAAAGTCATTATCAGTATGAATGAGGTAATCATATTAATTCTCTGAGAAGTTTTACGGTTAGCTTATTCATACTTTGTTATCGTTATATTTATTTATAATGTCCAAAAAATTTTGATGTTGAAAATTTAAGCAAAATTTATTCAATCAAATCAAGTATACGATCCTGAATTATTATCAATAAACTACCGTTACGAAAATTCGAACGCATAGACTTGTTCTAACCATAACTGCAACATAGGTTTCTCGGGCTTTGAATTTGTTAATTTTGTACATATTCGATTCATAAAAGCGGAATTAAGTGCTTACAAAAAATCTCACTCGTTTAACAATTTATTATTTAAAAATTTGTTGTTTTAAAACAGCACGGCAGCGGAGAGAAAACACCACTTTCGTTTTAGTCTGTTTAATGTAAAAAACAAAAAATAAAAATATTCGTACATATTTTAATAACATTTTGTCTCATGTGAAAATTAAAATTTTTGTATTAAAGTTTTGAATTAATTCAATTTTTATACTTTGTTATCATGTTCATATTTTATTATGAAAAAATATGTAAACATTTTTTGAATATTTTTAGAAACAAAATCTCCCTGTGGAATTATTAAAATCATTATTTTATATAAACTAATTTTGTATAATACAGTGTGTTTATGCATAAGTCTCTTTGTTTAAATCAAAAATTTTATATTTTTTTTTGAAGTCTTTATAAAATCATATTGGCGTTCAACTATATCGTTAAATGCCTTTGTTTTGAGCTTTTATCAAGTATACATTAATAGTCACCATGATGGCTATCATGGTGACTAAAAGTAGCCATAAATACTCATAATTGGTATGGTTGAAGTAAAAAGCTTTTTTAGGCTTTATATAAATGCTTCAGCCATACCAATTATGAGAATTTGTGGCTACTTTTAGGGGGATAGAAATTTTAATATAATGGACGTTTGTTAGAGACGCAGGTGTTCAAAATACGTAAATAAAAACGATTAAAAAAATTTAAATTAGAATCAATTTTTGTAAATCCCAAACATAATCAGAATTAATTGCTAATCTGAAATTTTGTATAAAATCGTTAATATTAATATTTATAAGCTTCAAAATCAAGTTGGTTCAATGGTTATCAATTGTACAGAGAAAAAAATCATCTATCATTGATAACAATCCACATTAACAACAGAGTATATACTAATCAAATGTAGAAAATATAAAAATTAAAGAAACAAAAACATTCTACCAAAAATCCCGAAACAACACAGTAATTCCCAAATTACAACAATACCTAATCGATACAAAATTAATTAACAATTGTTATGTCACACTTTGTATATTAATAACTGTAAAGATGATAAACAGACATTCGTTTAACTACATTAAAATAAAAAATAATAATGAGATTTATCCTCCGTTTTGAGAATTACATGGCTATTAAAGAAGCCACCCACATCATAATTTTTAATCTTTATTTAAACTGCATCCGTTATACATATAATTAAATTTGTGATATCGGTGGTGTTTGTTAATTCGTTCAAATCCAAGCGACGACATTGTGATCCATTAACCGCCCCATTACTTATAATTGATAGATACTGCGTGAATTCAAACCCGCTACTTCCCAGTCGAAGCAGTCAAACGGTTAAAGGTGATATCGTCTCTAATCGCTTGGCCGGTTAACTTACTCTGCCGATTTGAATAATAAATTATTGAAAAAGAAGCATTTATTTTCGTTAGTTTATGAACCCTTTAATTCGTGTTATAAATTTAGTGTTCAGTTATCATTCTTCTTGGAATATTTTTAATTAGATGTTTATATTTTTGGTTATATTATTTCAATATTAAACCATCTTTAGTCTTAACAGTCTCATGTGTAAGAATTATAATATTAAATTTCACTACTTAATTATATAAATAATAATGTCAAATAATGAAATTATATAAACGACGTACATTAAAATTAACAATTTGTATGCTTCTTTATGTACGTCAACGATTTATAAAATCACTTTTATCAATCATATACACAAAAAAAAAAATACAATAAGACCAGGCACTCATTGGGGATGTTTTTGTAAATTATATTAACCGAATGTGCGTATAGTAAACCCAGCACAGTACCATTAACATGTAGGGTAGGATTTGGATAAGTCTTGGCGCACATTTACCTGCATCACGCAAGTTCAACAACGTAGCAAGTGCAACACAGATAAGTGCGTCATATTCTCATGCGAACAATTTATTCAGATTCCAATTCTTGCGGTTGTTTTGGGAAACTGAAAATTGAAAACCATCAGTTTTATATAATGTCTCTGAAATAACAAATGCTCTAAATAAGTATAGCAGATTTGTAATAACTGCGAATGGGTTAAAGATCTGTGATACGGTAAACGAATACTTCATCTTTATAACAAATGAATATTTATAAGTGTTCAATTTAAAAACAAGTAGGTTACATTAATAAGCATCATTAATATTTCCCCACTAGATCTCCCATGCGAATGTCAACACAAATTTCTTCGACATTTGCGCAAGTAGTAGTTCTTGAATGTGAAGAATACGCACCTTAAAATAATGTTTTGCATAATTTTTCTGCTTCATTATAATACCACGCTTTACATTAATATCATTGTAAAAAAAAATATCGTCTTTAATAACAATTATTAGTAAAATTTAAAAATATAGAACACTATTTTCGCAATTTTCGCGTGTAATTAACTTAATATTTATACAAATATTATGAAACTTGGCATGTATAATCTTAACATGAAAATGAAAAGCGTGTCAAAAATAATTTCGCAAAAAAGCCTGTTGAAATATAATGAAATTTTTCCTACTTAACAAATTTTTTTTCCCGAAAAATTTTTTGCCAGTTTTTATGATGCCAAGATTGTGCATACCAAATTTCATTACATTTATATAATTATTTTTCTAGTTATTTGTGCGCGAAAATCGTGTGTTTATTATGTCCCATTCTGTCATATAGACCCCTTTACACAGATGACCTAAGCCTTAAAACGATACGTCATTTATTTGGTTGTGGTATTAGAGGGGAAATCAAAATTACCTGATATGCTAATAAATTATAGATATGATCTTAAAATAAAATTATTTCCAGAAATTTTATAATCAAATCATATTTAAATATTTCCAATATTAAACATTTCCAATTTGGAAACGTTCTTTACTCGTTTAAACCTTTTCAAATGTTAAATAAAATTATTTTTGAATAGGTTTTTTTGTAATTTTTTTTTTCTTCCTTGGAGAATATTCAATTACTCTTAATAGCTCCCATCTATGCTTAAAAATTTTTCTTAAAATACTGAACAAAAAAGGAATAAAATTAAATTGTATTTTTTTGTGTTTAATTGTAGAATGCAGACTTCATCTTCATCATCCACATCAACAATAACAATACCACCAAATTCAATACTATATGGTGGTGAAAAGAATAAAGGGGCTGTCAGTCTTGCTGATTTACTTGAGCGACGTACACACGGTCTGACAGAACCAGAAACTTGGGCCTTATTATGTCAAGCTGTTCAAGCATTACAAGACTTGTTTCTCTCTGGTAACGTATATATATTATCTTATCTTCATATAATAAAATATTATGTACTATTTATAAATTTTAACGAAGTATTATTACAATTTTCTTTATCATACACAAAATAGATGTCAGCTTTATATTATCATATACTACAGTTATTTTAAAAATTTTATTTAATAATAATTTTCAAATATTACTATTTAACTAAAATTTGTAAAGTTTGTACTGTCTTGATGAGAAAAATCGAATATATACTTTAGAGTATATTAAGAGCGTCAGCCTCGTTCTTTGTACCTAGACCTTTTGGTCCTCTGTATCCAATTTTTTTAGAACATTCAATCATTTGAAAGCACAGTGTGATAATTATATTGTGATTATGTTGTTGTTACTACGTTCTGATCCATGCGATGATAGTGTGATTAACGAACCGCCCCTTTTTTTATTAGTATAATCTACTATCTGGATATCTATCTGGATTCGAATCCGAAACCTCTTGCCTAAGTAGTCAAATGGATGAAGGTATTAATGCATTTACTCATTTGGCCACTGATCCGATAATATATACTATAATCGCATTTACTCACTAGGCCTTTACAGGCAGATAATTATATTGTGATTATGTTGTTGCTACTACGTTCTGATCCATGCGATTAATACGATTAATTGGTCTGCATGACGATTTTTTTGAAAAAAAATATCAAATAAAACTAAATAAATTAAATTTTATATTTAAGCTTCGGATGATTCAAAGATGTAGAAATAAGCACTTCTTCAAAATTGACTTTTATCAAAGTTTCTCATTTACTTCACCTGAAGAAAATTAGATTTTTCGTTAACAACTTTAAAATGGCTCCAACGATTTTCATTAAATTTGATTTATATCAAATAGAGGGCCATAGGCCCTTGCAATTTTGTAAAGTCAATTTTGAAGAAAGTTTAACTATAAAATTTAATTTTTTTAGTTTTATTTAATATTTTAGTTCAAAAAAGTCAGAAGGCAGACCAATTTCTTAAAAACGGTTTTTTTACTCTTGGAGTGTGCTTCAAAATGTATGTTTCCAGTATAAAGTCGACATCAATAATTTGACAAAAAAAAAAGTAAAAAAATTTGCACTTACTAAATAATTTCGATTTTATCTCACTCGTATTGATAGGAATGAATCAATGATAATAGTTTGATTTGCTTAATATATAATATGTACGATAAACTGTCAACTGCATGTGCCGCCGCTTTGCGAACACATAAATTTTACGAATAAATGTTTTATCCACAATATAAACATTTTTTCTATTTCAACTTTTCTTCTATCTTGTATAGTTTAAAAGTCCTTTGGACCCAAAAGGCCGATTTTGCTCATTCACGAACTTCAACTTTTTATGTTAATAATACGTCACCAATATTTCAGCTCTTCATGTTTTTGAATTATCTTGATGACGGACGGACGGACAGTAGGAAGTGGACTCATTAGGTATTTCTATGTACACCAAAATTTTGTTTATGCGGTCACTATTTTCTAGTTTTACAAACTTTAGAGTAAAATTAATATACTATGACATATCGAGTGTAAAAAGTAATAAATAAGATATTTTAGTTATATTATAAATAGGCGACATGCTACTTTACTCACGCTTAGTTTTATAGAAATTATAAAACTAACACAACCATATATACTGAGTAGCATAGCTGAGGAATGCTCTACCGTTTTAGATTGTGAAATAAAATTATTTGCTCCTGTATTTTTAAATTGTAGTATATTTTGACTGAATATTATCCAAAATGATTGTAGTATTGCGTCGATGAATTTTATATACATGTTTGTTAACAAAACATCATTCATTTTCATTCCTCAGACGAAATACGTTACATGTACTCAAACACCCTTTTATTATTGAAGTAATTAAAGTCATTATGTATTATAATTACACAAACATTACAAAAGAAATTAAAACAATTTATTTAATTTCAAACCTTATAAATCATTTTCATGTGGAATATGTTCGTTATTATATACAAAAATTCATATGTGCTTTATAATCTTGTATGTTTTCCATATCCATTTATTATATTTATTTAATTAAACAAAATTGAATACTCAAATTATTATGTCTGATTTTAAGTTTTTATACTCGATATATATACATAATATGTCAGATATTATAATTTTTAGTCGAAGATTGTAACGCTAGCAAATGTTGACAAAATTTTGGAATTGGTGTTCATAGAATTTCTTAATTAGAAAATGTCTGTTAATTTTTATTTATTTATTTATTTATTTATTAAAACTTTCTTCAGCTAGTCAGCCATATAGCCATTAACCAAATAAAGTTAACAAATCAATATACATAATATATATATATACATTACATAAACAAATTCATATGAAAAGTATTCTTGCTTAAGATAATAACAAAAAAAAAACAAAAATATTTAAAAAGAAAAAAAAAATTACAAAATTTATATCATTAATGCACAATATGTTAATAATAGAGTTTACGCATAAGTTAATAGTAGAGAAAATTAAAAAACAAAAATTGAAAATAGTTTGAGGTAAGCAAATTATTTACTAGAAAGGATTTTTGTATTATTATGCGATAGGATATATAAGGACCAAAAACACCCATACGGGCATTTGCATCTAGAATCGTCACAACATGTATACGTTGTAGATATGCTGGTAGAGAGTTGTGTCCCGTTCTGATGCGGGACAGTTAATTTTAGAAAATTTCACAGGCCATGGTCGCATAAGCGTCGATGTATACAAAATTTTATCGTACTTAAACGAACTTTTTACATAAAACTGGATACAAATATTATGATTGCAAAACTTACATAGTTCTCTTCTGATTGCAGCCAGCATCTTTTATTGAAGTTTTCAGTCTGAAATTTAAGTAAAAGTATTCTGAGGTGCAAGCTTCTATTGCACTTTAAAAATAATACTATGTCACTAATGGACACAGAACTTACTCGTTATGTATGAATTTATTTTATTTAAACGATTATACTTGACCGATTGAGTTGAAATTTGAATATATCCCAAAAAATACTTTTTACTCGATTGTGACACAATCTAAACTACTAATGTCAACTTAAAAACAACAACATAAAAAAATATTTGAAATTGTATAAATTACGAACAGAATACTTCCGATATTATAGATATAACTCGAAAGTAATAATTATTATTCTTAGTTGTACATAAATATATCACTGTCTTAATTAAAAATATTCACAAGAATAACTCAACGCCTGCAACTTAAATTATTTTCAATTGCATTTTTACAGATGTACAGCAGAAAAAATATTAATTGTATGCATTAGGAGTAAATTTAATTTTAATTTACGAATTCAAGGGCGAAAATAAACATAAAGTATAACATACTTCATTTAAAAGATGATTTTTAACTCAAAAATAATAAAATTATGATATATTATTATTATAAGTGCTGATTCTTAAAAAATTTTTCATAAATTTTCTCTAATTGGATAATTAAAAATATTGAAAGAGGGAAAACATACAATAATATATTATTGTAGTAGGTAGTATTCCAAGTAATATTATTTTTATTCATAATTAATTTTTTCAAGTTGAAACCTTATTTTTGTAATGCTAATAAATTAAATTTTAAGATACATCTATTTACTGGCTTATTTTTTTTATTTTATAGTGTTTACAAAGACTATTTCTTGAAAAGACTATTTCTTGAATAACGTTTTTTTTTATTTTTATAAAATAATTATAGAACTAGCTGGCCCGGCAAACGTCGATTTGCCACATATTTCTAATTAACTTCAACATTTTCTAAGTATAATAACATATTCTTAACAACCTTCCTCTATTTCTCAATACTGAAAGCTAAGGCAAATTAGCCCGTTCCACTTCCTGACGTCAGATCTCCGCAAATTATTTTACCTTTCATTTTTGTTATATTCTTTTACGTTTCCAATGGATTTCATCCTACTATAACTTTCTTTCACTTACCAATTTTAAAGGCTTCTACCCTAGTCTACTTGTTTGGAATTTAGTTTCAGTTAAGGTAATTTAGTATTAGGGCTACTATTTTTAATTATCGATAATCGTAGTTTAAGGTTAGGTATCTATGTATTTAAAGTATTTACAGGTGTTAATTACTTAGTTATATCTGGGCGAAACCAGATCGGGTATGACTAGGAATTAAAAAAAATACCACAGATGTATTATGAACGATAAATTTTTCGTAAGTGTGTGTGTAGTCGATATGTATGTATAGTTTTATCGTGAATGGAATAGGTGTATGTTTTGGGTTATGTGTAGATTTTATTTATGGCATAATAACTATTTCTTTTTACTCGTATAAGCCGTTGAAATTAAATTTTTAAGATGCTTACTCATACAGATTCATTATTCACCAAAAGGTTGTCACAAGTGATAAAAATAATTCAAGGTGAATATATGCATGTACATAGTAGAACTTGTTCGTGGTGTATTTCTGATGTGAATTAACACTTTCCTGACCGAGTGTCATCATTTGATAACACTTTGTTATTTAAAGCGGCTTAACAATTATAATGTTCTTGAATATACTAAAAAAAATTTTGATATTTGTAGTAGATTTGTTGGGCCTCTTTGCATACTTGGAATTAAAATAATAATTCCAATATCAAGTAGAGACATAATAAAGACATTATGTTAAAATAATTTAGTGTGCAATTCCGACTAGTTGAATAATACGCTCACTTATATTTCAATAAAAATGGCATGGTTTTTAACTTTTGACAGTGTTTTCAATTTCTTATGGTATTAAATAAAAAGTTTACCACTGAACATTTTCCACTTTTTGATTGTGTTTCCTAGGGCTTCCCTATAAAAATATCGTTATTATATTATCTTTTACACTTAAATTTATTTAGTTTAGCGATAACTTCCTTAATCTTTAAGCGAAGTAATCGATTTGAAAATTATTTTTCAGAGAATTTTAAAGGCTGTAGGAGCATGTAAACTTACATTTTTTACTATCCTGAATATTTGAAAAATAGAATCATTTTTTCTAAATTGAAAACTGCAAAAATGTTGTTTTTGAAATCAGTTGAAATAGGATCAAGATATCGGACACAAAAGAATGATCGATTAGGCTGTTATATACGATTTACCCGATTCTGAAAATGGTCCTTTGGAAAAAAAGAGAAAATTTGTTTTTAGAACTCATCTTTCTCGAAATTATATATAATAGTAAGGCGTAGTTTTGTTGTGGAATTGTTGTAAAAATAAACGTTTTTTTATAATTTTCTTTCGACATCTACTCCCTAGAAAAGACGAAAACAGAGAAGCTATCTTTTATATATTTATATGTAAAGGCAATCTTTTATATCTTCATAAAACTGCGTCGTACAATAACTTGGGTGTCTGATACCCAATGACACATCCTGTTGATCTGAACAAATATAATTCTTGAGAGTACAAAACTCTTAGTAAAATTAGAATACGGCTGTACAATACATAACTCGTTACATTTACGTTTCACACCTGAACGCACTTGAAACGATTTATTCCATACGTAAATTTCATGATCCGTATAGACAATTTTACATAAATTAACTTATATACTTTTATGGAAACTTTTAATAAGAAAGATTTCTTATTTTATGTTCTAGTCATTATTAATGATTGAATAAGCAATATCATTTTCTTTAAAATATATATATTTTATCGCAGTTATGACTTGTATGAAAATAATTTTATAGGACGAGATAATTGTATTTTTATAATATTAAATTAATATGCTTGCATATGTTTCAATAATGTGGTTTCAATGTTCAAAATGAATTATTTTTTCTTTTAAATTAATGATGTTATCGGTCTAATTTATAAAGCTACCAAATAAGAAGAAACCAGCTCAAATTTACTTAGTTGATCGCGTCAGAATAATCAAGACTTTCATCAAGACTTGACTCTATTTAATCTCATCACTTGGGAAACTTCTGAACGAACAAGTCTCCTTGAAAATAGTTTTAACAGGATATCAGTCAAAAATTATTTTTTAACAGAACTAAACGAAATATTCAGCTAAGGCAGAAAATCGCGAGTATAAAAATGTACATTTGTTTAATATAAATTATTTGATTTCGTTTTCTAGTGTGTTAACAATAAATCAGAAATTTGAAAATATATTTTCTAGGAGAAAATTAATTCGAATAGAATAAATGCAAAGTATTTCGTATGTATATGAATGTTATTACATGGTTTATGTACATGAATGAATGTGACTAAAACATTAAGTGAAGGGTGTAGTACGGAGAACATGTGAGTATAGTTGTAGTGGTAATAGGAGTCATAGTAGTAGAGGGAATGCGGAAGCCCGACAAATAGATTTATCTTGGCCTTTTTTATGAACCCCTTATTACTATTCTTCACGCCAGTTTCTTCCATTTTCCACGTTACCTAGCACATTAACTCGAGCTCTATAGTTACTAATTAACCTACTCGATTTTTTAACGATAAAGCTCCATTTTATTTGTTTAGCATTGAATTCCGCCATTACCAAAGGATTGACATTTCAATCTGAATCTTCTAAAACATTTTACATAGAGATATAGATCTCTCTACCAGTTAATGTAGCCATCAAGAGATGGTTATATTTGTTGAATGTCGGCAACTAATATCAAAAATTACAGATGCCTATTATTTGCCGACATTTAACAGGTATGCTCATTTCTTGGCACTACTGGTAATCTTATTAAATACCGACATTGGACAGCCATAGTCAACTAATGATCGGGGTAATTACTTAATTTTTGTGAAAAGACAAAAATTGCAGCCATGAACTTCTATGGGCGTTTGTATTCTTTACTAAGGATAAAGAATAAACTCTATAATTACTCTTTTACCATTGTTTTTCAACCTTCGAAACTCCTGTTTTTAGTATTTTATATTACACTGGTTAAAAATTTGAAAAAGATCAATTTTTCCTAAAAATTATTGATTTATAAAATGGGTACAAAAATATCCATTTTGTGATTGAAACTGATTAAATTGCCCTCAAAATTCATATTCAATCGATTAAATTACTTTGGAAATGAAGAAGTGGGCAAATTTGTCAAATACAAAGTAAATCTCATTTAACCACCGTACTAGTAGGTTCTTACAATATTTGAATACATACATAAACTTGTTATTTTGTGCTCAATTGTAATGTAATTAAAAACACACTCATGCATATTTAATAAAATTTATTGTTTAAAATGTATTATAATTATTAGCTTTACTGCCGTTTGTATTATTCATGTATGTTTCGGGTTATAACTTTATGAACCCAGTATTAAATAAGTACTTATTATACACCTCATCTCTTTCCTGAACAAAATTTATTTGTAAGATCGCCTAATATGCTAAATATAATTAAGCTAACTTTGGATCTGCAATTTTTAATATCTGTTAAAAACAAACGAAAATTTTAATTCAAAACACGAAATATTTTTTCGGTCGCTAGGTAAAAATCTGCGACTTAAATTAATTTATTTTTAAAAACTATTTCGCTGAAAAATTGTTTTGCCAATAACAGCCATTTTGTTATGAATATTGTGATATTGTACCAACTTGATATTTTGCAAGGCAGCGATCAGTTTGTTTTAATAACCTGAAACGATCTATAGACCAGAGTAGAAGCCTTAAAAAATGATAAAAAGTGGAAGAAATTTATAGTAAGATGAAACCCATTGGAAACGCAAGATAATCTGATAAAAATGAAAGGAAAAATAAATTACGGGCAATCTGAGTTCGGGAAGTAGGGCGGGTGAGTTTTTAAGGGTAAAACATGGTTTATTTCGATTTCCGGCAAAACTACAAGCCCTATAGAAAAAAATTAAATGGCAAAGTTGTAGGTAATAAATAGATCTACAACTTTTGTATTTACACTTTTTTCTCATAACCTCAAAATTTTTCGATTGAAAATTAGGGTGCTTTTTCGATATTTATTCAAAATAAGAAAAAAAAAATATTTTAAATCAAAAAAATTACAGTGTATTTGGAAGATAAAACAGTAAGTTTTCACCAAATTTCGGAGGAAAAAAATAAAAAACCAAAAACTTGGTTATTTCAATTATTCACATAAATTTTGAGGTAATGTGAAAAAAGTGTGAATAACTAACAAAAGCTGTAGATATTTCTATTACTTAAAACTTTGACATTTAACTTTTTTCCATAGGACTTGTACTTTTTTCCATAGGACGGAAATTCAGATAAACCGAATTTTAGCCTTTAACCCACACCCCCCCCCTCTAGTTCCCGAACTCAGATCGCCCGTAATTTATTTTTCCTTTCATTTTTATCATATTATCTTCCGTTTTCAATTGGTTGCATTCTACTATATTTTTTTTTGTTTTCAAAAATTATCTACCTTGGTATACTACTTATTTATTGACTTAAAATAGTATATTTTTAATTCTCTCAAAAAAACGGTAGATTAACTAAAGTAAACAATAATTATTATTTCCTGACTTGAACTGTTTTGCAAACTTCATATTCGGTAGGTCATTAACACATACACATTTGAAGTTTGTAAAAGCTATACTTTGTTTTGTACATACATCGAGGCAGATTGTATAAACTAATCGTATTAAATATGTTATTATCTGCCGGTCTATTATAATATAAGTATTTTTGGAAACTGTAATTCTTCCTCTAGTATTATTATTAAAATTTGCATATTAAACATATTTATCTACATCGGATCGATATTTTAGCGAATGTTTTATTAAATAACCATAATAATTGTCTTAGATTCTTTTGAAAAATTTTTAAAATCTTTAACTGAAAAAAATACCTTTATATAAAAATCTATTTATGTACAAATAATCATTAGAAGCGATTATTAAATAATTTCATTTTCCTGCCCCCGAAATAGAAAAAACGAAGAAACTTCACCCCCTGACAACTCATTTGAAATATTTTATGTTAATCGTTACAAATAGCAAATCCACTTTTGTAATTTTCTTATTTAATGATTGTGCATACATACTGAAATAAATACCGGTACATTTCTAATAATCCAATCGAAATCGTGTGTTAATTGGAAAACTGTCGTCAGGCCCTTTTATAACTCCCGTTTGAAAATTAAATGTTAGTGCACACTCGTTGCCTTGAATTCAATCCACAGACACACACATATACTACAGTAAAATAGCCGTTTTTTTGTCAACATGGCACTAAATTTCCGATCAAAATTTTTTTTTTAAAAAGGTTAAGTATCACTTACTGAGTATTAAATCACAAAATGTGGACAAATTCCGGTGGAGATTCTCTTGAAAAAAAGTTTTTTGTAGATACCTAGGGCAAAAGTTATTGAGGTCATTATTGTAGAAAATAAAATCTGCATCTTTTGTTTCCTGTAAATTTCTTTTGTAATATTTACCGTTTACAATGTATGGCCCATTTAACGAATCGGTTGTAAACAAAAATTGTATAAAAAATAAATTGATCTTTAAAAATGGATTGATAGATGATAAAAAGATAGAAAAACCGTTCGATTAAATGCGCCATACATCGTAAATGGTAAGTTTTACAAAAAATGTTTACAGGAAACAGAAGATACAAAATTCTCTGCAATAATTGTTTCAATGATTTTTTACCTAACATGCATAGTTTCCAGAATATTGGCCAAAGCCATTTTTTCAAACCTTATAAGAAAAAAGTTGGATTGGAAATTTATTTGTATAAGTATAATTTTAAATTCTATTTTATTGTAGTAATATATATCAAAGCATTTATTTGTGTTTGTTGTTTTCGAATTATAAACATCTAAAAATATAAAGAGGTTTTATAAATTTCATATAAAAAATCATTTATAATAATACTTCGTTGTTTGTGTTCATATAAATAGCAAGCGAATTTAAAATTACAATCTATTGATTTCTCTTCACATCGTTTGTATACAACATGTCTATTAAAAACATTTCGTGTATAGTGATTTGAAAAAAATTTTATTATTAAATTAAAATTAAATTAGCAACGATCGCTTCATTTAATAAATAACTGGTCTGGTTATATGGATTTTTAATTGAACCAAAAAAAAAAAGCAGAAAATTATTTCCTAATCAGATTTCAAAGTAAAAGATAATAAATCATTTATAAAATGTCACATCGAATATAAAATGCCAAATGTATATAACTGATTTATAACTTTTCAATCGTTTTACGTAAGTGAAAAATTTGAAGTAATTTCTCAGTGAAGCCATTAGTGTTCTATCATTAGATACATGTTTTCTTTAACTCTAAAGCCCTTTTGCAAATAAATACATGTAGAAATAAAAATGAGTTCCTATCCAGAATTAAGAACAGACATATAAAAAGTAAATTCGTTATGAGAAAGTTGAACTATGCCCTTTAAACTGCTTTGCTATTTTGCTACTAACATTTATAATATATAATTTGCTGAAAAATAATTTAAAAATTTTTGTATATATTGAGTATAAATTCTACGTATGGATATTTATACATATCTTCAAATTAATTTATTTTTATTTTATTCAAAGTTTAAACCAATACATACTAAATTTATATGGCCAACGCGTGTATACAGATCACATTTAGACACCTTTAAGATTTCGATGTCATCAACTTGACGATGTACTATTTTTTATTCTCATTAATTTTCTATAAAATATATTTCCTACGCAATACAAACCATTTTTAAGGTGAAGAAATTATTGTTCTAAAGAACGAGCGACTTGGTGAAAATTTTAACATGAAATAATTATAATAATAGTTATTGATGAGTTTATATTATCTTCAAAATCAAAAAACTTGAACATTTTTATTTTTGATCTCAATTCTCCTTTCCAAATGAAGTTCAAACAAACTGGATATCTGTATTTTTTCTTTCTCTTTGATTATTTAGATAATCTCACATCTATACACATATCTAAAGAAATTATGAAAATTTATCGTGTCCAACATCGTGACATACGATCTTAATATATAAATATATATATAATTCAAATGACACGATGTTAGACTCGATAAACTTCGAAATTACTTAACCGTTATCTGAACGTTATTAGAAATATGTGATTTGTTTCATCTTAAAGGATAGTTTTTAACTGCATTTTCTTTCAAAAACCGTGGATAAATTGGAAAAAACTTGTTCTTGTGGCAGTTTTATATGTTAAACAATTTAATATGTTGTAGGAATAATTAGGAAAAACTTTTTCCCTTACCTTTATTCCTATAGGGTAAAGCGGTAAAAATATCAACATTTTTCTATGCATGTAACATATTTCATATATGTTTGTAAATATTTCTTTGTTTAGAAACCGATTTCATTTTCTTAAGTTGTACCATAAAATTTGTAAGCAAAATTTTCTCGTTAATGGCGTGAGGAGCGAAAACAAAATTTTTAGTGATTGATATACTCCTAATTGGCATATTTTTTGTTTTTTAACACTCAAACGGAAAAAATAATTGTTTATTCGAAAAAATAGAACCGAATTCAAAGACTGAAAAGTACAGAATATAATTAAATTTAAAAATTAATTTTAATTTTTCAATTTTTTGGAAAATTTTTTGTGGTTAAGCATCTCCATAAATTTTATTTACGGAAAACTTGATCTTTAAATAACATTTAAGTGACATTTACTTCAATAAAACATCATAAATTTGATGATGATTTATTAAAACTTTTATTATAATCCGATTTAAATATTTAATTATGGTAAAAACAAATGTGTAATCCGTTCAATAATTATTAATTATTTAATTTGTAGCATTCATTTACTTATTAAAATATTAGCTAATTGATTTTCTACTGGTGGATTATTAATATATTTATGTATCGAAATGGACATTGGCTTAAATTAGTATTATAGATAGTAAACACTGGGCGAAATCTAGAAACATCCATTTTCATGTGTAATCATTTGAATTCTTAATTTACTTACAAAAAAAATCTAAAATTGCATCACACTAAGAACTTCCCAATGGGGAGATTTTAAAATTTGATTATTATTATAAAAATGACTATTGTTTGTCATTTATTTATAGTTTTTTAGGGTTCTGTACACAAAGGGTAAAGCGGGAACCCTATTTTTGAGACTTCACTGGCTGCCTGTCCGTCTGTCACCAGGTTGTATCTCACAAGCCTTGAGAATTTGACATTTTTTACAAATGATATTTTCCTGTTATCGCTTTAACAACAGATACTAAAAAACAGAATAAAATAAAAAACATTTAAGTGGGGCCCAAACAATGGCAATGATTTTTTGCCGTTTTATTGATAATCGTATGGAACCCTTCGTGCGCTTGGCTGATTTAAATCTGCTGGTTTTATTATTAACAAAACAAGGCTGGATTAAATTTACTGAAAACTCATTCAATTTTTTTTTAAATATAAAACTTCTGTTACTATAGTGAATCTTTTACACTCTTGGCTATTAAAAAAAAAAAAAAACAACTATAACATCAAGATATTTTACGACTTAGAAAAAATCTGTTTATTCTATCTTTGATCAATAAACAATTAAAAAAATCAGAACGTTATTGGTGTGACCTCCCAATCTACCATAGCCGTCATATAATATTACAAAAACAACACGTTTTATGGAAAAAAAAAAAAATTAAATGTGTATATATTCTTTATCATGGAAATTGAATTGTATTTTTTCAACAAATAAACGATAACACTTACACGTTCTCGCCATAATACTTGTTGACGAATACCTACAATGTGTAGTGATTCATTCACCCTTGATTATAAATATAATAATTTTATGTTTTAACGATTTTTCTAGATCCATAAAGATAGCAAAGACAACGACAAAGTTTACAAGTAAACAAACACAATGCAAACGTTTTAACAAATGTGTAATGAATTATCTGATTTCGTGAATTTGAAGTTTCCTCCAAAAAATGGAGCGACTCCATTTGGTATGGCAATGTATAAAATGAGGATATGCAAAAATATTTTTAGAAAACGAAAGACTATTGTCAATAAAATTGTTATATACAATGTTAATGCCCAATAGTTTATCTAGAGGGGTAGCTAAACACTTTTGACAGGTTTACTGTAGCAGCTGTACTTATATTTAATATTAAAAATTAACAATTAATTATTTAAGTTCTTAAAACGTTGTCTACAATTATTGTACAAAATTTAATTTACTGGCTTATATTTGACTAGCTTTGAATAATTTGACTAATCAAGCACGCGTAACAGCAAACATAATTTTCAGAAAATATGTGCAGATGATTTATTTAATTTTTATCAGTTTAAAGTTTCCAAAAAAATACCCAAAAATCCAATATTACTTGCTCAGGCGCCAAAACTAATATTTCGCTTCTAACATGCAAAATCGTGAAATCTTTTATTTTATTTGATTGTCAACTTCATGAACTTATTTTTTATTTATATTCATTTTGCATTTGTTATCAATCGATTTTTATTTTATTTTGTTGCCTAATTGGATGCTATTTGTCGTAATGGAATAATAATTATTTTATTATATTATCTGTTATTCAAAGAATATTTCTTTTCCCCTGTAAAAATTAAAGAATGAATTTTACTTGAGAAATTGTAACATCTTTAGACATTCATTTTTTTTAGGCAAAGTGTAAATCACCTTAAATAACTATTGACTTAATAAATTAGATACTAAAATCAATTATTATTATTTTATTTACTTTTAGCAGGTACATCGGAAAAGTTAGTGCTTCTGGTAAAGGTATTTTACACATGGTAACCTACACTGCCTACCACAGTTGTGTAGTCTTATTGTAATATATTGTACGTTAACTTATTGACAAAATAATAGTTAAAAAGACATTTCATGATTTTATCGAAAAGCTCAGAAAAATTTCAATTTAACAGCAGGAAAGTTACAAAAGAGATACGAAAGAGAGTAGCAAAAATTGTCATTGAAACATATATCGAAAAATCAATACTTTCCGAGCTATTGATGTTTAAAAATATCCGTTTTTAGTCCACAAAATACTCTTAGTTATTTTAAACAGCAATTTATCCATCTTCTAGAACGGGTGATTAACCACTACCCTCTACCCTGAGAAAATGCATGCCTCGGCACAATATAAATTTTGATTCGATAGATAGTACGTAAAAACAACTACTTTTCAATTTCAAATGAAACCGTGCTCTTCGAAAAAATTATATTATACTGTTCTGTTCTATTCGATTATTGGACTAAATGTAAACATTTCGTGAGACATATTAATGTAGTAGCACATTTGATGTTATAATTGTATTCGGAAATTCTTCCATATGCGGCATACTGCCAGCTCCAGTGATTGTTATTTTCTCAATATTTTTCAAAATTTTGTATACATTTTATACAAAAAATCAATTTAAGATTATAATTTTATTTATTCAAGAACATAATGTAATGCAGTCAATTCGGTTATCCGCATATATACACAATAATATTATAGTCGTCCACATTCTTGGAATCCAAAACTTTGATTTTTAAGCAAATGTTAAAATTTTAATGTTAACAAGTATTTGATTTATAAAACAAAAAAGTGGTCTAGTTGCGATCAGCAAGGTCCACACGACGTACATTATTATTATAAAAGTATTTATAGCTTTATGTTAAGTATCTAAACAATTAACTCACTTGTTTTTTTTATTGATATTCATATAGGCTCAAACTGAATTCCTCGAAGAAGAAATCTCGATACTGGCATACGAAAGTATCAGGGTTGGAGAATCACAGGATATAACAGAATCATAAAATTTTTATTTTGTGATTTTCATAAAACTGATTTTTTTGATTTCCCTAGAAGTTTGTGGCTGACAGTTTATTTTGTCCATTCTTCTAATAATTGTTATCTATATGAAAATTACTCCCATTTTATTAATAAAAAAAAATAAAACAATAAAAGAAATTGAATTAATAACTATAAAAAATGAATTGAATAACTTGTCGAGTAAATTGAATATTCTACATATTTTGTTTCAGTATCATTATTTGCACACTTTATAATTATTAATCTACTGAAAACGTTCATACAAATATAAAATATTTCAATTGCGTTTGTGCTTTGAAAGTTATAATTTACACAGTTTATATAAAGATGTTTCAAACAAAAGTTGTTTATATTTGATTTTTTATCCATCTCTTACAGTTTTAAATATAAAATTCTTATCATAATGGTCTCTTTATTTTTTCTCACAGTTAAAACTAATAAGAAAAATACCGTGGTATTTGGAGGAAACAATCAACAATCTCTGTATATTTGCATACTCATTTCCTTATATCTTGGCAACTCTCGAAAATTTAGAATATGCAAAAATATTAACGCATTACAACGAACTTATTATTTATTAACATAAAATATATATATTAAAAAATTTTTAATGTATGTAATGTGTTGCTATTGGCAACCATTATTTGTCAACTTCTTTTTCACAGCAATAATACTTAATAATCATAATGATAAATTTCATAGCTTTTTATCAAGAGGAAAAGTTTTTCTTGTGGTGATGAGAATTTCATTATTACAATAATTACTTAAGGAAAAACAAAATTAAAACTTGTCATTGTCATTTCATTGAACATTACTTCATACTTAAAAAAATGAAAATATTTTTAATATTTATAATGATTCTTAATTAAATTAATTAAAACAAAGCGTTAATATTAAAATGTTTTCTAATTTTTTCGAAAATCAATTACTTATTCTAGTTAAAAAGAAAATTAAAATATTATTTCATTTTTACGCTTGATTTAATATATATATATATATATATACATATATTTATATATATATATATATATGTATATATATATATATATATATATATATATATATATATATATATATATATATATACATATATTTATTTGTTTAACATATAAATTAAAATTCTTTAGAGGGATTTAAAGGACAGAACACGCTGCCTGATTAAACCATAGTTCACAGTTCTTTCAAGTTTATTTCAATATGTTTACTGTATCAATTCTCTGTAGTATTTCAGTTTATACCTTAACTGTTTTCAAATTTGTTTGTTTTACTTATTTTTTCAAATATTACGGGACTCGTTCCGTAACATTAAAATGTAAATAATTTTAATATTACATGAATTTGTTACCAATGATGCAAAGGATAAAGAACTTTTGTATCAATTTTCGATTCGCACAAAAATGCACAAATATTTACTAAATAAGAGGAAAAGACGTAGATAACTATATTTTTCTTTAACAGGGTGTCCATAGCTTTTATTCAATTTATTTCTCCATATTTTTTCTTTTGTTAGAAATATTATGAAAAAGTAAAAATAAAAAATGAACGACATTAACCATTTAATAGCTCTTCGGCTTTTTAAAATCACTGAAGATTCATACTTTGTGTAGATATCTTGAAGGAGAAATTTGTATTTTTAATGCTCGAAAATTGCTCTCAAATTTCTATAAATATTTTAACTTTCGTATTGACTAACAAGTACTATTGTTGTATCGTACTTCATAGTTTTCTCCAACCTTAAATCGCCTTTCTTATTAATTGATTCCTTGATCACCATTTCTAGCAAAGAAGAAGCATCATATGCAAGTAACTTTGCTTAAAATCTCAAATATAACAGTCTAATTTCCGTTCAGATTTATAAAAAAATCTGAATACGCTTTTCTCTTTTTAAAAAGGGCTACTCTGCGCCAAAAAAAATCGCAATGATAACAATAATCGAAACACTATGAAATTTTTAATCCGTTTGAATAAAATCAGAAATTCCATGTTAAAAATAGCCCTTTCAATGTTAAAAAAACAAAAAAAAATTAAGCGATTATAAGAGGATAGAAAAATAGGTTTTTCCTTATGAAATTACTCCAGATTTTGTTTTGAATGAAAAATTTGTATGATGTTAAAAAATGATACTTATTTACGTTAAATTATAGACGTAAAAATTTTCTTTTTTTGTAGGGGATAGTCTTTTGGATTACTGAACTGAATCTAAAATTTCTTTCAACGATAGAAAAACTGTATTATTTTTCGGTTTCGATATCTTGACTTGTCAGGGTACGGTAAAAATATTGAAAACGATAAAAAGTAGCTAAGTTTTTTTATTTTTATAATTAAACGAATACTGCTTGTCATAATTATTTTATAGATACATAATTTTTATACCTACAATTATGTAATAGAAGTTTGGCGCGATCCATGGCGCGCACGCCACTTTAAATTTAGTCAAATAGAAGAGACTTAGGCAAAACATTTTAGTAAAGGATTTACGTATAAAAATGCTACTTGTTTTCAATAGAATACATATTCAGATATCATTTAAAACAAAAAAAACGTTAATAAAAATTAATTAAATTATACCCGACTTCATTATAATATAACCTACCACCACCTACCCTTCAAAAACGTGTTTCAGTTTTATATTCGAAACACAGAAAAACACATAAAAGTAGTATAGATTTTTTGAAGTTAATTTTTTTTGTCAAATGGCGTATGACCCCGCGAATCACTATTGGATTAGGCAATTAACATGAACTGGCGTTGATTTAAACCATTTTCATAAAATTTTCTTGCCGGAAAACTCTCAAATACACCTTTTTTTAGAAAATAATTTTTTCGGCTTAAATGGCCTATGACCCCGCGAATTATTATTGGATTATGCAAAAAACATGAACTGGCGTTGATTTAAACCATTTATATAAAATTTTCTTTGTCGGAAAACTTTTTATAACAACAGTAAAAATTGAATTTTTAACTATTAATATTTAAGGTAAATTGGCTTGTGACCCCTAAAATTATGTTCAAAATACTCGTTTAAGATCAAAAAACGGTAGTAAAAACCATTTTATCGAATTTCACCCCATCGGAAAATCGTCCATAACCCACCCACCAAAACCCCTTTTTTTAGAAAATAATTTTTTCGGCTTAAATGCCCTATGACCCCGCGAATTATTATTGGATTATGCAATTAACATGAACGGGCGGGCGTTGATTTAAACCATTTTCATAAAATTTTCTTTGTCGGAAAACTTTCTATAACAAACCTAAAAATTGAATTTTTTGACTATTAATATTTAAGGTAAAATGACTTGTGACCCCTCAAATTATGATCAAAATATTCGTTTTAGATCAAAAAACGTTATTAAAAACCATTTTATCGAATTTCACTCCATCGGAACATCCAAATCAGGTCAAAATATTTATATTATTTCATGTGAATTGGTGGTACCTCCAGTATCTAGTATACCTACCAATAATTAATAGATATTACCTAATACCTAAAAATATTGGTATATTTTCTGCCATTTCATTTGTCTACTCTACATGATTAAATGTTCCATGACAATAATAAAAACATTAAAATATCCCAATTAAACGATCAATTATTTCAACTGTGAAATATCGAAATTATTACAAAATATCTCCTTATCAAAATAGTTTCAAATAAAAATAATCCTTACATGATTGTTTTTAGTTTAAAATTAATGTAATACCAATTAATTTAATCCCAAATTCAACCGCATATTATCACGATCCTAAGATACCTTTGGTTTTTTAATAACAGGGGAGTACATATTACAAAACGATCCAAAACAGTAGTGAAATATAATGAAATAATGACTAACACTTTAATTTTAAACTTTTTATTTTTTACAAAATTTTACAAAAGTGAGAAACATTGATTTTAATTATTTATTTTACAGTCATATACAAACAAAAATATATACAAATTTTATTATCAAAATAAATACACCAATATTAGAGAAAAATTGATTTAATTATTAATAGAAAATAAAATTAAAAAATAAACGGGACCTGAAATATAATTAAATAATCAAATCAAATTAATAAATATTTTAATATATCTCACCGAATTATCGCGTCTTGTAAAACTAACCTTACTCTGTTCACAATTATATATTTCTATAACTCTTTTATATAATAGAAGTTGCTGCTTGAATATGTTTTACAGGAACTGAAAAATAATAAAATGATACTATAAAATTTTTCAAATTAATAAATATTTTAATATGACTCACCGAATTACCGCCTCTTGTGAAGCTAACCTTCCATTGTTCTTCCATGGCACTTCATTAAACACAAATATAAAGTCAAACTCTAACACTATCCAGTTTTATGTCACTTAGGTTACAGTTGTAATTGATTTTCTTTTAAAAATAAAAACCAAACATTCTCAACAATAATTTGTATGTTTTATATACCTAAGCCATAGAGATAACTGCCGAAGTTTCAGTCCGGGCTTACAAATATCATGACTTGGTACAATCGTCCTTTGCAGAACTACTTCATTAGTACACACATAATCATCGGAAAAAACATGATTTTTATGATTAGTATAAAATCTAATTCAAACAAAAACCTATTCAAGTATGGTCAGTCATTCAGTTTATAGGTTACAGGTCGAATTGATTTTCTTTTAAAAATAAAAACCAAACATTCTCAACAATAATTTGTATGTTTTATATACCTAAGCCATAGAGATAACTGCCGAAGTTTCAGTCCGGGCTTACAAATATCATGACTTGGTACAATCATCCTTTGCAGAACTACTTCATTAGTACACACACAATCATCGGAAAAAACATGATTTTTATGATTAGTATAAAATCTAATTCAAACCTTCAAACCGTCTAACCGAATTACCGCGTCTTGTAAATTTAACCTAACATTAGTCACAGTCAGTCACACTGTTTTAAATTATTTAGGGAACCTAAAAATAATGAAATAATAATAATAATAATAATAGCAAATTTTTTAAAATTAATCAATATTTTAATATGACTCACCGAATTGCCGCCTCTTGTGAAGCCAACCTTCCGTTGTTCTTCCATGGCACTCCATTAAACACAAATATTAAGTCAAACCCTAACACTATCCAGTTTTATGTCACTTAGGTTACAGTTGTAATTGATTTTCTTTTAAAAATAAAAACCAAACATTCTCAACAATAATTTGTATGTTTTATATACCTAAGCCATAGAGATAACTGCCGAAGTTTCAGTCCGGGCTTACAAATATCATGACTTGGTACAATCGTCCTTTGCAGAACTACTTCATTAGTACACACATAATCATCGGAAAAAACATGATTTTTATGATTAGTATAAAATCTAATTCAAACAAAAACCTATTCAAGTATGGTCAGTCATTCAGTTTATAGGTTACAGGTCGAATTGATTTTCTTTTAAAAATAAAAACCAAACATTCTCAACAATAATTTGTATGTTTTATATACCTAAGCCATAGAGATAACTGCCGGAGTTTCAGTCCGGGCTTACAAATATCATGACTTGGTACAATCGTCCTTTGCAGAACTACTTCATTAGTACACACATAATCATCGGAAAAAACATGATTTTTATGATTAGTATAAAATTTAATTCAAACCTTCAAACCGTCTAACCGAATTACCGCGTCTTGTCAATTTAACCTAACATCAGTCACAGTCAGTCACACTGTTTTAAATTATTTAGAGAACCTAAAAATAATGAAATAATAATAATAATAGCAAATTTTTTAAAATTAAACAATATTTTAACATGACTCACCGAATTGCCGCGTCTTTTAAAACTAACCCCACAATGTCACTGTCAAATATTTCTAACACTGTTTTTAATTATTGATGTGTTCACTTCAACTGTCACTATGAAACTGATTAAGTTCAAATTTGCAAATTATGAAATATTTTAATATGTCTCACCGAATTGCCGCGTCTTTTAAAACTAACCCCACAATGTCACTGTCAAATATTTCTAACACTGTTTTTAATTATTGATGTGTCCACTTCAACTGTCACTATGAAACTGATTAAGTTCAAATTTGCAAATTATGAAATATTTGAATTTGGCTCACCGAATTGCCGCGTCTTTTAAAACTAACCTCACAATGTCACTGTTAAATATTTCTAACACTGTTTTTAATTATTGATGTGTTCACTTCAACTGTCACAATGAAACTGATTAAGTTCAAGGGGAAGTTTCTACTGATGGAGGCTTTACAGGACTGAAATATCATGAAATAATAACTTTAAAACTAAAAATTTTACGCCCCTTAATAGGCTTGAACAACCTACTATTTGGTTAATAGATCAACGACATAACGAATTGCGACACGAAGGCTTGTTACAGTGATCCAAATTAGTAGCGACATATAAATAATCATCAATTGCTCTATTAATATAAAAATTTTGCGCCGCCAAATAGTTTCGTAACCACGACCTTTTGGTTGTCATCACAACACTGTAACCAATTTCGCCACAGAGGCTTGTTACAATGACTCCAAAACAATAGTGACATATACATATATAATCAATTAATCTAATTATAAAAATTTTCATCCCGGAATAGGCTCGAACCGCTAACCTATCGGTTGACAACCCACGCCTTTAAACAATAACGCTAAATTGTCTCTTTATATGATACAAAGAGAATAGAGAATATAAATCAATAATCAATTAATCTGAATAAAAAAAGTAGAAACCGTCCCCTAGATTCGAACCACCGACCTTTCGACTGAGAACTCTACACACTAACCAATTGTGACACATAAGCTTGCTAGAAAAATCCAAAATCATAAATCCTAACTTGTTTCAAAACCATATTTTATAATTATTTTTTTAAATTTAAAATTAAAAAAACCAAAAAATATTTTGACATAGAGGCTTGTTACAATAACTCCAAAACAATAGTGACATATAAATCAATAATCAATTAATATAAATAAAATATTTTTAACCGCCCCATAGATTTGAACCACAGACCTTACAACTTACAACTCAACATACTAACCAATTGTGCCACATACGCTTTATAAAAAAATCCAAAAACATAAATCCTAACGTGTTTCAAAACCATGTTTTATAATTTTTTTTTTTTTTTAATTTAAAATTCAACTCGCCCAGCCCCCCATATTTTGACACATTGTTTCACTTACATATTTGATAACCTTTAACTGAAAAAAATGTTCAAAATACAAATATACACGAAAAAAGCTCAGTGTTATCTCTTTATTCGTAGATAGAAAAAAAGCTCTCCAAATACCTACTTTAATTATTAAAATAATTCTCAGTTTATTGAATTATACAACTATTATTTTATACAATTATTTTAATAATTAATATATTATGCAAATTTTAAGATGAAAAGTTATTAATGTTTTATTTCGTTGTTAGATTTTGATTAATATTTACAAATACTTTCTATAAAATTGCTTTTTTTTTATATATTCAGAAGTGTTCGACTTTATTCTATTTGATTTTTATACGTCTTTCAGTGCAAAACGCTTTTGTTTGATAATAAAATTTATACATTTCATTTGTGTTAAACTTGTAGGATGATTAAAAAAAATACATTGAAAATCGATTTATTTAGAAGTTGCAAACAATGCTTCCTCAAATTTGGCATATTGATTTCTTTTCTACCATTTAGTATACAAATGAAAACACTATTTCAAATTTTTCACAAAACCCAACCATAAATTTGGTGTTGTTTTTCAGATATTTTAAAGGATTACATGAACTTCAAAAGCTCAAAATAAAAGTATTATTTTTTTAAATGTTTTTCTTATATATTTTGTATTTACATTTGGAAATATTTTGTGAATTTTAAATCAAAATTATGAAAATGCTTATCTATTAGGACCATTGTCAACTCGATCGATAAATATCGACAAAAAAGTTTACACATATTGGTATCAATTTTGAAAAGATGTGTTCATACCTAATGTCCTTCATTATCTTTCAAATTTGGAGTACATATAACTTCAAAAAATAATTACCCAAACGTTTTGAATTTTGGTATGTACAATATTTACATGAAAGCGGTATGTTGACACATTTTTTTATCTAAAATCGAATTAAAATTGTTACTTTAGGAATGGTGGGTCCTCCGTTTTCATGTGAACATTTTGCTACCAAATCATAATATTTGGATGAGTATTATTCAAGTTATTTGTTGGCAAATTTTAAACGATAAAATACATTCAGGAATGTGCTTATTATATATTTATAACAATTTCTCTTAAGCACTGAAGCAGACGTTTTGGTGTTTCAATATCTTATCACTCACTTAACAACTACTTAAATATTAATTTTTCTTTATAAAAAGATGTTGTTTGCTTTATGGAAGACTTTCAACAAATCAAAATAATAAATTATTAATTAATATTTGATGAATAATATATATTGTATATTGAAATACGTATTAATAGCTGAAAATAAGCAAGTGTGACACCATTATTACGTGTAGTTAGTTGAGTATTACGTAGAGTTATAAATAAAATTTAAAGTCAATTTATAATGAAGTGTATTAAATAAAATAAATGGTTGATAAAAATTGAATAATTTTTTGGTAGATTTGGTGGATTTAGATTCGATTAAAATTTAACTAAAAGAAAACAATACGTGAACAATTAAAAATCAATCAATCGACCGATTAATTGCAAATATATTTATTTATAAGAAATCAATCAAAGACCCAAAGTTTTTTTAAATTCTTCAAAAAAAAAAAAAAAAAAAAACCAAAAAATATTTTGACATAGAGGCTTGTTACAATAACTCCAAAACAATAGTGACATATAAATCAATAATCAATTAATATAAATAAAATATTTTAAACCGCCCCATAGATTTGAACCACAGACCTTACAACTTACAACTCAACATACTAACCAATTGTGCCACATACGCTTTATAAAAAAATCCAAAAACATAAATCCTAACGTGTTTCAAAACCATGTTTTATAATTTTTTTTTTTTTAATTTAAAATTCAACTCGCCCAGCCCCCCATATTTTGACACATTGTTTCACTTACATATTTGATAACCTTTAACTGAAAAAAATATTCAAAATACAAATATACACGAAAAAAGCACAGTGTTATCTCTTTTTTCGTAGATAAAAAAAAGCTCTCCAAATACCTGCTTTAATTATTAAAATAATTCTCAGTTGATTGAATATACAACTATTATATTATACAACTATTTTAATAATAAAAAATGTTTGATTTTGAATCTAATCAATTGTTATCTATTAGGTAGATTTACTTTTAATTAAAGACAAGTGTGGTCCTCCAAACATATTTGTCAGTCTTAAAAAGACTGATTTAGATATAAAAATTGCTAAAGATGTGTAAAGTCGTTATAACTTGTACTAATTGTACAATGCAACCAAATTTCAATTTTAAATTGTATCTATTATCTATTATTTCATTTATATAAAAATGAATTGTATGTGTATAATTAATATCAATACCTATAAATTGAATAAATCAAATATTTTATTGATGTTTAGATATTTAATACATTTTAAATTTGTTGTTAAATTTTTATTGTTAATTAAATGATGTAATGCAACATGTGATGTAATTACTTATACCGATGTTGACCATTATAAAAATTATATGGGAGCTAATGGTAGTTACGGAACAGACTTTGAAATATCGATGTTTTCCAAAGCGTTAAAAACAAATGTTAATGTTTTTCTTCGAAAAACCGACCATTTAGTAGAACAAATACATTGTATTGGTGATAATGAAATTCAACAAAGTAATTGTATTCATTTAGTATTCTCCGGATCTGATTCTCAAAATGGCCATTTCGATGCTCTTATGATAAATGAAATCGAAATTAATGAAGCGGAAATTATCGAAAATAACGATAATGATAATTTTGATTATCAGCCGATGGAAGAAGAGGAGCTTACTCGATCAACAAGGGAGACAAAAGTGTTAATTGACCAAATAACAAAACATCAAAATAAAAGCGGCAAATTTGAAACCCTTTATAAGTATGAAGTGGGATCTTTCCAACTTCAGACATCGAATATGGCGGATGATAAAGGCGATTTGATCAATGATTTATTAAGAAAATTTATAAAGGAAGCTTTAATAAATCAGTTAAATATAACATGTTCTATTAGTTTTCGAAATGGCTTAAGAATTAATAATGCAAATGTAGTTGCTTATGGTAAATGCAATATTATTAGCCATGGTGCTCGTTTTAGATTTGACTGCACTTCATTGAGCAATTTTATCATGGAAATTACTGTTTCTTCCACTCATAAGGACTTGTCACATCACCATAGTTTTGGAAAAATAAAAATGGAACCAATAAGAGGAGAAAATAGAAAATTTTTAAAAAAATTACAAATATACTCGCCACGGTTAACACAACTTTCAAGTTTTGAAAATACTGATAGCGAATTATATAGTGATGGTCATTCGCAAAAATCTGTGAGATTAGGAACAATTCAAAAAATTGTGTCTGAAGGTCGATGTGAGAAAAGATTGGTGATTAAATCTCGAACGCTTCAAGATCTTCTCCAATCTTTTCTTGAGGATAGTAAGTTGCGGGATGGTTATATTAGACAGTTTTCAATGCCATTGCAAATGATTTTTTATACAGAACGGCAATTGTCAATAATAGATTAATCGAAACCAATTATTCTTCATTTGGATGCAACTGGCGGCCATGTAAGAAAATTGGAGGATTATGAGTGTAAACATATTTTTTACTATGCCATAGTATATAAGGCATTAAAAACTGTCATTCCTATATGCGAGATGTTCACTTCTGAACACGATACCCCATCCATAGCACACTTTTAAAAAAAATATAGATGGTTTGTACATTAATACACCCGAAAATGGCCATATTTTCATGCAATTGTGGTTGATTGGGCTTCATTGGGTGTTCATGAATGCTATATTATCAGAATGGAATGGTATGAATATTTTAGAATATTTGCAAACATGCCTTGTGTATTTAGAGCAAGGCATAAAACCTAAAAATTTAACATTCTTGTTTAGTTGTTGTGCTCATACAATTCATCGATTTGCGAAGTCCATCAAACAAAAATTTCCAAATTTAATGGGAGTAAAACCTTTTTTGATGGGTTTTATGGCTCATTTAATAATGAGTAGAAGTTTTTGTGAAATTAATAATGTTTTTAAAGATTATTGTAAGGTTTTTCTAACAAAATTTCAACATAAGGCTGAAGAATATATATTAAATATACGGTGTGTTAATAATAGTGATAGCTGGTCAGAAATGTTCAAAGAAGGGGACGATTTGGATACACACAAATTCTACCACAGTGATGATCATAATGATGACGTGAGCTTTGTTTCAAGTAAATCAAACACTCCCACGTATGCTCAATCCCCTTTCTTCAAACATTTTTGGAATCAATATTTAATATATATTGAAGAATTTAAAAAAAGTGAGAGTGGCAATGTTAATATTACAAATAAATATTACAATCCAAAATTCATTGAATTTGTCATAGCTTCATATATGTCATACTGTCCTTTGTGGAGTTGCATGATAATAAATTTAATTAATCCAAATTTAAATCGATTATCAAATGCATCAGCGGAATCATATATGAAAGTATACAAACATACAGTATTAGGAAAAAGAACTAATGTATCACTTAGTGAAATATCCAGATTACTAAAAACCAACAATGAGCTTTTAGTGACCGAAGAAATTCTCCATAAAATTGAAAACAAAGCCAAATATCCAGAAGAGTCCAATGGAAAAAATGATACGGACGACGACGAACCAACCTTCCCATTCCGCAGAAATCCATGGGGGCGCAAAAGAATTCATTTTAAAGATCAAAAATATGACAAACCTCGTAATACACATATGAATTATAAATCATTAAATAAATTGAAACAAAAAATAAAATAAAAAATTGACAAAAAGATAAATTCATATTCAAAAATTACAGAAGATAAGATATTGGACAAACAAGAAGCCATAAAAATCCATACTATTCCTGATGAATTGGAGAGATGCCACCAACTACCGGTAAACATCGATTCTGTTACATCAACTAACAAATTAAAAATATTGCCTAACGGATTGGTCGATAGAGTAGGTTACTATTATAATTCCGATTCAGCTGGAATAAATGTGGGCTTATACAAAGCGCAAAGCAATTTTTATTATGGCGGGCTTGAAATAAGAATTAATTGTCAGCATTTCCAGACTCTATTAAATAAATATCGATGGATAGATGGACAAATCATTGATGCCATCAATAGTATAAATGGAAAAAAAAAGCAAAGATATCACTTATTTTTCAACAGATGTAACAGGTTCAATTCTGGGAGATTTTTGGGATACACGCACTAATGTAAAGTCCAGTGTTTATCAAATAAATTCAGGTATACAAGAGTTATTATTAATGCCATACACGTATCACGGACATTGGCGATTGTTAATGGTTGACATTAAAAATAGAAAGTTAATTATAATGAATCCCTATTTTATAAGAGAAGAAGAAGGTGAAAAACAACGAATAAAATTAGCTTTCAAAATCTTTCTTGAAAGATGTTCTCCAGGTACACCTCTTAATAGCATAAAGAGAACTGTTTGGGCTTTCAAAGACGGTATTGAACGACCTACACAAGGAAAAAATGACGGTATAAATTGTGGTATTTATGTAATGTATTACATCAAATGTGTATCGGAAAAAATTGCTTACGATAAAAATTTTAATACCGATGAATTTCGGCTATGCACGGCAAAAATCATGTTAAAAGAATCAGAAAATATACAAAACCGATGCATACAATGTTTTATAATAATTGACGCAAAACATGCAACAATTTGTTGTCATCTATGTAATCGGCAAATTCATACGACTTGTATTATAATGAATGAAGCCAGTACGGAAGACGAAGACAAATTGATAAAAAAGATTAAAAAAAGATCAAAATTAAACAAAAAAATCGATAAAATAATCGATTTATGCAGTGATAGCGAATCAAATATTGAATTAATAAGAAAAAACAATACACGATTGCACTATTTTAATTGCCGATTATGTCGAAAATTCATTAAACAAACGACTTGATTAATAAAGCATTAGATGAGTTAATCAAGTCTGATGAAGTACATTTGTACACAGATGTCGTATGTACACATAGAAGATAGTATTATCGTTTAAATTTGATGTATGCGATTAGTTACCCCGACGTATTATCGCATTTTATAAGAGTGAATGAATTATATATATTGCTTGAAATGTTTAGTTTCTTAAAGATTGTTTTTCCTTAATAAAAGAAATATGGCTATTACTCCATGTTAAGGAGGGGGGGGGGGGTTAAATGAAATGAATTTAAAATTTATTTTAAGAAAATTTGTTTCAATATAAGCAAAATTTTCACAATATAAATAAAAAAATGAATTGTTTTTTTTATGTTACTAATAGATATAAAACAAGGTTTTATATCTATTAAATATAAATATATAGATATATAGATATAAATATAGATATATAGATATAAAATTACGTCGGCCAAAACATAAAATAGAAACGAAAGATAATTGTTTTTCATATGAATTTTTTACTTAATTCTTAATAAATAACAAATGTTAAAGGTATGTTTCGGATAATTTAAATCTCTGAAAAATTTCCTTTCTTAGAAGATCCAACATAAAGATTTTATTGAAAAATTGCGTAGGTCTAAGAGAATAGAAACGACAGTTAATTTCGTTTACATGCATTTTTTACTCCATTTTTACTATATGACAAATTTTCAAAGATTTTCTTGGGTATGTTCCTCCGGATAATATAAATAACTGCAAATTTTTTTTCTGACTAATAAGACCCAAAAAACCCAATTCAATTATAAGACCTAAAAATCTTATTCAATTTTTTAAAACAATTTTTTGTCGATAACCTTAATAAATAACTATTTTTCAAAGTTTTACACGGGATAATTGATGCTTCTTAAATTTGAACATTGGTATTTCCAGTAATGAAATGATGAAAATGATTTATACTAAATTATTTTGTTATAAAATCATATATCTGATCATATAGCGGGAAAATAAGTTTTAAATGATGATATGATGAAAAATTATTTATATCAACTTGTTTTGGATCATAGGCCATTTTAGAAGAAAAAATGATTTTCTGAAAAAAGCGTTTTGATCTCAGAAGATTATTTTTATCATCATTTAAGGGGTCACAAGTTTTGTTTACCATAAAATAAAAAGTGAAAAATTTTCGATTTTAAGGGTGGTTATAGAAAGTTTTCCGACAAAGAAAATTTTACGAAATTTGTTTGTTTCAACGCCAGTTCATGTTAATTGCATAATCCAATAATAATTCGCGGGGTCATAGGCCATTTAAGCCGAAAAAATTATTTTTAAAAAAAAAGTTGTATTTGAGGGTGGGTTATAGACGATTTTCCGATGGGGTGAAATTCGATAAAATGGTTTTTACTAGCGTTTTTTGATCTAAAACGAGTATTTTGATCATAATTTGAGGGGTCACAAGTCATTTTACCTGAAATATAAATAGTTTAAAAATTCAATTTTTTGGGTGGTTATAGAAAGTTTTCCGACAAAGAAAATTTTACGAAATTTGTTTGTTTCAACGCCAGTTCATGTTAATTGCATAATCCAATAATAATTCGCGGGGTCATAGGCCATTTGACCAAAAAAATTAACTTCAAAATTCTATACTACTTTTATCTGTTTTTCTTTGTTACGAATATAAAACTGAAACACTTTTTTGAAGGGTAGGTGGTGGTAGGTTATTTTATAATGAAGTCGGGTATAATTTAATTAATTTTTATTAACGTATTTTTGTTTTAAATGATATCTGAATATGTATACTAATGAAACCAAGTAGCATTTTTATACCTAAATCCTTTACTAAAATGTTTTGCCTAAGTCTCTTCTATTTGACTAAATTTATAAGTGGCGTGCGCGCCATGGATCGCGCCAAACTTCTGTTACATCTACAATTGATAATTTTCAGTTTTTTAAGAGAATCGTAAAAAAATTGCTTTTATTATCTAATAATATGTTTGCTTCAAAAACGACCAGAATACAAACCACGTGTTAAATATGCAATATTTAACAATTTTTCAAAAATTTGTGCCAGAATGTGTGAACAAAAAATTTTCTATATTTGGAAGAGAATTACTTATGTGTAAGTGTATTTAAATTTTCCAAAAGATTCTAAGAATTATTTTCTTAGAAATGTCCTAAATTAATAAAATGAGAATGTTTTTTATAAATAGTCAAGAGGTGTTTAACAATTTCTCTACCAAGAAAACTATTATAGCTTTTATAACTTTTAATACGAAATCTTGCATTTATAGTTGCATATTGAACTATGAAAAACTTTCCATAGCTTGTGTCGAAGTTATTGTTTTCTTTTTTTAACTATAAATAAATGTTTTTGTAATAAAAGTATCAAAATCGAATATATCTTATTTTATTTTTTCCTCTAAGTCTTTATTTAATATTTTTTATTTTATTAATTGCATTCAATCAGTGGTCTAGATATGGAGGTAACTCTTTTATTTTTCTGAATATAATTTCATTTTACTAGCATGGACTAATAATATCCCTAGACTTTGATGTTAATTTCTTGAGCATGATCGGATCTGGGTAAAATTCTTCAAAAATGAGGTGGTGGCTGTTCATTTCTAAAAACGTAAATTTCGAATGTTCTAACGTTTATATTATTATGTTGATTGATTTCACAATATTTAATATTAAGAAGATACGGTGCAATTATAAATTTAATCGTGAAAAATGTATTGGAAAATTCACCATAAGGTCAATTATTTAGTTTTTATTGAAATATTTTCCTAAAAATTACCCACTACCAAGATCTGCTCAACTGTAAGCTAATTGTTGTTAATATTATGTTATCAATAATTTAATACTACTTACGGTAAACATAACATTTCAAATAAAAAATCCTTTCAACTGCAGGCATTCAAGAACCAAGTGAATGATTACTCTCAATGATTATTTTCCACCCAATGATGCGAAACGGAATCAAATAAAAACACATGTCAATTGACTGATTAAAAAAAAAAAATAAATAAAAATAAAACAAGTTCTATCATCATCCCTATTATCCATTTTCGTACAAACATCTTCTTTCTTTATCATAAAAAAAAAATATATATGAATTTTTTTTATGAAACTTAATAGATTCGTTATTGCTTTCATAAATCTTATTTTGAATAATGTTTTAAAATTTTTAGTGGTTTTTCGTGATTAAAACAATATTAAAACCTTATGGAAGTCAGTTGTACTGTTTTTATAACAGTATAAATGTCAGAACGTATACAGTTTAACATGGTTCAAGTACATGCACCAATGAATTTAGTTTGTAAACTTTGATTTATATCAATATAACTGAACCTGATGTGACTTTTTCAATATATTGAAATTTATCTTTATCAAACAATTCAACAAACGATAATAACCTGAAACTACATAGTATTTAATGTTATAACTATATTTATGGGAACGTTCAAATATTACATAACATTGTTTTAGTTAAAATACATATTTTCTGAGTTAAATCACGTGTTACTAGTTTGTCATGTTGACGATGTTTTACCAACTGAGGTATCGACGGTTTTTTGTCTTCGACTGGTTCGTTGAACTGAATGAACCACTGCCTTCTACTAATCTCGAACAAACCTCTATGATTATCGTACGATAAACCCCACCGCTGGACACCCAACCATCCAGAACTTTATCCTAAAAATTCATTTCACACGATGTCGATTGTACCTTAATCCGGTGTAATCTTAATTGTATATATTTAGGTTAAGCCACATATTTTTTAAGTTATAGTATTAAGTTGGCTTGTATTATTACTATTATTGTACTTAAATATACTTATTAATTAAATTAATTAATTATCAAGTTTTAACGAGTATAAATGAAGGTGAGACTTGAAAATTGAATATTATATTTGTTGGTTTTCTTTTTATATATTAAGGTAGTTTGGTACCCAAATGATTTAAAGTTAACCGAATATTTTTTTGTGTTTATTCGAAAGATTGTAACTAAATGCACCTATAGAAAAAGGTAGTTTGGTACCCTAATGACTTAAAGTTAACCGAATATTTTTTTGTGTTTATTCGAAAGATTGTAATTAAATGCACCTATAGAAAAAAAATCAGATTTTTTTACCCCACCGTTTAAGAGATATAATTAATTAAAGTTTAACAAAAATATACGGGCTTCTATGAGTGTCTTTGTTCAATAATTCCGGAAATGGAAGGTTTGTAGAAAATTGGCAAGTTGACCCCGCAAACAAAACTATTAAATTGATAGAACACTATCCCAAATATACACTGAAAAAATTTCAGAATAATTTACTACGTACTTTCCATGTAATTAATTTTTCAATATTGACATATGGCTTCTATCTCTCTCCTCCATATTTTCTAGGGAAAAAATGGTGGCTCCGTTAAGCGCGTGAAAGTCCAAATAGTAACTAGCGTTTTTAATACACTTATAAATAATATATAACAACCAAGGGATATTGAAAATTAATAAATATAAAAATTATTTTTTATAATATTAAATTTATTGTCTAACGAAATAATTTATTTATCTATATTAAAATTTAAAAAAATAAAATAAAATAAAGAATTCACGATATAAAAAGTAAAGTTGACGACAGTTCAGGGTTATGTTTTGAAAATCATTTAAAGTTGTTATTATCTAGTGACAGTTGACTAGTCAAATAATATTTTATTCATTACATTATTTTAATTATTTAATTATAATCCGTTCTAAATTGTATCAATTAAATTCGTATGTGTATTTTTATCAATTAATAGCATGCTTCTTATATTTATTAGTAAAAATAAAAAAATAAAAGAAAGTCTTTTATTTGATTTCGTATTGCGGCTACCAAACTACCTTAAATATACTTATTAATTAAATTAGTTACTTATCATAAGTTTTAACGAGTATTAATGAAGGTGAGATTTGAAAATTGAATATTATATTTGTTGATTTTTTTTTTATATATTAAAAAAAAAAAAAAAAAAATACAATGCAACAAAAAAAACCATTTATATTTTATTAACTACAGAAATGTTATTACCTTGCATTCTGATAAAAGAAGGAACAAAAAAATTGTTCAAAATCGTTGGAAACATATATTAACGACATTTTCATGTCGTTTTGTAAGAACTGGCTACTCTTAACACAAACCGAAAAGTAGACAATACTTGTGCAACGTAAATTCATATTTTATGTGTTTGATAAATGTACAATTATCCCATTAAATGTATTTTAAAATCAAGTTTAAATACTTCTAGTCAAAGACGTTTTATCTGAATACGTTTTTATTATATCGAGCTTTAAATATCCACGATAATAAGATGAGTCTTATTTATTATGTACGTACTTATCTAATCTCTCATCCATTTGAATTTATTTCATACACGACAAAAAGGTATTCTGGATATGCTTTGAAAAATCATGGTTTTATTATCTTTATATTCAGGTTTCATAATTTTAAAATAGTAGTTCACAGTAAAAAGTTGATTCTTTTCATCGAAACTAAATTAGAAAATTTAAATTAAAATAAAATCTGATTAAAGGTTTGCATGATGTATCTATTGAGTTATAAATGTCAAACAAATTGAAATGAGTTTTTTTTTTAAACTTTTTTTATTTTTATTCATAGTTAATAAATTATTCTTGATAGAAAGTGGAAATTTATAAATTTTTGCGAAACAATATTCTTTTAATTTACTATTATTTACAATTTATTTCGTAATTTTTGAACACGTAATTTTAAAGAACTGAAAAATAAGTATCTAAATGTAATGAAATTTGGCATACATAATCTAAACACGAAAAAAACGGGAGTCCTGTAGAATACTTAGTGAAAAAATATTTTTAAACATAAAATCAAATTTTGTTTCTTTTTTCGGAAATAATTCCTTGACATGTCCTCCGTTTTTCATGTCAGGATTGTTCATACGAAATTCCATTAAATTTTGATAGTTCTACTATGAGTTATTTGTGTACAAAAGTTGTGTCTTTATTCTGGGCACCGTGTATCAAATTGTTTTCACCCGTTGCTGTGGTTACGGAATACTAGTTTATCAATCAAATGATACGTCTGTGAATGGTATATGATTTCACATCGAAAATTTCTCAAAATTTATTAATAATTTTAAACGCATATTATTTATATTTTCATTTTTTTAATTTACAAATGCAATAACTTCATTTAAATACCATATTTTATAATTATGCGATAATTTTTGGTTGATATTTGCTATAAAATTGTATATGCAAACAATTAAACAAATAATTGTATTTTCTTGAATACGAATGTTTTATTACAAATTTTATCGACTCACGACGCATCAATCGATAAAGTAGTCACTCTTATGTACTAGGCACAATACGACATGCATCTTGTAAACATATCCATTACATCTTATTTTTGTGAATAGAAGTTACTTTTGGTTGTTGCTCAAATCAGATTTTTATACCTTCGATATAAAATCTGCCACAGAAATTTTATATACTACGAACTTTGATTATTAAATTATTCATTTGTAATACAAATATAACTCATACTTGATTTAATTTCCGCTACAATTCAATTCATAGCGCACTCCACTTAAATGAAGTTTTATACATAATACTTGATTATTGGTTTATGAAGTACGCAATACTTTGAAAATAAGAATATTACCGGCATTTAATATGGTACCCAACATCTTTTAGGTATTCGTAAGTGTTATCTTTTGTCATCTTGCTAACTAGGTTAGTAAAAATAATTCAGCGGAAATGAAAACGTTCTGCCTGAATGCCGACATAACTTTATCGAACGAATATAATTTAAATAAATAATAACAAACTTTTGTCAACAAGATTTTAAATTTTTATTCAAACGTGTCATATTTTACCTACATGGATTAGTAGAATGTTAGGTTAAATTTAAAGTGTATTCTTCTAGAAATAATTTACATTTTTTCACATATAATTTGTAACCTACACGTTACGTTACAATCGATTGAGTTGGAAAAAGGGATAAAAAATCAACCAACACTGACACATGTATAATATTAAAATATACTGTTAAATTATAAACCCTGTGATATTTTTTTACAAATGCTCTTTTTTAATTTTGTGGTGGTGAAGTCGCCAGAGAAATTTTATAAAATATTGCTATAAAAATAGAAATTTTCTAATGTAATAGATGTGATTTTTTGAATGTAGATAAAACACTAAGCGATTTTATTTATTTTATGCAGCAATAAAATATTTAATAATTACTATTATTTAACTTTCTATTAAATACTTATTAATGTACTCTCTACACGTGTCAAAAATTTTATTATTGATGTGTATTTACGATGAATATATTGTAAAATAATTAAAATCTCTCAAAGAATCAACGTAGCGATAATTAGAATAACATAATTAAAAATTATAATAAAATAATTAAAAACAATAATTTGGCATTCAATAATAACCTGGCAATATAATGATTTGAATATGAAAATAAATTTCCCGAAAAAGTTTTCCAACAAAACATGTTTTAGCTTTACCTGTCGTAGTTTTTTTTTATATTTTAACTTTACCGTGGCTCGTAAAATTTTTTATTAAAACCTATTATATACAGAGAGAGAGCGCTACTAAATGCTTCAAAATGATTTATTCCGTCACGATGTATAATATTTATAAATAAGATACATTTTTTTTAAATCACTGAAAATTATATAAAATACCTATATATTATGTAATACTTAGGTATTATACTCCACATTAAAACGATTAATTCTTTCGCCACCAGATGACGTGACAAATCTGATCAACTTCCAATAGTTGTTCACAAGATCACTTATTTAGTCCACACTTTATATGCATAAAATTTTTTAATTATTTAAGCACATTAATGACGCTAGTTTTTTTGGGTGAGTTCGAATATGTTTGAGGGTTTAAAATAATTCACTTGTAATTCACGTTAAAGAAGTTTAACTTGTTCCGTGCGTATGTAAGTACACATTGTTTTTTATTATTGAATAAACTCATTAAATGTGTCCTTTTGAGATCTACATTTTGATTCATATTATTTCGCCTTTACGCGAAAAATATTTATTTTTCAAACATTTTTCAAAAATCTTTGTTTTCTATTGAACTTTTTAATGATATATCTAAATCTTATACTATGGGATTTTAAATGCTTATATTTTTACTTCACATGTTGGTTTACAAGACTAAGATTATATAGTTAGAAATTTATACTTTAAAATAATTAATTTTTGAAATTTTAGAAATATCCTGAATATTTTTGTCAAAGATTGAGTTAAAAATTAGTCATGACAAGTCAAATATTCAAAATCTGATTTTTTTATTTTAGCTATAAAAACAAAAAATATTGACGGTTTAAATATATTAAAATCTAACTATTATACAAATCAAATTGATCAAGCGAAAATCGAAGTTTTTTTTTTTTTTTTTTGAAAATAATTGGCCATAATATTACATATATTACTGGCCATAATATTTTACTTAAAAACAAGTAAATATAACAAGTAACATTAACAATTAATTTCTTTAATGCTCGATGTATGGTTGAAGTATTTTCAATGATTAGAATTCACAAATTCTCTAAATAAACAGTCCATAAATATGAATATTATAATAGTATATAATATTATAATTACAATGTGTTTATTAGCTTAATTTTAACTGCAAATGTAGCGAATCTAAACAGTTTTGAAGTTTCAAATAAAAGTAGTTTGTTGTAAAAAACAAATATTTTTTTTTTGTTAATTTCTCGTCTATTTTTTATGGTTTAAAAATTGGGTTATGGATCGAATGGATGCAATTTTGCTGATTTACGAACAAAAACGTACTTTGTACGTTTAGAATATGCCACGAAAATTTCAGCTTGCTAGTTTTTATCGTTTTTTAATTATCTTGATGACAGATTGGGGGACAGACTGTTGAAAATGGGCTGTTTTGGTGAGCCTATGAGCATCAATTTTCGTAAAAAAAGGATACAAATTGTTTACTTCACGTATATTATTTAAGGGATACAATTATATATATATATATATATATATATATATATATATATATATATATATATATATATATATATATATATATATATATATATATATAATAATTTTATTGTTTTTTTTTTACATACAATGAGGTTGGGTTGGTTACAGCCTAAGTACAAAAACATATAACGATCAAAAAGTAAAGAACAAAAAAGTAATAATTGACATTTTCGTTTCTCACTTTTTTAACATTTAAAAAGTATATACTTATATGTATAAATATCAATAGTAAATTGATGTATATGAAAGCTGATATACCGTAAGATATTTTTCCTTCCTGTCACGTGAGATTCAATATAAAAATTGTATCCCAAATGAAACTAAGTGAAAATATAATAAGACATGTGTTTGTATAGCGTGGCTGGTATTATTTGTTATTTATTACGACTTGGTAATGCCAAGTTTATACAATCAAAAAACATACCCACCAAATAGTTCTAGGTAGGTGTAAAGCTTAGTCTACACTAGTCAATAAAATTATTGACCCCACGTTCATCGTCATCAATTCCATTATTGAACAAATAGTTTATATGTGCGCGTAAAGATTTAATGACATATACCATCAATAAAGTTTGGTTCTTCTTTCTTGTGCCATTTACAATCGCGTAAATTTCTGCGAAATCATTTTGTTGTCTTATTTGAGTTTAGACAGGCGACAAAATCCTGCCCAAAAAATATTCGGAAACACGTTATTGATTCTAACTACTATGTTGGTAGTATGATATATGTTACACTTCTTTTATAATAAATATTCCGTTTTAAAATAATAATGGAAACTTTTAACTATGTTTAATTTTCACTATAAAAATTCTTTTTAAATTAAGAGCGCACTTTCGACTTATTAAATTATCTATTTTGGAAACATATAGGGAAACTAGTTTAGATTATTTTGAACGAAAAAACTGTGGGTTGACTTGATAAATAGTTTTTCGTTAATATAAATAATCCTACCTACTTTCCCTATATATTTCCAAAATAAAAGAATAATTATTCATTGCTTAAGAAAATGGCTTTTTAAGTCGCAAGTGCACTTGTAATTTTAAAATATTTTTTAGAGTGAAAATTAAGAAAGTTTCAATTATTATTTTATAGAAATGTATTTTCACAAAATAAATAACAAATCTATTAATTTTCTAGAAATCTTTTATTTCGTAGTGCGTGCAAAGACTTAAATATACAAGTGTTTCGTACACACACTTATTCACCTTATAGTTTCCAGTTTTTTTTTGTTTTTTTTTTTAATTGATGTTAATCTTTGATACACGTCATTTATATTTTAGAAAATCTAAATGCAAATTCATACAACAATCAAGGAATACTAATACTAGTAATAGTATCTGAAACTTGACGTGCTCGTAGATTTGAGTTTCTAGATGAAAGACCCATCTTCTTCTGTGTTTGATTTTCGTACAATTTTTACAAAAATTGAATGTAATTTTTGCTAAAGGATTGCAATATAAGATCTCATTTAGCATCAAGTTCGAGCATACAACATGTTCGAGCATTCATCTCCACAAGATCAAATAAACGGAATTCCATTCGTTTGACGTCTTTGTAAGCTTCTTTTTAATCAGTCGAAATTTTAAAAGCAATAATTGTAAACGTTATTTCATTGCAAAATTAAACAAAAAGTCAAAATTTCTTACTTTGTAAAACAACGAGAGTTGTTTTACATTTTCTTGGCCATGTTGTGAGGTTTGTTTCCAATTTTATAACATATACTGTATATGAAGAGAATTCATTCGAACTCTGAAATGTGAAACTCTTGTTCAAACTGTGTTTAATGTATTTATTACCACACTAAAAAACTCCTACTTGTTATATATTACTTTTGACACGTTTTTGTTTGTCTGCAGTAGCGTACAACTGGGTTTCAAATAAAAAACAATGGAATTTTAACATAATGATGTAGTTTGCTAATATGAGGTCCGTTCAAAACCTCCGTTATTGGTAAATACGGAAACGGTTTTAGTTTTGGTTTTGGGTATTATCACATAGCATTGTATTTTTCTCATTCTGTGTGCTCCTTTGAAAAGTTTACGTTTGATGATTTAAGTTTTAAGATTTAAGTTTAAGATTTAATAACTTTTCTGTTTTCAGAGGTTGACAACATATTCATTTACTTAAGTATAATTCAAAAATAAAATTTTGATATGATTATTTTCGAACTATTCATAATGGAATTATATCCACTTTTTATACTCGACATACATAATATTTCAAAGTATATTAAAGTTTGTAACGGTACCTAATATTGACCGCTCGAACAAAATTTTTGTATAGGTATTCATACAAACACCAAATTAGTCCATTTCCGAATGTCCGTTCGTCCGTCATCAAGATAACTCAAAAACAAAAACCTGAAATTTTGGTTACGTATACTAAACCTAAAAAATGGATCCTCGACACAACTTTTAAACTATAAAAAATAAACGAAAAGTTCACAAAATGTTTATTTTTATTATTATTATTTTTTTGAAACAAACAACTTTTGTTTGAATCATTTTTTAGTATAATGTTTGAGTTCTTCACAATTTTATCTCAAATTTGGCTAACAAACATATAGGTAATAACAATACATATTATTATGATACATGTATACATATATAACTGTATAGACTGGATATTTATAGTATTTTATTAATTCTAATTATAAATAGTTCAAATAAAAATCAATCATATGTCGAGTATCAATACAATTAACTCTATTAGTTTTTATCTTCACTTGTTTAAAATATTATATGTGCAATAAAATTATCTCCTTCAACCTATCATAATGTGACCTCATAATTATTGATTTCTTGTAGGGAGACAATTTTTTTAATTCGATGGCTTTATTAATGGTATTTTATCTCTGTCATATTATTTTATCATTATGGTATTTCAAATACTTTTTTTAGAGTAAAAACAAATTGATTTTATTATCTAGTGACATTTATTATGCTTATAAAATGTTTCCACAAAAATACAATTTGATTATCGATAAATGTAAAAATAAAAGTACTAATTAGTTCTGTCTATTTTCTAAAGGCTTTCTATAAATTCAGCAGCATTTGTGAATAGTTTTAGTTTTCTACTTTAAGTTGAAGAAAGGTCCACCTGAACCACAAGAAAAAAGTTTTTGATAACAATATCCCAACTTGTAAATCATTTAGGTAAAAGTTTCAATATTTGAAAAATAATACTAACGTTGAAGTTCATTCTGGTAGAACCAAAACTGTATTAAGCTGTAAATTGCGACAATCAAGCGTTTTTATTACGACAGTTTAGTTCGCAATTGATACATTTTAACCATGCTGGAATACATAAAAATTAAAAAAAACATGAAATTCTGCGTGTAAACGCTTAGTTCATATCGCAAAAATTTGTGAAAAATATTTGGAAATTTAATTAAATATTTAGAATTTGTAATCGCGCCTGACGTATTCTGTGAATATAGACCCTACTAATTAATCGTTAATACTGAAAACGTACTATTTTTCTTTCGAGAAATCTGAATTTTCCTGATAGTAGTAGAGATGATTTGAATTCATATGTTCATATTTAATTCGGTTAGTGTCAAATAGTTGGCTATACCAACATCTCAACCTCTTTATAGTCTTTTTACAAACGAAATAGCGCCTTGTACTCAAACTCATAGAGTGAGTGCGACTTATAACTTTCGGAACTTTGCTGAATCTGAAACTTTTGTTTTGATGCATAATAGGAGATAATGTTTTTATAATGATTTTATTCATATTGAAATAAAATCTAAAATCAAAGCTTCTTCATTTTCAATTTGTATTTATTTGTATTATTCAAATTAGCCTCTTAATATTTACGCTCCTGTATTGATTTTTAAAGTTTTAAGAGATAATAGAAAAAAAAAATATATATATCATTATAAAAATAGTCGAACACACCTTAAAAGTATTTTATTTTCTGAATAAGGACAAGAAAATTCACTTAAATGTTTACATTTTTAAGTTGGTAAATAATATCATTATTACAACTTTTAGTTAAGGGGGATTGAAACATAATACTGAGGCAACCTCCATTTCGTAAAATCAATTTTCGCGAATAAATAACTCGAATACAAATGCTTTGAAATTTTCTATGCACAATATTGACATGAAAACAGAGGACTTGTCGAAGAGTTTTTATTGAAAAATATTTATAAATATAAAATTGAATTTTGATTTTACCTTAGAAAGCCCTAGCCCTATGTTTTAATGTCAGTATTATGCATACCAAATTCCATAAAATTTAGATTAGTATTTTGTGAGTGATGTATGCACGAAAATTGAAAAAAATACAATGTTTATTACATATAATTTTAATCAAGAGCTTATTAGAAGCACACTTCTTACATAAAGTAGTGTGCTTTAAGTAAGGAGTTTAATCCCTCTTAACGTAAATCGAATGTATGTAAATCAATTATTTAGTAATTTCACCTGTATAGAAAATATGTATCGATGCTAGATTTTACAAAAAACTCCAATTGTTTTTATTTTTTTTTTTTTTAATTGTCTCAAATCTAAAGCTTTTGCTCAAAATTGGATGATAACTCATTTTTTCAATATGTGTGCTCTTGATTACCATCTTTATATTCTTTCAAAAGAGACACAGTCAAATTTATTTTTAAACTGATAAATAAAGTTTTTTTTAAATTATTGCTTTCGGTGAATTTTTCTCGATCACTTGAAACCTCTTTAGATTATTATTATAGAGTATTCTTCATTATATACATAAAACTAATTTTCAAAACAAAATTTTATTCAGTATTGTAATAAAATACAATACTGAATCTTTTAACTTCTTGAACTAGTAGTTCGAATACTGGTACCTACAGCTTGTCAATTATAATTAATGAAATGGTTAATTGAATAGACTGACAATGTATGAATGAGAATGTAACTAGCTATGCTTGTGGAGGTTTTGTGTAGTTTTCTTTTCAGAACTCTAGGCCTTTAAAAAAAAATACTGCACTACCTACCAAATGCTAGTCTTCACTCAATATCCTATCCTCTGCCCACATAATGAATGGATTTAATTATATAAACGAACGTTAAAAATAGTCGTGTGGGTGACATATGTTATATATCTGAAGAACGGAGGTTAAAGCCATCCTTCTCTTTAACAATCATAGATCTTCACACGGTTTGCACACCAGAAGCCATCCTTCTCTTTAAAAGATATAGATTTTCACTTGGTAGCTACTTTCTTTGAAGAAGGTTCATTAACTTATGATCGTGAAGTCAGCAAACGCGATGTCCGAAAGTTGCCTGTCTCCCAAGTCGAAGATTCACAAACCTTTCTATTGTCATGGTTCTGCACGGCTAGACCCCTGAACTCCTTTGTTGTGAAACCTGTTTTTATTATTTGTATTCAAATCATTCTTAAAGAAGAATATGGTAATGAGTAGGAAAACAAAAGCTTTATTTTTAATTATGTCAGAGTCCGTAGGACGAGGTATCAATTGCAATTATTTTGTTTGAACGAAATAATTATCCCCTGTGAAAATATCGAAAATAATTGTTTTTTCGAATTACGATAAGCACCATTCTGAGATATTAACTTTCATTTTTTTTTTTCAAGAGTATTAAGTATAAGCCTAGTATAAATGAAAAAATGGAAAGAAAACAATTTATGCGCAAATTTCTAGGTATGTAATTTCACAATTGATACTATGAAAGATTTTAATTTCTAAAGAATTTGAGCTACAAAGTTATATTGAAATTTTCTTTATAACATTTATCAAATTTTTTATCAGTCTTGTCTTTTGTAATTTAGTTATTGCAAATTCATTATAACTAAAGTACATTAAATATATTAATTAGAGTTTTTATTGATTATGTAAATATGTATAAAACAGACTAGTTGACACTAATAATGATGTAAAAACTAATAATTTATGACATAAAGTTTTTATAACAGACTCACTAAATATTCCAGCTATTAATTTATTTACAAAGTTAATTGAATAAAATAATGTATTGTGCATTTAAAATTGAGAAACTTATTTTGATCGTTAATAGCAGATACCATAAATTTTATATTAAAATTTTGATTATTAAGGTGGTTGTTTTATTTCACAACCAGCGCTAACTATAAACTGTTTTCATTAAAATATCTTATTGAATTTCTTAAAAACCACTCATTATTATCGTCTCTGATATTTTATATAAATATTTATTGTTTAGGCTTGTTATATTACAATCTTTTTTTCTTGAACGTGAATATAATTCGAAATGGAATAGTAATTTCTATAACGTTAAATGATTACCTTGACAGACATCTCATGATTACAAGAGATTTCTATAAATTAATAAATTTGATAGGAATCGGTTTAATAAAACGTCCTTTTTATGTGTTAAAATATGTTCCCATTTAAAATTTTTTGTTTTTATTTCCTTAAATACAAAATTTGTTGGGAAAAACATAAAATAATTGATGTTGTATTATCATTAAAGTAAGAAAATATTTTATTTAGATGCGAAATTAAGACAGAACGAAATTATCTGTTAGTATAATGCCGACAACAAATATTGTACCTACTAAATTCTACAAAATACACGTCCAAAAAATAATGCTTTTAATTCATTTTTTATTTTTTTATGTGTAAATCGGCTTGCAAATTTATAATACAATGCAATTTGAATACATTTGCGTCCATGTAGGCTACATCTACGTGACAATATTTAGAAAAAGAAGGAGATGCGTTAAATCATAATTAAGGATATTCTTATTAAAATTTTAACCAAAAATTTTAGTGTTTAAAGTAAGGGCTGAAATTACACAAATTTAAATTTATTTGAAAAAAGTTAACCAACCCCAAAAAAACCATAAGAAATATCAATATTTTGTGTGATTTCCATGGAAATTCCGATTTCGTATTCGAGATATGATAAATGCGGAAATTCTTATAATATTGTGAATTTGATTGAAGAACAACAGCGATCGAAAACCGAAATATACCGAAATGTCTATAGATTCTGTATTAATGAATTTTTATACATACTTTTTTTTGTATATTGTATTGGGAAAGCATGTTTTCAATGTTTTTGGTAAGTTTTGGGAAGCTCCAATTAAAGGCCAATAGTTTTGATAGGTAATACTACAGAAATATTAGGTAAGACATTATAAAATTCAAACAAACTCAAAGAAATTCATTATTTAAGTACACACATTATTTGGATACATCTTGGTGTATCAAAATCTCAATCACGCTGCCATTTAATAAATAGCTTTGAAAGAGATTCTTATACATTTCAAGAGGTTTCCATTTCAAATATCAATAGTGGAACACCATACGTAGTATATTGTTCTGTGGTTTATAAAAAAACATTATAACAATATAATTTCATCTCGTATATATATTTTATACCTATATATATTTATTTATTTTATTATGGAATGGGAAATGGGAAAAAATTTACACGAAGCTGCTGACAATAATTTATGGTTCCAGTAGTAGTATTAAACCGGAACATCACAACACCCTTAAGTGTATACCTGTTTTTATGTGGAACCATTTTACTACATTATATGGCTGTTACTAGCAACGCGATCGTAGATGTAATACATAAATAAACTATTTGAAATATGTATCGTATTGACTAAGAAACACGACGAACGTTGACAAATAAATATATACCAACTCCAATAATTCGGCTATATATTAATTCAGCTATATTGTAATATCACTAACACATATATGCATATGTCAGAGTCGATATATTATTTTTAGTCTAAAGTTTGTAACGCCTGAAAATAATTACCGCACAAGCAAAATTTTGGCTTAGATGTTTATAGAATCACCTAATTAGTCCAATTCCGCCTGTCCGTCCGTCTGCCCGCCAGCAAGATAACTCAAAAACGAAAATAAATAGATTAGATGAAATTTTCGTTACGTATTGCAAACTTAAAGCCTGACTTCAAATTCTGAGTCATAAATGAGAAAATTTTCAAGACCATTTTTTTGGTTTTTTAAACAAAGACTTTTTTTTGAAACCTTATTTTTTAAAATGCTAAGACTCGCCAAAATTTGGTCTCAAATTTAGCTACTAAATACATACATAAATAAAATACATATTATTATATTATATATATTTATAGCTGTGTAGACTGTATATTTAGAGTATTTAATGAAAACTAATGATTGAAAATAGTTCAAACATTGATACTCAATCATATGTCGAGTATCTAAACTATTAACTCTGTTAGTTGTTATATTCACTTGTTAAATGCGTATAGGCAAACTGGAGACGAATGAAACTATATGGATAAAATGTTGCTGTGAACAAAAAATCCAGTTCACCGAATAAGCAGCCCACTTGCATTAATTTGGAATTTCCACTGGAATTTCTATAGAGGATAAGTAATTTTATCTTAAAAAAATAAAAAATATAACGTTTTTGTAGTTTCTGTTCTTGTTAATTGCCTGCCCATCATTTTGGTGCTGCTGGTTGTTCCATTTCAAAAGTATCTTATCTTCATAAAACATCCTATTCTCCGATATAATAATTTGGTTTAAAGCCCAAATTTTAAGTATATTAGGCTCTTTTCTTTTCGAAATCTTAAAGATCTGTAGATCTATTTAACTCTCCAAATACAATCGATGGTAGGGAAAATACCATGTATTCAATGGGTTCTTGGCTAATTCGCATACTTCTATCTGGCATAGATTGTTGATAACAATGGATCTCTTCCACGAAAAGGGTGGCCAGATGTTCATATCAGTCAGATTCCAGCAATTTAAGATATTCCAAGAGGAAAATCTCCCTTATTTCGAAGTTTTAAGAGTTGTAAATTTGTATGTAGATTAATTGAATGTCAAGCAGGTGTTTTTTGGGGGTCAACCTCCCAACTTCTTCTCTTTTTCCGAGCAAAATATCGTTTTGGAATACATTCATACTCAAACATGTCCGATTTTTAAACAATTAATCCTGTTACTTATTATCTTCACTTGTTTTTTCTAACATCATTTGTTTTCAAGTAATTCTAGGATTTCGGAATTATATAAACTCTAAAACTACTATAAATTCTGAATAAACTATGAAAATCATTAATTTCCTTTGTGTTAGGTGAAAATTTAAATCAAAATAATTTTTGGCGAAACAAAATGAGATCTATGGTATAACAACGATTTTGCATTTCGTTTGCCTGTATCTATCTATCTATCTATGTTTGTTCCGCTGTAACTTTCAAACGCCTTGTTCTATTATGATGAAATTTGGTGAGCACATTGATGACCACGTTCTGGAAATTCACTGTATATTTTTTGAAAAATTTCTAGAAAAATCACTTTTTTCTAAGAAAAAATAAACATTTTATTTTAAAATTAAAAAATAATAATAACCGGTTTCGAACACGGATCTTTATATTTATAAATGAACCTGCTTTGGAAGTATACTAAGTTTCACAGAACTACTATTTAGTTTTGTGTTAGAATGAAATTCGAAAAAACAATCTTTCATACTGATGATATGAACATCTAACCAAAGAGATTAGGTATTTTATAGTATTGTTGATTTCAAATTATAAATTCGAATATACACATTTATGTTTATATATATTTATACTATTTGTAACTACCATTTCAATAGAGTTTATTCGAATGCGCTGTTGTTTTCAAATTGAAAACCCGAACGTGTCTTTTGGTTTGGTATAAAATAATGGATTACATAATATAACTAAATTGACGACTAATATTAATTAGACCAACAGAATTCCCCTCAGCGTTTATACAACTTTTATAATACTTCAAATCATCATCATTAATAACAATTGAACTCGTACATTTTACTTTCGAGCTATATCTATCGAATCGGAAGTAATTGAGTTCCTATGTAAAAAAAATTTTCTCCGAACGTTTTGAATCTTTCAAGTGTTTGAAACTTATGAAATACAACATTTTTAATTGAATTATTCTATTATGAAGTAATAATTTTCTTCAATTTAAGTCGGATTATTGTATATTCTGTATGTTTGATTACGGAAAGAATTATAAACAAAAACTGATATAATAAACAAATATAACTCAAATTTTTTAAGTGAAACTTCTTTAGTATCTTGATTTCAATCTTAATGAAACGAAAGAGTGCAATAACAAAAGACAATTTTATACGGCTATAGGATATGACGAGCGAGAATATGAGATGCGAGAGTAGGCATTATACACTGTTTAATACGGGATTAGTAACACGATGGAGGGCTTCAGACGGAAATCTTAAGGGTTTTTCCAAGATCACTCGAAGGCAACGATTTTGTATTGCTACATTTTCTTGATAAGTGAAGATGCAACATTAGTCCAAATGGGGGCTACGTATGTGAGAACTGGGCGGGAACATATATACCGAATAAGTGTGATGTATGTAATATATTCATTAATAAAATGCATTATAATTTTAAACTTGGTATAAATATTATCAGAAATAAACCCTACAATTATTCTACTCCTGAAATTCTATATTTATCTTGAGTATTTTTTTGAAAATATGCTTCATACTAAATATAACTTTCTACCTTTTCTCATATATTTTTGCCTATCTCTTGATGAAAAATGTTTCTGACTATAGTCTAATTATACGGCTTAAGCTACATGAGTAAAATTAAATAGATACCCTTGTAATGCTGTATAATGCGAACAAGAAACATCTAATAAATAATAACTTTAACAACAGTTCACTATTAATTTCAAAAAGTTATGAAAACGAGTTTCTAAGTGTTAATTTTCTTCTCTCCACGTACTATACTTCTATCTGATTGTAAAGTTTAATTAACATCGAAAATATTCAGTAACTTTATTTTGTATTTTGATCAACATCATATGCAGTTTAAGTGAAAACATTACACATTACATCAGTGTTCGATGGTATGTATTTCAAACAATTAAAAAATTTCTAATGATAGGTTAAATATTTTTAACAAATTAAGTTTTACTTCAAACTAACTAATACCGAAATGCTAGAAGAATAATTGTGAAAACGAAGAAATTAACACAATATACTTAGGTTTTAAAATGAACACTTGTACTGTAAATGATTTAATTTTACTCTGCAATTACTTTGACTGCGATTAAGAAGTGATATTTTTGTTTTGCAGATTGTCGGAATTTCGCCGATTGCAATGCAATAAAATATTGTTGAATTTCTGACATTTGAAATTTTCTACCAAATACATTAGCTGCTACGACAACACATTCTCTATCTATTGTAATTTTTTTTTTATAAAAATGATAATAATGAGGTTTTACCTCCGTTTTTCAGGCATACACGCCTATGATAAAGGCTACCCATATCGTTACTTAATATATATATTAATTTTACACATCCAATTATATTAAGTAACTATGATCCATTAACCGCCCCGTGTATCAACTGTTGCTAACTACTGATTCCAACTCGCAACATTTTACTTATCGTTTTAAAGTAATTTTGTATGGTAGTGGCGAAATTTTACTATACCTATAACCTCGCGCAAGTACAAACAAGAAGTTGAAAAAGATTATTCCCAATCAGATATGAACGATGTGACAACGCTTAAAATACGAATAAACATTAATTTTTATAGATTAGATATAGGAAAATGAATTTGATGTAACACCCGCATAATTTTTTACAATATACTTTATTGTTTGAGTATGTAATCAGGGTTTTAAAAGTTTGTCTTGTAGACATATTTATTTTATAATTAATTTCATCGCCGGCAACTGATTTTAATATAATGAAATTTATACAAAAATTTGTATTATGTATTCCTTGATTTAAAAAAAACACCCTTTTTTTGTGTCCTAAATTTTTTTATCCTAACGCAAATTTTTTTCTTTGAAAATCCCATCGAAGTTATCATGGTAAAATATGTCATCAAACGATCCTAAAAGCTATTAAACAAATATTTACTCATTTTACGTAACAGAGTCCGCATCACAAAACATCAGGGGTCACGAAAACGATTTTCGGTGGCTCAATTTTAACCAGCAAAACACTTGTTATACATGATTATTATCTAAAATTTTCGGCTGTTTCCATTGACACTATTAGAACTTGCGAAAAACCGATTTTCGTGATTATGATAATCCCTGATACATTCTGATGTTGACATAAAATTTTATATAAGAATTTTAAGTCAACTTTAGAATGTCAAAACGAAGGTGTTTATTTGATATGTTATCTTTTATTGTTTTTTAAACATTTCTACAATGTTTTTATTGAAATATAGAAATTAGTATTTAATTTAAAGATAAAAGATAAAAGGAACCGTCATTTTTTTTCTTTTTACCTCAGGCTGTAAAGTAATAAAAAATAATTTTTTATGGATAATTAAATCATTCATTTATCAGAAATTAATTCTTTTGAAATTTATATCGTTTTATTAAGAAATTTTTATACTCTGAATTAATTACTAGAACACCTTTGATTTAGCGCACCAGCTTAGTATTACTTCTTGACTATAAAACTTGTTACACACTTCACGATATTATAATTTCTATCAACTGGTTTTCTATACTGATTAACAATGTCTTTCGACTTGTATACTCCGCTTAATCGATTCTAGAAACAAACGTGTTATTTATTTAAAAAATTTGTTAAATAATTATTAATCTAAATAGCATTCGATCCAGAGCCGTCAAGAACGTAATGTTTCAATTTCATTTTATTTGTGCACTTATTTTCTAGATTCGTTTATATACATTTATAAATATATAAACATTGGATTGAATTATTTACTTATTTATAATTATGAATAATAATTTTTTGATGTTGTTGGTTATTTTTTGTTGTATAACCTTTTTAAATTAAAAAAATAAAAATAAAAACATTTTTAATTGAATAAAATTTAGATCAGGGGCGTATCTAAATTTTAATTAGCAGTTTCCTCAATAGCCATCAAATTTTTAGGTCCCAATTCGCCCACGTTTATTCGAACACAAATAATTTACTGTATCTAAATTTTAATTACCATATTGAAGTCACATTCAGCCATCATAAAAATATTTTGAATAAAGTTGTTTTTCATAAAAATATTTATAATTCATTTTATAAAATTTTTTGATGCATCTTAGCGCATAGTAATGTGAAATAACAATAATAAAAATTATCATTATGTACCTGAAAATTGAACCTTATAGCAGCTCAAAATTAATGAGATATTCGACTGTCTGTGCTCCATAATTCTATAATTATTTTATTCCTCAATAATTTCTTTTTGTTCCTTTTATTTGAACAAAATTTTAACTGATGTTTTTCTAAATTGAACATACCAATGACAATTTTCATTTTTCCATATTAATTTTATATTACGAGTGACTTTATAATAACAGTTCAGTAGTGCGAATAATTTTGAAAATAGTTTTTTTTTTGCAAAGTTTAATAAATATATCAAACACCCACGTTAAATATTCATAAATATAAAAAAAGAGTAAAATAAATAATTTAATTATATTTTAATTAGTAGAAAACATAGCGTACATTTATAATAAGTATCTTTTTACACACATGTGTGTAAATTGTTACATTGTAACATTCTCATAACCCTGTGTAATTTATGATTTTCATGTAATTTAATAAAATTCCACATAATATATATGTATGTTAACCAAACCACCGTTTTTGTATCCACAATAAAAGCAAAAATATTTCACAATATAAAATTTTTTAATTTCTATTTTATGAAAAAAACAGCACACTAAAAATTTGATATGCGCCACACAAATCCCATGTACATATCATATGTGTATAGGCTTATTCGTAGTTAAATCAAAAATCTAAACAAATAAGGATATCAACAGAGTTAATTGTTTAGATACTGGACATATGATTGAATTTCATTGTTTGGACTATTTTTAATTTGCTATAATAAAATACTATAAATATCCAGCCTATACATTTATATATGTATACATTTATAATAATATGTATAATTATCTATATGTGTTCATTTTTTTAAGCCAAATATGAGCTTAAATTATGGATAACCCAAACATTTTAAGAAAAAATTGGATCCAATAGACTGATTTTACTCATTCACGAACTTACACACAGTTTTTATGTTTAGAATACGTCACCAAAGTTTCAGCTCGCAATCTCTTTTTATTTAAGTTATCGTGTTGAGTTAGAAATGTTAGGTGAATTGCTTTCAACATATAAATGTTCGTATTTCTTATTATTCTATAGAAAATTTAGCCGCTCTCTTACCCCTTGTTTTAATTATTAATTCCTCCCACCCTCACATACTCGAATAGTTACTGATATATAATAAGTATATAGTTACGAGTACAGACATATGGAGGTAATTTTTTTATGTCTACTTCTAAATAAAACTCGAAAAATATTTATTGTGTGTATCTTTCTTAGTTTCGTAGTTATATAATCTGCTTTTTATAACATTTTCTGTTTATAAAATATATTGTGTTGCTATGTATTGAAAATATATTTCCCACTGATGTGAATAGAAAAATGTATAGCAGACGCTATCGATGGCTTTTTATTAACTTTAAAGAATGAAATAAACTGGATACAATTTAAGTTATTTTTGGTTTCCATTTATAAACAGTGTGACAAGCTTTATCTGTCCACCAATGATTTTTTGAGAGCTACAAACATGGATAATTAGATTTTGTTTCAAAATATACAAAAAGATGTTTTGAAATCGAAAATGAAATAGGAAAATGCTAGGTTTGATAATTCTATTTTTCCGTTAAAACACCTTTTATGATAACTGACTTTTTATTTTTTGTTTGAATAATGGTTTTATAGTTTTGTATTTCCAATCGGATTAAAGTCATTGTCCAACTATTTTGAATCGATATAAAATGAAATTTTAATAATTCTAAGAAAATGTACGTATCCTTTTGGAGTCAAAAACTGCGACACTTGTATGTATTTTCATTTTTTTACCTACTTAAATACATTAAATAGTTGTTATAATATGTTGAGTTGTTTATCAAAATTAAGCGTGGTTTTAAGATTGTTGCATTTTTTTTTCACGAGTTTTCAATTTTTGAGGAAAGTGCTTTTGCAGTTATATTCAACCACACTTAACTCCTGACGTGTATTATTATACACTATTTTATAAAAATGTACAATAGAGTTTATGGATATGTTTTCTTAATTTGAGCATAAATCCGGAAAAAAAATTTTAGTTCTTTCCACTGTAGAAAACTGGCCTTTGAAGCCTACTTTGAAAGTCCTAAAACTGACTGACTGGTATATCAACGCATAGATCTAGAGTTAAGAACTGAAAAAGATTTTCTAAAATTCAACCTCAAAGGCCTAAAATGGTAGTTTAAATTGCAATAGATCAAGTTGCAGCCTAAAAAGAGGTGACCGTTATAATGTAGACTATACGATAAATTTTAAAAGTCACTCCTTAAAAGAGTGGAAAAAAGTATATATCCAACAAATTATTGAGATAATTAATTTTATGCTACATTTTTATAATGCTTTTTTGCGAATAACGGGATTCCAGTGTTTTTTGAATTTTTTCAAATTATTTTAATATCCTTCTAAAAAAAAATTTTGTTTTGGATGGTTAGTTTTCATTGTATTGTCTAAAAATCATTCACCCTATTCTTAAAAAATTGTATTGATTTTATTTTTTGTTTAAAATTGCCTTAGAAAATCGACTTTATAGAAATTAAGGACAAAAAAGAAAATTGAAAAAATCGATAAGATTTGAGGGATTTGTTTCTGGGATTTCGTCCGAAGTTCAAATGGTTATTCGATTTTTCTAAGTTATTACAGACAATAAATTATACTTAAATATTTAAAAAAAAAAAAAAAAAAGATATTTTTAGACCATTTAAAAAAAAAATATTTAATAAAACTACGTCGTCGCATACACGTGTGACGTACAATTGACCATTAAGATTTCAATTTATCGCGGACGTTGAGAGAAGCAAGTAATACATATTAGAAGATATAACTTTAATAGAAGTATTTTTGTGAACAAATTTAAGGTTAGTTGTGTCTATGGCTTGGATCACTAATTAACTATTTTCTTCTATTCATGGCCAAGAAAGAAATCCAAAAACACGTTGAATTGATATTTTGATGAAATGTGTTGGGGTTTTTCAGGTACGATCAAATAGAAACCGTTTTCGACATAAAATAACGCCAAGTATACTTTAAGAATATTTAGTTTGAATTATAATTCGCATATAATGAATGTTATCCAACGCAAATCTTATATCAGTTTAATATTATCAGTCTTTCGAGTAATTTACTGTTTTTACTTTGGAAAATAGATTATTAAATCTTTTTTAGATACTCCAAAGCACGAAGGTTTGGGAAACACACTGTTTATATTTATACATACATATTTAGTTTTTCAAAAGCCATTTTATTTTTTGTATTTACTTGTACATCCTACGTTAAAGCTAAATCCTCTACTATACACAAAATAATACGTTGAAATATCTTTATGCTGAAAGATAGAAACTAAATGGCCAAATGGAGGAAATTGTTTCTACATCTCAAATACAACAAAAATTACCATGTAGAATTTTTTTTCTAAACTCAACTGCTTTGAAGAAAAATTGACAAAAACTGTTTCGAGTCCGTACGGCCGTTCAATCCAGTAAAATTTGCAAAATTTTTATAAATAAAAGGTATTTGTGTATAGATGAAGCATCAAACAGTGGATTGCATCCATCTTTTGTCATTCTCAAGTTATTCTCAAACGCGATTTTTTAGTTTCGTTCTAAGAAGACTCAAGCCTATCATTATTACTCAAATTGGATGAGTTGAAGTTGGTTGATAGCACAATACACACTTATCATCTTTTTTGATTTAAATGATTAATAATATCAGGTCTGTTTGGGAAATGCGACAGTTGTTTAGAATTTAAGATTCAAAATAATTAAATTTGCCGAGCGCTGGGTACCAGCTAATTATTATTAATTTATTTATTTTATTTTAATTTGAACTTTATTGTATATTCTATGGTCGAAACGTAAATCTACCAGCTAATTATTTTTAATTAATTTATTTTATTTTAATTTGAACTTTATTGTATATTCTAAGGTCGAAACGTAAATCTTTGTCAATTTTTTTATTATCTAGAAAATTCAGGTTTCTCAATAAAATTCGTCATTTTGAATAGTGTCACGACGTTTTAAGCAAAACATTATCAGACATTTACTTTTCTAGAAATGTATCATTTATTGGACTTCCTTTGTTCTTATAGAGATAAGTAAAAACGATCACTTTTATTATATAGTACTTAATAATACTCGAGCGGTATTATTAAGTACTACTTAATAATACTCGAAATCGGAACGTGTGTTCCTAGTAATATAGTATAACTTTCCTTCTCAAACCTATATATTATATACAAAACACAAAAATGTAAAAAAAATTTGTTTGAGTATTCTGGTAATTTTTTTATTAAAAATTTAATTTTCTTAAAAAACATGACTTTTTTTTCAAAGAAAAAAAAACGAAAAAATGATACCATATTATCCTTTACGCCTGTCAACATTCTATTAGCAGTTAAAAGCACACCTTCCTTGAAATTTATAAACGACTTTATTATGCTTAGACTTACAACTATTTTCCCTCTGAAAATCGTAGTAAATAAGCTGCCATACAATAAGGAATTTGTACAACATAACTTTAAAAATCAGTCGGATAAATGGTTTATAAATGTATTCTGTTATTATCATTCTATTGTTTATAACAGAAATGACATTTGCTTCATTGTACGTGAAATCGAAAAGTTTCTGGTCCCATGTTAGAAGAAGGCTCAATTACCAAAATTTTGTATATGAAAAAGTTCCTGAAAATGTATTTATAAATATAATAGACAGGGACAAGAGAGGAAACGCAATTACGTCCCATATACCTAGACCCTCATTTAGAATACTCCATCAACTGAACGCAAAATTGGTTTCTAGCACAAGGTGGCAATAACATTGTTATTATGTTGTTGGTGGAGCCGGTTACATTGTTCTTATCCAAGTGACGACAGTGTAATCAAACAACCGCCCCTTTTTTTTAAATTTTAATTGATCAAACTACCGCTGCCTGAATTTGAATCTACCACCATCTGTTTAAATAATTAATCAAATGGGTGAAGGTATTAGTGCGTTTACTCGCTTAGTCCCTGAACCAGTTGTCCATATCATATTAGGGTATATACTTAGGGTGGGCCATGAGTATTCGGTTATAGTTGGGTCCATAATTTAACTCAATGGTCCATACTTCCATATAATGCATACTTAAACTTAATCTTTATGTCAGGACTCGTACAATTAAAGAACATATTCATTGGGTAGTTTAACAGTATAAATATAAAGTATTCTCTCTCTAATCTAGAGATAAATTTTTATTCTATAAAAGTACCATACAACATATAAAATACAAAAAGCTCAAAAGCTGTATGTTAAAAAAAGGATAACATATTTTATTTATATTAAAGTGTTATACTCTTTATCCTTCAAATGAGTGATGTATATTTAAAAAAAGTTTTAATTAATGAGCATCGCTTGTCATCATGACACACATAGAAAGATGACTAAATGAAAGAATGTATGTTTTTATTTTTAAATCAAAATTGTACACATGCGTCTAATAATAACAAGTTTATTTATGATCTAATGTCCCATACTTTGGCAAATTTTTATTTAGGAATTTGTTTGGTCCTACGAATGATCAATTTGAAAATCTGAGAATTATTTTTAATAAATATATTCATTTATATTGGTAGACTGATAATGTAAAGCTCTTACATGCCGTTTTATTTAACGGCCATAAGAAATGTATGTGATAGAAATGTGTAGCGCAAAATCTGAATATCCACAACAAATAATATATTCACTGTTTGCTTTTATAACGATTGATATTCCAATAATTTAACAGAAACTAAGACGGGGCCCAATGAAAATATCCGCTCTAAGGGTTTTTACTTAATTATACTCGTATTATGTAAGTGTGTTAGTGTAAGGAAAAATATTTGTTATAACTGGTATTTACATTTTGACAAACTTTGCCACTTGGAGCAACAAAATAACTGGTACTTTTTTAGCGAAATAACTACAAATTTTCAAATTGAAATTATTAATAAAACATTTATTAACAATTATTGCTTGAATTATTTATAAATAAAAATTAAAAAATTGATGGTTTTAATTAAAAATTAAATCTTTTTTTTCATAAATATTGCCAATATTAAAGGACCTTAAATTTACTTTATACGTAAAGTATTTGTTATCCGATGTTTTAGATTGATTGCATGTGTTAAATCAAAATATCGAAGTTATGTTAAACCATTTTGAAACCAAATTTATTATTAAAACAAAAAAGTTATTACGCAGGATAGTTGAATTATTTGTTGTTTACGTCAAACCAGTTAATTTCTTATTCATTTCATTCATATGGTATTATAAATACGTCTAGTATTTAAACGTATATTTGCTCGAAAACTCATAATCGATTTCTACTATTTGTTAAACTGCTACGTTTTCTTTATTTTTACAAGAGAGTAAGACATAAAATATTTTATATAATTTCGATCTATTCAATGTTTTTTCGATAAATATTTATTTATTTTAGAGTTTGTGTTAAAAATATAAATAATAACAAATAATACTATTAATGATAACAAAAACATCTTTCGCTATAAAACCGCCATTTCATATAAACATTTTTGTAAGAATTACTTCGGTAAAATCTCAAGTAGGTAACAGTTTATATATGACCCAAATCAAAGTTTATGTAAATTGGGTTTATTCAAAATTTCTGAATTTGCATTGTTGTAAGTGTAAATTAAAAGTCTTCAAGAATTTTGAAATGTATAACTGGATGATTAAGCAGGGAAATAATATATGAATTCAGAAGTGTATAAGTGAGAGAAGATAAAATTGTCATTAAAAAAAAAGCGAGCCTTACAGTACTCAGTATTTTATCCTTTATAAAATGACTCATTTTAAATCATTTGCGTAACGAAAATGAATTCTTTATAATAAAATTTTTTTTATTTTTAAATTATTTATTTATTTAATTTTTTTTTAATTTGTTATGTATACTTTTCGATTTTTACCCCAATTTCCGTAAATCTAATCGGTTTGTTTTTTATTTTATAAATATCAAAAAAAAATAAAAAAATACATACGTATGTCAACTACAAAGTAGTCACAATCAATATTAATTATCTAATCGTAATTATTGTCCAAGTTGATATTACTTGTTGCTAATTTGTTGATGATTTCCACATATTTAGTAAGTGTGCAATTTCAAAGTATAAGTAATTTCTATCTAATTGCTACGTCAAACAAGCAACATCGATCATATGCTTAGTGTTCGGGCAATGATATTGAAGTATTAAACCATTTTGACTGTTAAAAATTTTAATACTACAAAACTGAAAATAAATTATGGAATTAAATAATTTCAAATTTCTGTTCAATTCTAACAATTAGTCGTCCACTTTATCCAATTCAATAAATTCTTGACTGTTTAAAAAAATTAAAAATAATAATATTTTACATGTAAATGTATTTACTCATATACATAATAGCTAGAATTTAAGTATTATTGTGTAATATATTTATATGTATGTATACAAATTGTAATATTCTATAGAAGTATATTTTAACATTGTTTTCCGTATGCAAAGAGATACAAAAAACGATCTGTATACATAAATAAAATAAAGTATGTTTTATAAAGTAAGCACAAATAACCTTATATTTCATTGTTACAGACAGTTGTAGTGTTGGAAGATGTGTACCATTAGTTACACCCGGTTCATTCTTAGTTACACCCCGTGGTCGTGTTTCATTGCCAACATCTCGTCGTTTAACAGCAACACCTCCACAAACTGCATATTTGGCACCAGAATATCGTCCTGGAAAAAATTTCACCGACACCGAATCAGAAAAGGTAAATTATGCACAACGTACATACTTCCTCCTTTCAACAGGATTTTATGCAGATTTTATACAGAATGTAACATCAATATTTCAAGTGAAGAACTTAATTATTGACACAAAATTAAACAAAAAAAAGCTAAATAATTGTGTTAATTTGTGAATTTTTTCTATAATAGTACTTTTTGACTATATATGAAAATACCTAAAACCTAAATGCGATTTTGTTTATTTCATTTGATTTAACACCCAATACCACCATAACAATACTTGAAAATTAATAAAATTGATTCAAAAACAAAGAAGTTATAATCTATTGAAGATTATCTTCTAATATCCTCTCTCTTTGTTGAAAACGATGTTTAACATTGATTTACATGGAGATACTAACAGTTGATGTCATATGTATTTGCCGCTTTGTTTAATTATTAATTTTGAATAACCATATCTTGTTTATTTCTAAAAAAATAACTTTAAATCGGTATTCATGAAGAATGTACGATTTTTTATTTAAGTTATAAAAAAATTAATACAATCTCCTATTTGAAACCTCATAAATTAACATTGAATGATTTCTAAACCTTATATTTTTTAAAGTACACGTTTTTAATAAATTTAAAGTACCTAAAACCGTAATGGGATTTTGTTTTAGTAATTTCATTTAACTTTTGTTTTCTTAAAGTGAAAATCTGTACAAAATAATGACTGTAATCTATATTTACAAGTGAGAATTGACTTACTCTTAGTATAATTAGTACAATATATGTTAGAATCATACAATCCGATTACAATTAATAACATCCAAGTGTAATTTAAGATATTCTATATAAGTTTACATTATATATTCAAGTTCGACATTGTAAATAGAGAATGTGCAAATATTCGCATAGAAACCTTATTCAATTTAGAAAATATAATAACACAATTATTAAATTACTACCACAATGTTGTACCAATAGAATAATACTCTATACATATATTCAGTTAATTTAACAATGCTTTTGTCAACTCACAAAACTACCAAAATTATTTCAACAAAATGTAAATTGTATTAGAAATTTTGACTATAAAAATAAATTGAAAATTGTTTAAAATAGCCAAGTGTATGTGAATATTATACATACCATATAAACCCAGAGCCAACCGTAGTTAACTGATATAAGAATAACATAGTGTTTAAAAATTAAAAAATTTATAAACTACTTCCGTTTTTGGTTTCACCGATTAATTTTATTAATTAATGTTGACACATATGCCATTTCGGTCTATATGACCATTTTCAAAACAATGTCATATAAGTCAGTATCATACAGACAATGGTCATATAGACCGAAACATATGACAACATTAATTAATAAAATTAATTAATCGGAGAACAAAAACCGCAAAGTAGTTATTATATATTTTATAAATATTGTTTCACAAAGCAAATCCCACAATTCATACATAGTTTTTATCGTATATTATGTATGCATCTTGCAACTGGTTAAAAAACTAAGTGAATTTTTCGGGTATATTTTCGAAACATTCTGTTGAACATTTAATCGTTCATAAGATGGATGAAAATTCTAACCGTTTCAACTAGTGTAGAATAATAATCAGAATTGTTTTGACCTATATGCATATCTCTATAAATATTAGGTTCACTGAATTTTCTACAACTTGTGTTTGTATTTAATTCTTATTCACGTGTTAAGTTTTATGTCCGAATTCGAACAATTCAGTCAATTCAAATAATATACCAGTTGTCTAAAAAGTTAATTAGTATTTTTTTAGTTTAGTTAGTATTTTTTCTTACACCAGCATTATGTCGCGCTTTTTTAGCGTCTAAAAAGTTAAACCAGATAAACTATTATATAAAATCAAAAACACCAAATGCATACATAAATTGAACTAAAAATACTTAAATAATGAACATTACACCCAAAGATAATTTTTTTCCTACAAAATTCTTTATTTGTTTTTCACATGTTTGACAAACAACATTTTTTTGTCACTTTCCATTAGAAATAACATTTATATATAAGTTATATACATTCTTCTAATCATTTTTTAATATCATTTATTTTGATATGCCACTTAAAAGGTTAATGTAAAAATTTTTTTTGAAAATATACAATCTAGTGCAAAAAATCCGCTTTTTTGAATTATTATAATATTAATATTTCCAATAAAACTCGCGCAATAAATACAAAATCTAACGGCTCATCATTAACTAAAATCGGTTCAGACATTACGAAGGAACATAGAGACAAACATACATACAGGTCAAACTCATAACTTTCTAGCTTCACTGCAGTTAGAATCAGAAGATCTTATTTATCATTCCTGATTGTATCTTTGTGAACTATTCGTAAGGAAAGCTTTGTATGTCAAACATTTTTTACATGTCAAAAACCATACAATAAATCAATTAAGGAAGTACGAGCGCCAGGCGGTGTGGGGATAGGTATCGACTCTAGCGCGGTAAGGGGAACGCAGTAACCATATGATTTATTTCAATATATAGATATACATTTAACATTGGCTAGTGGCGGCATTTATTTTTCTTTTAATTAATACACTTTAATTAGTCGGGCAAGTGTAAATGTTTTTGAATTAAATTTATCACTAATATATTTACTTTCATCCATAAGTTTTTTAAAAATATTCACCGACAGTTTTACGAGAAAAATACAGAAATGTATCAATGTTTGAAGGTTACCCCATAAGACCAATGTTAAATTGCTCAACTTTAAAGTTAATTATTTATTTAAATGATCGGGCAATCTCCTTCAAATTTTTGGAATTTGTTTAGACATATTTAAACTTTGTATTAAAAAAAAATCAAGCCTTTTATCAAAAGTTTCCTTGGTGCTCGTACTTCCTTAAATATTGTTCTCAATTTTCAAGAAACATCTGTTTCATTTTTATAGCATGACTTTTTTCAGTTTATCAAAATTATCACAAGGTGTACTTTTCCAGTTTCTATTTTTATTTAATTTATTTTCTTTCCGTTTGTTGCCTGTTCAAATATATATGTTTCGAGTGAGAAAAACCAAATTGGGTCGGTGTGCTCTTTATATGAATACCGTGCTAAACAATGCCATCGTCCTGTTGCCAAGATCAGCTTAACTCGTTTTCTTCTCACCGTGGCTGGTTTTTATTATTTTATTTTTATGTTACAGATGTGGATCTTTTCATTAGGTGAAACTCTCACACGTACGGCTTTAACAAATCATTGCGCAGTTACACATCTTACACCAGCATTATGTCGCGCTTTGTCTGCGATGACCAGGCGGAATCCCACTCATCGTGCAAATCTGATGTGTTTATTAGATGTAAGTATATAATTTTTTTTCTTGACTCAATATTTATGTGCGGAGTCATTCGAGAAAACTGTGTGCAATTTTGCAGCCTGTTTAGTCGTATATATAGAATAAAAAGTAGAAAAATAACAATAAAATTTCCATATAGCACATTCATTAGGCTTCTAATCGACATATAAAACACACACGAAAAACGTTTTCATTTTTCGTAAACGTTCAATTCAACCGTAATTTATGAGTAAACTCAAAGTGTCTATTATAATAAACTGATCATATTTTTAGACCTACAGAAAATATTGTACCTGAACGGAATTGTTTTTCGTGAGACAATTGAGCTTAAAAGAATTATCCCTTTTTTTTATGAATTTTAAAATTTAATAATTAACAGTATTAAAAACTTAAAAAAAAATTGTTTAATACATTATGAACACTTTAAAAGTGTTACAATTTAAATAAACAAAGCCGTGCCATGGCATAATTATGTTAAAATAACTTCTGTGTTTCCATGATTTTCTTATAAATAATATTACCTATTTTTCGAAAGTATAGGAGGTCCATTCATGATACTGCCATAATGCAGGTAATATTAATTATGAGAAAATTATGGAAACACATAAACAACGTATGGCATAAAAATGGTAAACTTTGATCCGGAAATTATCTGAGTGTGCGCAGTACTGAATTTTTTATTTTGATATAACTTTTTAATTATTACGACAAAAGTAAAAATAAAAATTGTTTAATTATAATAATTAAACATGATCTTTCCAATTATTACAAAAAATTTTTGTTTCAAAAACCTAATTATTTAGTAGAAGAGATATTTGTTAAATAAATAAATAAATAAATAAGAAGCATAACTTTGAACATGTTGGATCTAAATGGTCGCCCTAGTTGACTTTGATAAACTACCACAAAATTTACTAAATTAACTACCACAACCTCATACCAGAGGTACAGGCATTTCCCACTACAAGCAGCTTGGCGACCAAATGACTGTAACTACGTTTTTTAAAAACTGGTTCACTATCCGTTTAATTTATAGACTGTTTCACTATTTGGAACAGCCTGTATATTAAATTTCATTATATTCTACTACTGTTGAAATCTCAATATCGTATTTAAACTGCAAAATTATTCATTTATTTGAAACAATGGCCATCCTACGGGAAAAAGAGAATTGTTTACAGAGGGTGTTTTACCATTTCTAAATGCCAACGACTATTTTATTCATTTTATGGATAAATAGATAAATTTATCCCATTTAATATACACATATTATGCATTTTAAATGTGCATATTCCCATTCAATATTTGTTTAAACGTTCATGTTAAATGTTTCAATAGTAAAATAAAACTATTATTTAGACCAAACGATTTAATTAAAAAAATTTTGTTTGGTAAAATCCATTGTGATATCAAATATAAACAATTTATTTTTACCACCATTTCAATTCTCTCAATATATTATTTAAATAAGTTATCTATATCTGACGCAAATATCTAACATTATTGAAATTTTTTAGTTAGTGTAATTTTTGCTCATTTTAAACCGAACGTAATATGTTTTATGCTTGCTGTGGGAGATGTATACATAAATTATAAAAATCAAAATATCAGGCTTTTAGGTAAAAAGATCTGATAAAATGATCTGAAATCAAAAAAAATATTCAAAACTAAGAAGAAGACTACACAAAGTGTTTAAGATTTAAACACTAACTATATGTTTTTCGATAGAATTCAATCTGCCAGGACTTTATACTGAAATTCGACTTTTGGTTTCCGGAATTTTTACAGGTAGAAGGCCTGTTAGCAATATATGACTATATCTAATTTTTTATTTTTCGTTAATTTCCATTAATTGGTAACCATTCAAACATTCTATTTGTTGTTATTTATCTAAATAATTCCATGATGTTTATGAATACTTACATCCAGTTTGTTATTTTTTCGTTAATTTAGACAATTTGGATAACTCATCATTGTTTTTATCAACGTTATCAACATTTTAATAAACGAGAATTTTAATAAATACTAGGAGCTTAATATTTATGCTCCGTAATTGTAATTATTACTAATAACTTTCTGAAGATTCCTTAATATTATTATGAATGAAACGTGAATATTTTAGTGTTTTTTTATTACATAGGTTGAATTAAATTTTCTAAGTCATGATTACTATTATTTCCGATGTATTCACAATTTTCGTGATAGACCCCTTGTTTTCATAAATTCAAACACAAATTATTTATATTTGCTTATATTATCACACTCTGACTTTACCTTGAATTTATGTAACTAGTTTCCGCAATCTGTAACTTGCGGTAACTAAACAATTCTTGGATACGGTCTGGAATAGAATGCCTTATATTCAAAATGTCTAATGGAAACATATTAGATATATAAATCATGACAATAAAATTATACATTTATATAAATTTTTGTAAACAATATTCATTTATTATGCATAAGCCATTATTTAAGTTTGTATAAATTATTGTTGGTTTGCCATATTCAATTTATCTCAACTCTGATTATTCCGGTTACAAACAACCCTTCCTAAAATGTTAATATGATAGTAGTTCACTGAATATCAGTGACTATTAATATTTATTTTGGTGAAATGGTGGGTTTAAGGTTTTACCATTTTAATAATCATATTTATACTAATAGAATCTGTAAGCATCGCACTCATGTACGTTTAAGAGTATTAGTTATGCTGATAAATGTTCCCATTTTGTATGTATACTCGGCAACAACAAAAATACTCTGACCTAAGATTTTAATGCGTGTTTAAAATCATGAAAAATGCATAATTTTTATTATGTACTCGTATTTTGATTTATTTTATACACATGAACAAGTGACTTCAAATTTAGATATTAGATAGGAAAAAAACGAAATATTTTATCTTTATCGCATAATTTACAATATTTTCTGGGCAGACAGCAAGCGGTTTTTGTATTTTTTTTTCGTTTTTTCCTGTGTACGATTTTCCAGTATAATCGATTTCGACCAAACTTGGCCAATAAAAAGCTATATTACGCATATGTGTACATACAAGATTTCACTAAAATCGGATGAACGGATCACGTGTGACATTTTTGTCAAAATATAAATTATCGCATATATTTAAATTTCTATATCTCTAGAACAGTTTTACCGAGGTAATTGTAATTTGCAAATATGTGCAAAATGTATTTTCTACATTTCAGTAACATATAATCTGTAGAAATAAAATTGAATTTTTTTCACAATTTTCTATTTCGATTTTGAATTATTTTCTAAATATCGATTTTCTGAAATCATCGACTTTGTTGATACTTAAATCACTAATGTTAAACTAAATCACGCATGTGTACCTAAATAAAATTCATTAAAATTGAATTGCTGATTCTCGAGTTGATGATCTTAGCCTTTAAATTAAAATGAAAGATCAGTTTCGACCACAGGCATTTATTGGAGAGATGTGTCTAAAAGAGCCGCACTTCCAAACACTTCCACTAGTTTTTACTTCATCTCGAGTTGATGATCTTAGCCTTTAAATTAAAATGAAAGAGCAGTTTCGACCCCTGGGCATTTATTGGAGAGATGTGTCTAAAAGAGTCGCACTTCTAAACACTTCCACTAGTTTTTACTTAAAATTTATATCATTCGTGAAGTAGGTTTCGTTAGAATAATGACAACAGACCACCAACATCAACACGAAATGGAGTCGCTCAGTAGATTCCAAAATATGAATATATACACAAATTTCTTTCTTCTTCTTTATTTTTATGATTGTCAAGTATTGATAGTATAAGAAAAACCTAAAACAATTATTCTCTTAGGTCTACATTTGAAAATTCTAAAAGAGGTAAAGGAGTATAAAAGTCTAAAGGAAAGGAATTCTCGAATATCTTATAAAACATTTTTTTCGTGTTGTACAGTTTGAAAATTCACTTTTAGGATCTATATTCGTTGAGTTATTCTCAAAAATGTATAAAGTTCCTCTTTAGTTTCAAAATTTTTCATGTTAATTTTCTCCATTCTTTTTCATAAACTACTGATAGTTTTCATTTCGCAATTGGTAAGTTTATTCTAAAATATTCTGAAACATTTAAGGGTTAAAATTTCGATTCTTCAAGTAATTTTCTGTATCTAAACTTTTCTGCCAAAAAATTTTCTGATTGTCACCAAATTAGCAACGAGGAACATCTTCTGGACAAATAATTACGATTAGCTAATGCATACTGGTTATGAGCACTTTGTAATCGAAATAAATATTTATAAAATAAAAAAAAAATGTTTTATAGGAAATTCGAACAGAAATCGAAATTTATTCAATCTCTCTTTGATAATAGTCATATTTTAGGGATTAATATGAAACCAAAAAGTTTTGACGGCACAGGAACAAGTTACAGATAATAATATTCGTATTGGCAATTTTATTGGTATGTTTATAACCTCACATTCGTACGTTATATAAGGTTTTATAATGTGTGCATAGACACGACATTTGTAGATAATATTTTTATAGCTCTATTAATGATTCTATCACCTAATACAATATATCATTTAAGCATTATGACTATTATGTAAAAGCCGTCACTTAATTCTAACGATGATATAATGAAATATTTTAGTCGGGATTCTTTTATCTCAAAAAACGGGTCAAACTACTAAAACCACAGTGATCTGTACTTTTGGTTACTAACGAAAAGTAAAACTAATGTAACATAGAAAGTTAAGCAAAGACATTGACAAAAATTTTATATAATCCATAGTACTTATTTTATATTAAATTTTATATTAAATATAATAATAGTAAAAATTGTCTGTTTTTATATTAAAACATCGTAAAAGAATAAAGACACTGACAATAATGGACACAAAACTTCATTCATAGAAAAATAATAAGTAATGTTTTTATTGCGAAATAAAAACTGGGCGACTTGGCTCGTTGATTTTCGTTCTTTTTAATGCTTTTCCACGCTAATGTATCTTTTACCAATGTGCGTTAAATTATTTTTTTTTAATTCTCTATACAATTGTTAATAATATTGTAAAAAGAGATTTTGAAAAATTTCATTGTTTATACCTTTTTTTAATTGTTAATAAGTATGCGTCGCTTACCTTTAAGTATCGCTGTCTCTCTCTGACTCATGGTTTTTTAAATATCGCTGTCTCGCTCTGACTCATTGGTTTATAGTTAAGAATATTTATTAATATTTAACAAATCATTTATTAGAGACCACTTTTTAATACTAAGAAATATTTATTAAGGACTAAAAAGTGGTCTCTAATAAATGATTTGTTAAATATTAATAAATATTTTTAACTATAAACCAATGAGACAGAGCGAGACAGCGATAATTAAAAGACCATGAGTCAGAGAGAGACAGCGATACTTAAAAGTAAGCGACGCATACTTATTAACAATTAAAAAAAGGTATAAACAATGAAATTTTTCAAAATCTCTTTTTACAATATTATTAACAATTGTATAGAGAATTAAAAAAAAAATATTACTTAGACATTATGTTTTTTTTAAATATATTTTTCATGGGTTGAAAGTACCCAAATTTGAGATTTTTCGAACCTTTAAAAATTCATATCTTTAAAAATATTAACTTTATCGTTAAAAGTCATAGGACCTTTTTTATTGGTATTTCAATAAAGAATATAAAAAAAATTTGTCCGGTTGAAAAATCACAATGCCTTGAAATTGTTTAAACAATTTCGGTTTAAACAATATGGCACCGGGTTGCGCCCTGGCAACATGCATTTATATCATAAGAAGGGCAATTTGAAGAGGATCGCATAAAAAAATTGAGGTGGAATAGTTTTTGGTACTCGTGCGCCGATTCCTTCTGCTCTACTTGTATGTATTGAAAAAAAAGTTGGTTTAAAAAAATTACATATGCTAAATGCATTGTGTAATTTTTCTGTATTTGTTAAACATTTAAGAAACACATACATCTTATCATATAGCCTACAACATGCGTGGTCGTGCGCTAAAACTGACTTAGTTTCAACGCACAATGTAATTTATAACGCTAGTGTGAATGGCTCCATTTACATTTAACTCAATGTAAATGTACGACCATTTCAGCTTGTGTGGCAAAGCGCTTGTTACGACAAATATGTTTAGTTATATTCATTTTGTTAAATACTATCTGACATTCCATCCTAATTATTCAATACTACCTGGCAGAATAGATTCGCTTTTATATTAATAAGAATTTAAAAAAAAAAAAAAAATATTTCAAAACATGTTATAAATAATTGAATAAAATTATACCAGATGCAACAGAAATCGAACAATGGACTTCTTTTATATCAATCCAGAACATTACCACAACGTAATGAGTTCACCATATTTTTAATTTAAAGTTCATTTATTTGGTATGTTGTGCCACCTATCTAGATAAACTTGAACATTTGATAGAAAAAATTTCAACAACAAACGCGTTATATGTTTTACACCATTATGGGCATTATCAAATACTGACAGTGACTTTTTAAAATGATTTAATTTTAGATAAAAACAATTGAAACTAATCAACAAAAAAAAAAAAAAAAAAAAAAAAAACAATCTGAAAATATAAAAATAGGCAAAATAATATTTTGGATCTTAACTAAACAGATAATTACAGATCAAACTCATAATGCTGAAATTAAATTTAAATTTGAAAATGGTATTCATACGAATAATGATTTTTTACTTATAAATGATATATCTATGAATATTTCTACGTACACAAAATTGTTCATTTATAAAAATAATTTACGCCTAAGTTTAATACTCATGTGTCACAATTTAAATTAATCAAAAAAATAACTGACATATTTTAATAATTTTAAATTTAGTTACATAAATAATGTTGTGTATAGTAAGTTTAAAAATTACAAAAAAAGAGTTAAAAAGAGAAATTAATGTCACGTCTATTTTATGAACATCATGATGATGGAAAACCACAACGCTTGGAGTGGTCACACATTAAATTTTACAAACAAAAAACTGAAAATGAAAGGGGGTGCGGTTGTACCATTCCGAATTTTTAGTGTTGTTCACATCAAAAAGTAAAAAAATTAAAATATTTTTTTAATAATAAACTCGTTTTTCGATTGGTCACAAAGAAATTATTTGTAGAAGTATTTTTTTAATTTAAATTATTATTCACTTTTTATACTATTCTTTTGATAAATTTTTATTATTGTTGCAATAAATGAACTAGGGCATTAGTTTTCTTTAAAATGAATCGTACCGGATAATTTTGTGGATAACATCGCACTATAAATATTTCTTGCCTGTTTGCCTTTCTGATACTTTTTTTTTTTTAAATAAAAGCCGACCAGATGGCAGTATTACGTTTATAAATTAAAATATTTGTGTAAGCCTTTGAATTCATATAAGCATTAAGTTCCAAACATGTTACATTAAAAAAATTCTTTATGATTTATTTTTTAACACCAAAAATATTTTTATTAAATTGTTTTTTATTTTATTTTATTTATTTTTTATTTTACAAATATGCTTATTCCTGCAAAGTGGTTCACTGGAAATTTTGTAGTAATTTTCATAGAGAATTTATTTAGAATTTTTTTCTAAAAATTTGATGTAGATAGTGTTAGTATACTTCTTATTATCGTATAGTTTTTATACCCCACATTAAATACATGAGGGCATATTAAATTTAGTACAAAGTTTCTAACGGTAGGAATATTGAAGGCACAATATGATCGGTTATTGTAGAATTATGTAACCAGTCCATTTTCTTTTGCCTGCCCGCCATTGGTTATTAGGATAATGGACAAATGAAATGAAATATGGGCAGAAATTTTGATGGCGTATTGTAAACCAAAACAGTAAAATCGGTCAATTGAGTCCCATAGATCCATGCTCCATCCTTTAAATAACAAAAGGTAGACGAAAAGTTCAACTATAACCAATATTTGGTTTTTAAATGCTGAAAAGTTTGTCTAAGCTCGTTATAAATCTTTATAACGAGCATATTTATGGTTTAGGTCACTTGTTTAAAACTTCTATTAGCTTGCTTTCTTGCCTGTATCTCTATTTAAGGTGAAACATTAAAATTAGATTAAAAAAGTGAGTGTTACAAATAACGGTGTTAATTGTTTAAATACCTGAAACATTAAATACATGAGTATCCATTTTTAAATTATGTTTTATTATTACCATTAAAGATGTACACTAAATTTGTGTTTCATACAGCTATGAAGTGTTTGTTTATTTTATAATAATGTTTTTCACTTTTGTTACATTAATTCTAATACATATATAAACTGTATTGAAAATTAATTTGTTGGTTCGATGTATACGCATGAAAATTCGCGTGAATCGAAACAGTTTAAGAAAAAATATTTCAAAAATGGGTCGTTTGTTTTTGAGAGACAAACATTTTTTATTTAAATTTTTTAAGTATCTCATATAATTTAAAAGAAGGGGCATGGATTCAAGGGGCTCTATAGGCAGAAAATGCCAATACATGAATTTAAACTTGCATTTTAAGTCTACTATACGCCACCAAAATTTCATATTGATAACAATTGATGAGCGATTGGACGGGCAGACGAAAGAAATTAATTAATTCTACGAGCACCAGTCTTCAATATTTTCGAAAACAACCAATTTTAGACTAAATTTAATATATGTTCGTATATTTCATATATGCCTTGGGTATTATAATCTAAATATGGTTTTCCGTTCTATCGAAGCTTAGCGATTTATGTACATTGTATGGCATAAGGTCAACCGGGCACTATTCTTTTACCTAATATGAGATGATGCATCGTTTGAGACGGATTCGGTATCCATTTTTCGAAAAAGAATCAATTTTTATTATTTTAGTGTTATTTATTATTATTATTTCAGTCGGTATTTTTTTACAATTATTTATTTTATCACACCTTGAAATTAACAAAAATAGTATAGAAGCTGATAAAAATTTTGAGTACGTATTTTTGAATGAACTTTTATGTAATACTCTTTAGATGACTGTGTCAAAACAAGAAAGAACCTACTGAAAAGGCATTGTCAACCTACGACTTTATTAAGGTTGAATTTTTTTTGTTTATATAATGTAAGTCAGATCATTTCATAAGGTCTAAAATTTGACCAGATGGTATCAAAATTTAATAATTTTAGTTCCAGTTAAGGTATTTGAGGCATGTTGACATTTGGACAGGATAATAATTGTAATAAATATTTATATTTTTAAGAAAGATGTTGTTTTAGTTGCACTTTACCGGTCAGATTATCATGGAAATTTTACATTAGCCCGAATTAATTATAAATTATTAATCAGATTTTACATCGATATATTCTTGATTACTTTGGTTATGTAGGCAAATTAATAATTGGAACTAAAAAACAAATATTATATTAAATTACAAGATCGAATTTATTTTATTTATCATCTTTGTATCTCATTATCAATATTGACACTGTTTTTAGCGTTTTCAAACCCTTCCAGATAACTTCGCAGATATAAAGTGTCACTTTCCTGTCCAAATTTCAACTGTCTCAATTTTTAGAACCGATAAAATAATTTGTCCTATTTATATTCTATTTTATTTATTGCTAAAATAAAAGTCAATAGAATTTCAAAATACCTCTAAAACTTCTGATAAATTTTCAGTCCGGTCTTTGATTTTGTACTCAGACATGGGTAAAACTGCATTTTAGTTAACCACTTTGTATATTATAATTCTTCAAAGCTTCCAGGCACTTTGTACACCAATGTGTAAAAAAGTACGAGGTTAAAAATGAAGAATAAAAACATAATATACAGTTTTCTAACTAGAATCTACGACCTACTTGTAAATGGAGTACGTTTTATAATATTCTTACATATATAATGTTATCTCCCTCCATCTCATGAACAATTATTAAATTCCCGATAAAAAATGGTTATCTTTACCCCGAATAAAACATTTTTAATAACATCTTTATTACCTACAATACCATTGATTTGCAACTGCACGTAAAGAATTAATTTGTTATTTTTCCGTTTAGGGTAAAGAATGAGTATATGTAAAATTTAACTTAATGAGGTTAGGATTATGTTAGGTCATATTAATTACAGTTATACTTTTCAAAGTAGTAAAAATCAAATATAAGCTAAAAAAAATCCTTTAATGATCCAAATTTTAAGGAAATGAAACAAAATGTGAAATCTCTAATTTTCATTAGCATTTTGCCTTATTGGCAAATATTGTTTGGGTGTTAACAAGGAATCTGAGAGTTTCTTAACAAATTTTTTAAGCACTTTTTTACTCCATATGTATAGAATATATCAGAGTATATTAGTTTTAGCCTGAAGTTTGTAACAGTAAATATGAACCGTAACAATAAAATTATGGTATATAGGAGTTCATTTAATCAACTGAAAAACATTTAAAAAAATTATCGAAAATCCCATGTTATTATATTTTCTAGTTTTTGTATGAAACATTATTTTGCAAAAGCTTAATTTTGTTCTTTATAAAATCCCAATCTGTGATAAAGATGTATAGGGTTCTATTTAAATTAATGAAGTAGATCTTCATTTAACAAAATCAAATAAATCAATGTCAAATTTTTATAAAAATCACTCTGTACATTTACAATTTTATTTTAATAAAAATACCCACGTACAAAATTTGTATTATCTTGGAAATAAATTATACTGTTATTATTTAACATAATAAATGAAATAATTTGCATAGTCAGTAATGTGTTGACCCGCTCTCTAAAAGCGTTATTCACCACAACTCCTTTTATTTTATATATTATACGCATTAACAGAATAAAAGAATGATACCGTCGGTCAAGTATGATATATGAGAATATCTTCATATAGTAAGGTTTTTAATCCGATCTATTTATTCAGATTTAAGCTGCATAACTAAAAATAAAACTTTAACGCCATTCCTCCATGAGGATTGATTTGTGAGAGTTTATTATTTAAACCAACTGAATACATTTCAAATAGGGAAGATGCATAAATTTTTCATCACTTCAATTGAAGCGTCTTTACTTCACGAACATCAATTTGAAGTTATTTTTTTTTTAAATCTCCTAAAATGGCCAAAATATGAACGTTCAAAATTCTTAATAAACATCGAAGATTTGCATAAGGGCCATTCTACAGTAAGAGGTGCTATACGCAGCACTTATATACACTTTCATTCAAAATTAAAGTCCAATAATGAGAGTATTCACAAATGAGTTAATTGTGAATTTAAATTACCTTAAGATTCAAAAATTTTGTTGTGCGAAAATGATCGCTTATCGAGAATCACCCATAAAACTTTTTTTGCAAGAAAGAGATGGAAAACAATTTATAAGAGCTTATAACTTATTTGTTTTTGAATCAATTTGAATTTAATTTTCAAATTTTGTTTGGTATTGAGCCAAATTTCACATTTTGATGGGTAAAATAGCAAACTCTTTTTTATCTTCCCGCTTAAAAAGCCGTAATGTATGCCATATATAGAGTGTGTTGAAAAAGTGACCGTAACATGTTTTTGGGAAAAAAACCGTCCTCTCTGTCACAATATACAAGACCGAAGTTATTGGTATTGACAAGGAAAAAATAAATATTTGCAGTTATTTTCCTTTAATTGAGCTTTTAGTTTGATTATGACAGTTTTTTGATAAATTTAAAATGTTATTTAAAAAAATCTCTGTCAAAAGTGGTTTTTGTAGCTTAAAGTGACTATCAACCGATTATAATACTCGATATTTGATAATTTATGGAACAATTTACTATATATTGCACCTTTTTTTTCTTAAAATAAGTTATTTATCGAATCCATTGAACCAAACTGTACCAAAATTGGGTTTTTAGGGAACTAGAGCTTTTGTTTGAAAATGTTTAAGAATAAGCAGAATATGAATATTGAAATCCTTTTATTAAACAAAGAGGGTGATATGCATTAGGTCATATATATTCATCTTTATAGTGGCATATAATCAAATTCCGTTAGGTAAAATAAATGAAAAATTATCCTTAATAATTTCCTTGTTTTTGCACACATTTTATTTCAGTTTTCGAGTTTTGTTATGGTATTGAATCTAGTTGCAGTCATTGCTTTCCTATCGATTCAGAAATATACTCTTTACACTTAAATACAAGATTTTACAGAAAGTTCAATTTCGAGAATCGACCCAGAACAATAATTTAAGCGGGATAAAATCTTGCGAGTTATAATGGGCTTTTTTCGGCCACTAAACATTTTTTCGTGAAAACAAGCTTTAACATATGAAACAAAGCGAGTTTTCTTAGTTCCTCAAAAATTTCATCTAATAGTGTGTCCACGTTAATAGAATTATAGAATATAGAATATAGAAATTATAGAATTCTGTACAAAAAACGAATAATAATAAAAAAAAAATAGAAATTCTCTTAATGAATCCTAATAAAGAATACTGAAATTATCTTAATTTTTTTGGACAAAAATCGATATTCGTTCACTTGTAGAATATTTCATACTTTTAATTAACAAAGTAATAATTTCATAATTTTTTTAAGAAAATCAGAGTCTATTAATTTAAGTTTTAAATTTGTAAGGCTAGAAAATATTTACCGTACAAAATATTTTTCCGTCCGTCCGTCATCAAGATAACTTCCGAAATCTTGGCCTAAAAGTGAGTTTTTTGTTCGTGAATGAGCGAAATCGGTCGACTAGAGTTCAGTGGAGACCCATAACCTATCTTATTAATTATAAAAGATAAATGAAAATTTTAGTGTCAAAAAATGTTTGTTTTATGAAAACTAACCAGTTTTTTTTTACACACTTTTTCGTAAACTGTTTGGATTCCCCATAATTAACTCATGTATATAATTGCAATACATTTTATTATTATTATTATACATGTATTTATAATTGTATAGACTGGATATTAATTATTTTAGAATTTTTTGAATGCTAATTAAATTAAAAATCTAATTTAAAATAATTCAAAATTCATTGATTCAGAATAATATCGTCGAGTATCTAAGTAATTAAGACTGTAACTTATTTTTATTTTTATTTTTTTTTTTTTAATAAGTTCTAAAAAAATGTATAGAATATTCTAATAAGTAATTCGTGTTTTCAAATAGTTTTAACCTCAACAAAAGGTAAGTTTTAACAGTGTTTTCGTAAGAAATTGTTTTATTTTGTGTTTTTCAAACTGCTTTTTTGCCTTGGTTTACCCGACAATTATTCGATTCAATTAGATAAAAGTATTTATTTCAAAAGTTGTAGGCTTCAAACGAAAAATTAAAAAATAACTTTGATTCTGACTGTCTTTGAAAAAAACATTCGTATAGCGGATGCCCTCTACATAATTCCTAGAACGTAAGGCGAAAATTCATTCAATGCCTCTTTTGATTAACCCGATTGTTCTTTAAAAAATCAAATTGCTACTGCCTCGAGCTTAGTATTTAAATCCTCAGATTTGGTTGAAAATACCTCAGATATTCAATAATATTTTGTAGAATAATTTAAATAAATGACCGTAAAACAATTACAAAATATAATTAGAATATATAAACTAGGGGAAAACGATTATATACGCGTTTGACCTATGAACAAAAAGAAATACGGATATAAACAATCAGAAAACAAAAGATAAAACACTAAATTGAATTATGAAGTTTATAATAATTGATGTAAAGTAAAAAATGATGATTAAAATAGTTTTGTTCATGAGATTGTTGGTATAATACTATTTGGTTGTATATACATTGCATTTGCATGTAATAAAATAGCTATATGACATTTTTAATGAGAGTATTTCATACAATGGAGGAATATTCATATTTATAAACATATTTAATTTGTGTATAAATTCATGTTTATTATTCTAAAAATATGCATTTAATTAAAATTTTATTAAAACATCCTGAACTACTAACATTTCCTCTTGATTTTAAAAATTCCTCAAAAACATTTCACATAGAAAAAACAAGACGGAGGAGATAAGAGAATCGAACTTGACTTACATGAAATGGTGGTTGAAACTTGAGAACACTTCCGATACTCTTTACTTTAAACTTGTCATTTATCATTTAAGTTCATAAACAATTTTTATTCAAATAATTAAATACGCCTAACATAAATCAAATGCTAATGGCATTGTGCCTAGTATTTAAACAAAACCTTAGCGTTTGATTACTTGGACTAATAAATTGTGGACTTGAATCCCAGTAGTAACAATTTGTCAATTTTAATTTACTAGGCGAACGGTTAAAGGATGAATGTAATAGTATGTAGTTTAATAAGGTAACCGGCTATTTTTGTGGAAGTTTTCTGTGGTTTCAATTTCACATCTCCTTTACAAAAGTAGACTGTGAACAAGTAGTTCTTCAATTCTTAGTCTTCACCTAAGATCAATTCTATCCACGTACACTTTTAGTATGTGACAAAAAATAGAAGAGGTTCAAATTTTCTATACAGCAACACAAGTTTCTTACGATTTGAAAAATTTTTACTTTAAAGTTAACCTTCAAGCGTTATACTTTACGCGTTTCTGAATTTAATATTCGAAAACTATTTAAACATAAAAAAAAAATGAGTGTGTTCCTGCACAAAATTTTTGAGCATTCAATTTTTTTAACAACCCATTACATAAATATATCATTTTAAAATAAATGAATTTAAAATAAATGAACAACGAAAGAATTCTAAAGCTAAAAAGTAAAAGTTGAAATTTTTAAGATAAAGAAAAAATATTTTTTTTATTTAAAATATTTTAAAAGTTTATTTATTCTAAAGTAGATTTCTTTTGAAGTTCTAATTCTGAAAAATTATAATACTTTAGAAATAAAAATATTATTATAAACATATTTTTAAATACATAGAAAATGTTGACTATCTTCCAAAGTTTATAATGGAGCACATATTATTTGTTAAAGCACGTTTATTAAAGTTATTAGTTAAAATTTGTTGTTACGGGATATCTATAACTATTTTTTTAAACATCCATATAGGTAAATACAGATATTTAAATTACACTGTCAGTATTATAAACAGAATTGTCTCTAGTGATGTATGAATATGTTCACTTCAATTGCTACTATGTCTCGAACATCTTCATCAAATGTAGAAAATCGATATTTTTATGAGATGAAAATATGGATTTTCTACATTATAATTACACAAAATATTCTGTAGTAGGCTTTCGTTTTTTGAACGATTTTCTGTTATTATTTTTTTCTTTATACCCAGAATGATCAATTTTCACAAGTCTTTCTTCTTTTTATTTTAATAATTATTAATTAGAACTCTAGGATTTTTCGAATAAATTTCGATTTTTTTGGCGTGCAAAGCGTCACCAAATTAACAACGAGTAACATCTCCTCAGAGAATCATTACAACTAGCTAATACATACTGATGATGACTACTTTGTAGTCGAGATACGTATTTATTAAATACAAAATAATTTCATCTAGGAAATTGGGTCATAAAATCAAAATTTAAATCTTTCTTCGTTCATGAGATATAACGATGAGGTAACTTACCGCGCTACATCAACGAAACGTTAATTAAGATGTAAGGTATTTCTAAAATGTGACACCCCCACTTTTATTTACTACAGATTTTTAAATATTTGTTTTGTAGTTTTAGAATATATGGCGTTTGCCTGAATAAGTTTATTAGACATAAAGACCGAACGACAGCTCAACTAAAAATAAATGTTAATCAAGAAGTTTTGAAATGTCACTTTTATAAAAAAATTTTTGAGAATAAAAAAAACGAAACAAGAAAAAAAAAGTATCAATGGTTCTTCGTGAAAAGGTATCAGTCAGACAGGCAGAGAGTTACATTTATAATACGAGTATAAGTATGGACATAATTGAATCTCTCTTATTGATTTTTTATTAAACATTTTCTTCCGGTTAAAGAATCTTTTAAACATGAAAAACCGGTACATATACACATTAATCGTTTTATGAACGGTGTTACGACATTCTAAAACAAACAAACAAAAATTAAAGGAATAACGTAAAACATGAAGTAGATCCCAGTTTTATGTAACCGGAATCAAGTTAACGACTGTAACAAAACACATTTTTATTTAAATATGAAAAAAATAAATTACAATTACCAGTCGTTTAGATTAACTGATTAAACAATTTTTTTTTTCGGGATTATGTTAGGCTATTCAACAGCTAATTAAAAAATTATCTGAAAATCTCATATAACTTTAATGAAATTATATTTGAAATTTACAGTTGGTTACTTAATTTTTTTAATTTATTGTTATAGCTAAAGGATATCTTTTATATCTTGTTCTAGAATGATAAAAGAAAGCTTGTCGAAGAGTTTTTCGCGAGAGAACACTTTTTATAAATGTTTAATAAAATTAAAATTTTTTTTTTTAATTTAAACATTTTTTTGGAGAAAACTCTTCGTTTTCATGTCAAGATTATGCATACTAAATTGTATAACATTTGGATTTTTCGGATTGGTCTCATTTTGTATTTTAAGGACTTTTAATGTCGAATTATTCTGTTATAATATACTTGATGTTGTATATGTTTCATTAATGAATTATACAAGTTTGGTACTAACCAGAGTAAGAATACGGGTTGACCATAAGAATAGTCAATACAGACCAAAATTACATACAAATCAGAATCTATGGAGTGTTACCTTCAATTTTTTTGTCGTTTTTTCATACAATTTGTGACTATAGCAAAGGTTTTAAACGAAATCAAAAACATGATAATCAAATTTAAATATTTTTTTAATATTGTATTTCTTACTAGTAACTCGTCAAAATCCAATATAGAAAAAAATTCTTTAATAATATAAAAATGCAGCACACATAATATTTTTCTCCCATTTTTAGTTTTCATCAAAACGTATTGGTTTTCAGCATTATTTTTTAGCAAAACCAATATAACATATAGTGCATGCAACAATAATAATAAGCAAATAAATTTTCAACATAAATTTCAGATGCTTTAATAGAAATGGTAAATTTGTAGGGATCAAGGCATGCGTGGCATATATACAGCTTGGTCAGCGGGTCCAGTGACGATATTCGTTTCAATTATATTATATAGTTTAATGAAGTAACCAGTATCAAGATAAAATTGCGTACATCCTTTTTTTTCAAAGAAACCTTTTCTGGTCTATTGCGATTATTAAAACAAAAAAACTGTTATTTAAAAATAAAATAAATAAATAAATAGCGAAATTGATGCAACTTTTCTACAGCTCATTTCATATTTGAAATAATCCGTTATTTTATTATTGTAAAAACTGTATTATAATCAATGCAATTTTTTATTTTTTGCAAAAAGTTTAGCTTTGTATAATATTTATTACATAGATTTAGATGATATTTTTGACAGTTTACCTTTTTGGGAGGGGATGTTAAATAATAATTTCGAAAAGTACATCTCGGAGCTAATATACAATAAAACGTATTTTTTGAATTTTGTCCCATTTGAAAAGTGTAAGATTAAAAAACGAATCAATTTCCAATTTTATCGAATATCACATCGAATGCTAAAAACTGCAACTTCCTTGCTTATATAAAAAAAGATATTTTTGAAAATTAACCCTATAAGATGCGGTAAAAATATTATAAGAACGAATTTTCTATTTAATCAAACCGTTTGTTATCGAATGCAAAAAACTGCGTCTTCCTAGCTAAAGAAAATTAAAAAACCAAACAAAAACATTGATTTTTTTTTGCACTTTGCAGAGAAAGAGGAGGTAAGATTTTGTAACAACAAACTTCCCATTTTATCGAATCGTTTCTCATCGATTGAAAACAAAATAACCTATCTTTCTCTACATTTTATTAAAAAATTTTGGTTTTTTGGCCGCTTTACCTAATAAGAAAAACAGGTTAGAAAAAACATTTAAGTTTTGCCATTCCCATCATTTCACTTCTAATACAAAAAAGATTGGATGTCTCTATTATGGGCAGAATACATGCGTTCTGCCCATAATAGAGACTAGATTGCTATTCATTTAATTAGAACTCTTACCACCGTAATGCTAAGGAAAATGGAAAATCGAGAAATTGATAAACACGAGTTCACTTAATATTTTAGAGGGTTATATATAATTTGGAGGTCCTATGCTTTGTAGATCTCAAAATATTAATGAAAAGTCTGATATTATGTGAAACACATTTCCTTTTCGTGCCACTCAGGAAAACTAATAATCTTAAAATTAACCAGTTTTGATTCAAAAAAAGAATATATTGTGTAATTTTGAAGTAGAATTCAAAGATATGGAGTAGTACTGTAAAAACTTTACCCCATCCCCCACCCGTTGCTAATGAAAATTTTGAAAATTTCCGTTTTATCGCCTGAAGTTTTCAGAAGAATACGTATGCAAAATTTCATGCTCCTATATGTAGTTTTCGCCCGACATTGATTATGAAAAAAAAAATATATGTATATAAATATATATGATTTTAATAAAATATAAAATATATCTAACTACAATTTAAATTATTCCGTCGGTAATATTTCCTTTTATTATTATTGATATTTACATATAAAAAGTGTTTAAGATACGCGTGTTTTTTAATTAATGATTGAATCTTTGTTAAAAAAAAAATTCAGTTGACTTCCTACGCATTTTTGTATGAAATATTTTTAATTTGCACGCCATTTGAATATAATTTACAAGATTACTCATTAAACAAAAACTTTCTTAAAATTATTATTAAATTTTGTTCACGCAATTAAATAATAAATAAATACAATAGTAATAATTAGTACCATAATTTAACTCATCACATTAAAACAAAACAAAAAAAGCTTCATTAATTTAAATATTTGACATTTGAATTGTTAATAAATATCATTTTTAAATTTCTTCATTAAATAGCGAATATTTGTATAGGTTTGTTTTCATTTGATATAATATTCGTTCTATCGGTATATGTATATTTACTCAATTATTTTTATTTTAGTTAGTTATTATTTATACTTTTCAGTAGGAAATTCTTGTAATTGGAATCCCAAATTTTTACATATCTATATATTTCAAAGTCTTTAGAATCCACGTTCGTAATAAATATTCGTCTCTATTATCTATGGTACAATCAATGATATCAACGAAACACCGGTGCCATTTGACACATAATTAAGTATTTTAAAACTATATTAATTTTCAACAAAATCAGTCGAGCCAGGCCTTGTTAAGGATAAAATAAACTCAAAAAAAAAAAACACAAAAATATTCCTTATTCGTAATAACAAACAAATTTTTCTCTCCTCACTAGGCAGTTAGTAGCGTGAACCACGTGATTTTTTATTTCTTTAATGTACAGTAAACTGTTTAATAATCTTCACCCAATTTTGGTAGCGGTAATAAAAAATTATTTAAATTTATTTATATTTTATTAAATTATTTTTCTGAATATTTCGAAGAAAGTGGTGAAACTGAAACTATTTAAAGAATTTTGTGTTACTATTATTATTTTGTACTTAATGATTTTTGGAATTCAAGTTGATTAGACGTCGAATTCCTGTAATGCCTCATATCTAATATCAATTTCAAATTTAAAAATTTTTGTATTACTAATGTATTAATTAATAAATAAACGTATTTTGATACTTTCACGGCAAAGGTAGAACTTTTTCCCAGAATAGATACATAGGTGAAATTCATTTTTTTTTTTTTTTTTTTAGTTGAAGTAAAATGTAATAAAAATTAATATTTTAAGAAAATTCTTATAAAATCATGGCGTTTGTTCTGAGACGAATGTCGTGATATCAAAGTGAGATTGTGTTTTATATACGTTTTAGACTCATCAGATTTAACTAGAAATAAAACCTAAACTTCGAATATCTTGATGTTATGAATGTGCTATTTATCCACTCAAATATCGACAAAAGTATACGAGTTTATCAAAAAAATTATTCAAATAAAAGTTATGTATGACAATAAGTGCCATTTTTATACGATAGTTATTAATAAGAATCATATGAAGCTTATTTACTAAGCCAGTTTTCATTTAAATAGTAAATCAAAAGTTTCTAAATTTTCTAATTTTCAAGTTTTCTGATTTTGTGTAATATTCTCTTTTCAAGAGTAATTTCGCGTTTAGATCATGCGAACCAAACACCTTTTATCAAAGTTAAAACAAACCAAAAACTAATTCTATTTTAATCATATTGTATTAAAATATTTTTACTTTTACTCTTTCTGCATAGGTAATATCCGATTATTGTAAAAGTCGTACACAAACCAAACCATTCTCCCATATTGTTATGGACCTTCATCGTGAAGTAATGGATCGAGATGCAGTTGCAGTTTGTCACCAATCACTACCTACAATGTCAATGCCTAGTACATCGGCATATATGTATCCTCAATACCTTCATCAACCAGTTTCACCAACTTCTTCAACATCACAAACTTCATCGAAGTCATTCAGACCATCGTCGGGTATCTTAACAAGCGGAGGATGGAGTACAAGTTGTGGAGGTGTCGGACCGGGAATGGCAGGAACATTACCACGTCAACACTCATCGTCTACGTTAAACAAGTGAGTGAAAATGTATTTTTCTTTTTTTTTTTTTAAGTTAATTGAATTGAGTAGGTACTTGTATTTATTATAGTAGTGACAAATGTTATTTTCTTAAGACATTTTTTATTGAACCACCTATGGGCGTTTGATAACATTGATTATAGTGGCATTGGCAATATATATTATCATGTAGTTTTTTTAATTTATTGGGTGATTCAAAGAATTGAACAAATAATTATATTATCTAGAATGTGAATGTTTTATCACAAATTTTAGTTATTCGTGGTGCTAATAATGGCGATTAAGAATTCCCTTCCATCTATACTATGGCCGTACAGATAATTGTAATTGTTATTTGAAAGTAGGAAACAATTGATTATGAGTGTAATGAAGGAAAATAAAATTTAATATAAATGCGATCAGCTGAATATATCTCCTCCATTTAATCCATAAGTGGGATCCATCCTCAATAAATGAGACTAGTGGCATTTTCAAAGTGCTTATTCGAGAAATTATATAAGCGTGTATAAGTGAGAAACCTGTTTAAGTGATAAAAATCTTAGGTCCTTTGTGTTCCCAGTTATCCGGACACCACTATTTATATAGCGCTATCATTCATTATTTTGTCCAGCACAACTTGTTGTAAAATGCGTTATGTGACTTAAAAATTGTAGCGTAGCTTGTATGATAAATACACAGTAAATTTTGATAATAGTACTCAACTTCATTTTACCGATTATATAATTCAAAATATGTAACGGGCTTTTAAGTCTTTTTGTCCTGTCTGTATTATATTAAGTCTCATGTAATTATGTTGTCATACGCAAGAGCAAGGTAAGTCATTCATGATATTTGGCTTATAAAACTTTGCATATACATAAAACAATGGTTTATATTTCTCTTATTTATGACTTACGACAAACTACTTACGTTTATGTATAACGAGACTTATTGTCTTAAATGGACTGAGGGAGGATTAATAACATTTCATCTTAGTTCTTGAATTGCCTGGTCGCCTTCTTTGTCTCGAGTTTAATACATATTATTTTCATAATAGTAACGCGTGTTTAAAATCTACAAACATGACGTATACACTCCGCGCAATCATGATTGTAAATTTTTTCTATGAACTTAACTCTAAAAACAGTATAAATAAGGTATTAACAAAAACTGAGTGAACTCTATTTCTGTCTGAACATAAAAAAATACCTTTTATTCAATACAAACAGTAAAATCATTTCAAAGAATTCAGTCAAAATAGAAAATTTTCAACAACTCGATGCTATAAATTGATAGTTAAAATGTTTTGGTTATAATTCTTTGACAGAGAATGTGAAAAATTAAAGAACTTTAACGTTTTTACTAATAACAATTACTGAACATTTATAAGTTTCTATTAAAATACACGATTTTTTTTTTTTTTTTTAAATTTTGTACTATGACTGTAATTTTTTATTAATCGGAAAGAATTTTAGCTTAAAAAAACTATTTCAATTGAATTAACGGAAAGTCGAGATGGAGCCCAATTGAATGTTTTGAAATTGTAGTGGTCCAGGGGTTCCGCGAAATTTTTTTTGCCAACAGCCGCGATTTGAAACTAGTATGAAACGTATTAATTTATATGTTTAATTTTTTATAACATTATCGATTAAAGAAATATTTAGATTGTGAAATTGATAAGGGTATATTAAATGTAATCCAAAGTTTGTAACGCATATATTATGCACGGCTTACACTTATTTATTGTCCACCGTTAACACATATATTATACATAAAGTAAATACTTCATATCAGAAAGCACGTATTTTGTAAATTTAAAAATGTAAATAATTATAATCAGTTCAAAAAGAGATGCTTCAGTATATTATAAACAGAAAATTAAAAAATAAACCCTTTTATTTGCTATCTTAACTTACTGGTTTCGAAAATGTGCTTGTTTTGAAAATATCTTTATAGAAATTAAATTATGTTAAAATAGTATTTGCTCATTTTCGGTCAGTTTAGGATAAAATGTATAACAGTCAGTTTACTTGTCAGATGAAAGTTTACGAAACTCCACATTGCTGTAAGACCTATGTAATATATCTCAAAATATTTGAATATAAATAGATAAAAATTCACCTTAAGGTAGTTGGTACCTTAGACAAAATCCTTCAATATTTTGTTATTAGATATACTAAAAATAATAAGGATCGAAACAATTATTTATTTTCCTCGGAATTGTAACTCTACCTTGTATAACATTTATATGATTGATGTACATTCAGCCTCCCGAATTGCATTTGAAACTAAAATATTCGACGGTTAATTTACTAATATTAACTAGAAAAACCGATTTCTAATATTGTATAATGGCTTGTTTTAACATTCACATTATGAAAGTACCATTTATAAATGTGTATATCTGTCTTTGACACTTTGGTGAAGAGAGAAGAAGCTATAAGCAGGTATTTGATCTTACAGGGATACACAGATATTAAGACTAGGGATATGCCGGATATCCGTATCCGTATCCGCGGATATCCGAAGAAAAAAAAAGATCTGTATCCGTGTCCATATCTATTTCTTTTTTGGTGGATCTGAAAGATATCTTTCGCATTATTAAGATTCATTACGTATATGAATTTATAAGTAAAGGTAGCAATAAAATACACTTCTCCCATTAAAATAATTTGTATTTCTTAAAAATTACATATTTGGTAAAAACGGCTTGCTACCTTATCATAAGTTACTAATTTCAAAATCACGCTCACTAACACCGATTGATTGAGTTGAAAAATTAAGTGGATCTTGGCACTAACTATCCGTATTCGTATACTCGGATCTTCAGTTTTAACAATCCCTAATTGAGCCAAAGCAAAATAGCAATTTATTGATAGTGTGCACAAATTTTTGAAATTATTTACAATGTGCTGCAAAAAATATTGGGAATCGCTTATCTTTAGTATAATAATATGCATACTATTTAACAGCAAATATATAAGCATTAATGTATGACATTTTTGTCTTTAACTACACATATTCTTTCTTAAGTTTAATTCCCAGTTAGCCTAAGCTTTTTCATTTTGTAAAAATAAATCTATAGAATACAAACTATATGTTAAATTTTGCTATTCAAAAACAAATTCAACCATAACATAACAAAACATTTTTTTTATGTCATTATTTCATAATTTTATAAATAAAACCTCATAAAATAATATTAATACATCAAAATTTGATGCGTGATTGATTGATTTTTTTTTTTAATACAATGATTGAAATTTAGAAATACAAAAATTATTTGTCGAATAACGTAAGGAATCTCGTTCGTAACTATCGGGTGTCTTACGACACCACACGGCTTGTTTTGTGCATTGACTATAATCTGTTTCACCAACCATCTTAAAACATAATAAATTGTGTAATGATGTAACACTCATTTAATTGGATACCTAAATTGATATAGGTTTAAATTTATTGTAAAGCAAAATAATATAACCTTAAATCATTTTGTAATTTTAGATATTACATTCATAAACCTTTTGTTATAATATATGCTTTGTTTATTATCTATCTCGACGTAGATATAGATAATCGTCCTTTCTATGACATGTAGTGACTATAATAAATATTTACAGCCTGGCTTTTTTTATGATTTTAAATGAACACACACTAATAAGAAAATTTATATAAAAAAATTGTATTTTGATTGAATGACTTACTTGAAAGACCTATTTTCTTATATTCTTCAACGAAAAATATTAATACTTATATTGTTTAAAAATCAGTCAATTTCGTCTTTCGTAATAATGTTTAGTAATTTGTTCACAATGTACAATTGTGTCAATTTTATTCTGAATTTCACAAAAAATCATATATATTATTTTGATACTCGACATATATAAAATATCTTAGTGAGTAAATTTTAAGCTAAAGTTTGTAACACTTAGAAAATAATTAAGCAACTATCAAAATGTTAGTATAAATATTCATAGAATCACCTAATTAGTCTATTTCCGTATGGCCATCCGTCCGTCATCAAAATAAATCATAAACGAAATAAATAAGCGAGATGAAATTTTGGTAACGTATTGTAGACATAACGAGTTAGTATAAATTCGTAAATGAGTAAATTAGGTTCATTAGGTTCAATGGATCTATGATCCAACTTTTAAATCAGGGGTATGAAGATCCGAATTCTTAACCGGAACTATCCAAGAACCGAATTAAAAACATAGCTGTAACCGTAATCGAATCCGAAATAATAGTTTCGAATAATTTTGGATAGGTCCAGAATCTAAAGTCTAAAGGGCATAATGTATTTTTAAGTATTAAATAAAAAATAAATAAACAATTAGGACCTACAATAATTTCTTATGAGCATGACTGTAGTGCCAAATGATAGAAATGTAGCCAATTCATTGCCTAATTGTGTTTTTTTTTTCTGCAATATTGAATTTATAGTGACCTCACCCTATTTTTCGATTTATTTTTACTAAGCCCTCTAATTTGATACCCATATATTAAAAATAACTAGCCCGCCGTCTTGGATGTGCCATAATGTTGGATTTAGAATGAAGTTACACATTTAAACATATATTATCATACAAACTTAACGTGTATACAAAATTTCAACGCAATCGGTTGAAGATATCTGCGTCAAAATTAAGTTGCATGATTTCCCCCAATTTTTATACATTACAAGTGAACAATTTCACACATTACAAGTTAATTAAAAGCTTTAAAAAACGAATCAACTATATTAGAAATAACGTTATTTTCATGAAGAATCCGCTAGAGAAAATATTAGAAAAAATAAAAATAAATGTAAAATACGCTTCTGTTCTTATCGATAATAGGATTAACAAATCAAATTAAAAATATTGTCATTTTTTAATCCTTAAATAATCTCATCGACACACACTAAGTATATACTGAAATAAATTAAAATGATGTTTACAAATTAAAAGGTCATACAAATTCTATAATAGGTATCAATAGTATAATGATATTAAATGAGAGTTGTATAATCTTTACCACTTGGCTCTTCACCCTCCGCTCATTGATTTTCATATGTACATTGTCATTTTACCCTTTAACTTTTAACTATCGATAATAATGTCGAAGTCAATTTAATAATATCCAATTTATTTTTCAATTTGATTAAAAATTTCAACATTACGTATTATTGTATGTAATAAAAAAAATTATTTTACAACTTTTTCTAGAATAATTTTATAATCAATTTATGTAAAATAAAGCATTCTTTAAATGCCAAATATTTTGTTAATTTTTATGGTTCACATCATCCTTTAATTTGATCTGAACCGTATTATGTTTTCTAGAACGTTGAAAATGATTTTCACAAATAGTTCCTATTTTGGACTAATTTTGAGATCAGGTTTGATCGGTTATTTTTCGATATTTATTTTATTATTTATTAACTTAATGTTTATATTATATACTCTTATTTAGTTTAATTTATCGAATTACAAATTTTTATTTTGAGTTACAAATAGATATTACTGTTCTGCAACAATTAGAACTTTATAAGCAAATTATTTGTTCCTACAATGGTATAAAATTTTAAATTACAATCTATTAAAAAAAATGATGAAAAGTTTAATGTTTGTTCTTTGCTCTCCTCTATCTTATCGAATTCAAGTGTTTAATAGCTCAAATGAAAAATCTTGAGTCAATGAGTGTTCTCGGACCTAAAGCCTTCATTAGAATTGAAGACACACTTGGAGAAAGGAACATCCCATAAAAAATGCATGATATATATCATTTGAGCTAGTAAACACTCAAATTAGAAGAGTTGAGACTGTTGAGAGCATAACACACACTTCACCTTCTTTTGTGTGATTCGAATGATTTAATAGTATCAGGTCTGTTTGATAAATGTCGCAGTTGTTTACAATTTAAGATAAAAATTTAAGCTTTTAAATAATCATCAATAATTAACGCTGCGGACCAGCACATAGATCCAATAGTCTCTTATGATTTTTCTCTAGGAATTTTCTTTTTAATATATGTTAATATGTTACTACTTTTTTACAATTGATATAGTTAATTAAATTTGTATGGTATAAAAAATATTTATTTTTTCAAAAATTTGATGATACAAGATTGTGTTTTATGTTAGTAACCAAAAGCTTGTATTTATACAATGAAGCAGCTATTTAGTGTAATTAACCAAGTTTTACACTGAGCTATAAGTTTAGAATTGAACCCTTACTATCGTCGTTCACCATCCTTTATATAGTTTTGCATAATACTTGAAACAATCATATGAAACGAAATTGTAATTTAAATATACACGTTCGCTTCGATGCACATTTACAACGTTCATAATATATACTAATTAAAAATTAAAGTCAACGTGGAAACACAAAAACCGGCTATACAAACTTCAGTCTCTGTCCACGACACACCATGTACACAGCGTTCCCTAACTTTGCCAAATACTTTAGCACATCCTCATCCACCTTAACATGCAGTTTTTTTTGCAGTTTGAGCGAGTTCATTAGGTCAAAATTTTTTTTTATTTTATAAATACGCTTTTCGACTACAAAGTAATCATTGTAGTGTGAATTGGCTAATCGTAATAATAATTCTCCGATGAAATGTTACTCGTTGCTAATTTGATGACAGTCTACACAAAGGTATTTTGGTAGGTGCGCAATTCATACTTTCCAAATATCTATCAAATTGTTACGTCAATTGAACCATCTTTTTCGACGTCTTCTGTGAAATCGATTGATCGGTTAATGGGTAACATGGACTCAAAAGTCCCGGGCCTAACAAAGAAAACACAGTTTTTTTGGTTCAAAATTAGCTTTATTCATCAACGTAATCTCCATCAAGAGCAACGCAATCATTCCAGCGCCGCTCTAACATTTCAATACTACTTTTGTAGAACGATTTATCTTTTGCCTCAAAATAGGCCTCAGTTTCAGCGATAACCTTTTCATTCGTACGAAATTTCTTACCGGCGAGCATTTTTTTCAGGTCTGCGAACAGCCAGTAGTCGCTGGGAGCCAAATCTGGCGAATACGGTGGATGTGGGAGCAATTCGAAGTTAAATGTAGTTTTGCCATTGTTTTGATTGACTTGTGACACGGTGCGTTGTCTTGATGAAACAAAATTTTTTTCTTTGCCATATGCGGGCGTTTCTTTGCAATTTCGGCCTTCAAACGCTCCAATAACGCTATATAATATTCACTGTTAATGGTATTTCCTTTCTCAAGATAGTCGATGAATATTACACCACGCACATCCCAAAATGCCGAGGCCATAACCTTTCCAGCCGATTGTTCACCAGTTGCTGTCCACTCAGATGACGATCGTTTTGATTCCGGAGTGAAGTGATGGATTCATGTTTCATCCATTGTCACATATCGACGCAAAAATTCCGATTTGTTACGTTTAAACATGGCCAAACACTGCTCAGAATCATCAACTCGTTCTCGTTTTTGGTCAACAGTGAGCAAACGCGGTACCCACTTTGAACAGAGCTTTCTCATAGTCAAATGCTCATGCAAGCCAACACGTTCTTTTGATATCTTTACGATGTCAGCTAACTCACGCAACTTCACTTTTCGATCATTCAAAACGATTTTGTGGATTTTTTTTATGTTTTCTGGTGTTACCGCCTCATTTTATTATTGTCGTTTTATTGTTGTTTCTAATGAAGCGGAGTCCCCATAACACTTTTCAAGCCATTGCTTCGCTTGAACGGTATTTCTACCCATCAAGAAGCAGTGTAAAATTAAAACACGAAATTGTTTTTGATCCATTGTTTTCAAAATAACAAAAGTAGCGTCACTCTTAGCACAATAACTCACAAACTAATGAATAGAATATCATGAAATTTTAACAGCTGTCTTTTGAAGGTTAGTATTAACTGACAAAAAGGTGACTGCAATAAAACTAGCACCATCTATGTGATAGGCCCGGGACTTTTCAGTCCATGTAATACATATTATTCAGATTGTTCAGAAAAACCTATGAATTTACTTTGTTTATGTTAAAAATTGGTAAAAATATCATCGACATATCTATATCAAACTGTTGGAAGTTACTAAACGTTTGTTCGGCTTGTTATTCTAGATCTGTCATAAAAATGTAGCTCTGAAATGGAGATCCGATAGATGTTTTAAATGTTTGATTGAATTATTTACCTTCGAAGGTAACAATTTTGTTATTTCGTTTCAGTGTAATATTTTAATCCTAAGTCAACTTTTAAAACCTTAAAATTACATCTGGTATTTGGACACTGGGATATTGTGATTTAACATCAAATGGCATTATAACTGAATTTGGTGCTATCTGTGTTTTGGATTTTGTTGATTAAATCCTTTTTATTCAATCCCGATTTAAATTTTCCTCTTTATTTAATAATTAAAAATTATTGACTAACAAATTCAAACCATTATGCAATCTTTTGTTGCTAACCCATCAATTACCGGTCTAGAAAAACAGCGCTCAAAAGTGCCGATATTTTATATTTATATGAGTGGTATACGTTTCTGGAAATTTTTATTCAAGAAAAATTAAAAATCAAAAATCGGAACGAAAAAATGCGAATAAGGTTAACTTTCTGTGTACAGAATAAAAACATACATAATATTCGTAAACTGCCAAACTCTATAAGCATGGTTCATATTCATTAGGAATAATATAACTTCATATTCATATTATCCTAGGACTTTGCAATTGTAATGGATATTTTCATAACAATTCTTTTTGGCAGTGGTGGAGCTAGACTAAATGTAGACGTCGACAATAGCAGCTTTGCAAGGCGTGTTAAAAAGTGTTGCTAATCAAATATCGAAAACAATTACATAAATAATCACAAATTGCAATAGAAGAATTTTTCAACTTCACCTAACAGAATTTACTTACTATCAACTACAATTGATAGTACTGACAACAAACGTTTCTCATCGTCTTCGTCCAATTCAACTTTTCTAAGCAGTGGGTAGAACTGTTGAACGATTCAGGCAGCTATGGGTATTTGTACAAACTTCTTCAAAATGATTTTCTAAATTGTACTAAATAAATTAAATTGTTTTGCGCCGTTGCTAAAATCCACTGAATCGAATGTTTAATTTATAGTTCGTTGTAATATTCGAAAGGCTGTAGTCGCTATTTTAGCCTCGTCGCAGTACTTCAACTAAATCAACTAAATGCTACTGAATTATATAAATACAGATAATTCATTAACTAAATTATCAACAACTCGAAACTTTTTTTGTGAAACCCCCACAGGCGCTAGGCTTTGGTGGTCACGCTATCATCGACGCCTTACGCCGCTAGTGTTGTGAAGTTAATGGAATTGTTGGTATATTATGCCTGTTAAACAAATAAAATGATTGTATGGATTTAAATATTATTATTGTACAACGTAGATTTATAAAAGCCCATTAAAATAGCATAATAATATAAGCTTAAGAGCTTAACATAATATGAATGTCATACGTAAGTAGAGGAAGCAGCTATTAAATAGGTAGGTAGGTAGGTAGCTATGAGTAGCGTATGTCTGTATATGTATACAGGTTGTACGTGAAGTACCGCCTGTTAGTTTTGGATCAGATAGAGAATAAATTTCTATAACAGGAAGTCCTAGTCGATTTTTAATATAACCCATAGGTAATTAAAAAACTAAAAGATTTTTTATCATTGTAACTAAAAATTAAAACTAACTACTTAATGATTTTTGATTTATTAAAAATAATTTTATTAATTTTTATTATTGTTATTAATGAACATTAAAGATTTTTGAAACGGACCTTGACTGACTATTAACTAATTTATAATTAATTATAAAAATTATTAATAATTATTGTTATAGAAATTCGAATTATTCCATTCCACCTTGGTCTAACAACTTTTACTATTTTCTCACTAAATAATGAAACCATTAATTAATACGTTTTTTTATCACTGTAAATATTGTTATTATTGTTATTATTATTATTATAATCATTATTATCAGTGAGGGAGGTATGATTAACTTACCTTTTGACGAACTACTTCTTAATTTTTAATTTTATTAACAAATTAATTATAAAATTTTATTATAAAAAACAACATTTATTTTATTAAACAAGTATAGGTACTATTGGAATTAAATAATGCAACTGCCTGAATCTTCCACACTTACTTAAAATTATAAAATACACTAATTTATGGTGCATTTTATTATTTTTTCAGTTTAAAATGAATGTTTAAGTTTAAATCGAACAGTTATTAAAAATTAGCCAAAATTTTACAGTGATAAACAAATTTTTCAATTACCTCAGAAATTTATTCTCTATCTGATACAAAAATAACGTGCGGTACTTCACGGAGACCTGTATACAGACTATAATTTGTGATACATTTTGTTTTTATCTTCTTTAATAGAAATCTGGATGAAAAAGTGCAAGAAAATGTGAACTTTTTTGTAATAATAATATAATTAATATTTATGTATGCAAAGTCACACTTAATCATGATATGGTAATGAAAGTATTAAATATATTTGTAATTATAATTATTGTACAGACTACAGACTCGGAGCGGCTGTGTGTCAACTATCGAATACAACTTACTGTATTGTTTAATTTCTTATTCGTGTAATGAGCGACACCGATCGTGATAGGATGTAAGCTACGTGAAAACACGTATTTCTTTATCTTTAGTCTTATAAGAAAATCTTTAAAGAAGAAAGACAGGTTTGATAAATTTCTACAACTTTGTTCCTAGCAATGATATTAAACGTTAACCCGGTATAAAAATGCATTCGTCAATTGCTCTAATTATAAAAACTGCTTAGAACATAGCTAATATTCAGTCGCCATTCAATATTTTGTGAATTACTGTGAACAAAATCGCTATTTTGCTAAGAACAAAATTAAACTTTAGTTTCGTGCTAAGTAGGTTAGTTTTCTGTTAGCTTTTAGGCTATATACACAAAAGAAACATGGAATTATACAATATCAATTGGTCATCTAAATAATTAAGTTATTTCTAACTGCATGAGTCTAAAAATATTTTACAAATAGACGAAATTCTACATCAGATTTACTGCAATTATACATTCGAAAAATATCTAATGTATATTATTATACTCCATGATTATTTTTTAACTGCCGACACAAAAACGACGTGGTGTTATAAGTTTGACGTGTCTGTGTGTGAGTGTGTCTAGAGGTAGTATGTTGTCACTGGATTTATACTTCCTAACTTTAAAAGTTTGGGTTTTGGAAATGTTCATTACTAGCCCACTTCTGCGATATCATTGCAGAAATTTCGACAAGGCTATATCCATTTTAATTCTTAATACTTCTCTATTTTTATCCACTATTAGTATGGTTGTATCGTCGGCAAACATTGTGGTTATATAAGGAATGTTTTCTGGATAGTCATTTACATGTAGTACTTATATATGAAATTGGAACTAATATTGAACTTTGTGGCAGATAGTAGGGAATTGGGTCTGTAATTTTCTATGCCCTTTTTTAATGATTGGGCGAATCACTGATTTTTTTAATAAATGGGGAAAGATTCCTATTTCAAAACATTTCTTTATTATAATGCTAATTGGTTCTGCAATTTTTTTTCTATAAAATTTTTGAATGCATTGAAGTTATTAGAACAAGACTTTTACGATAGTACGATATTTACAAAGAAAATTTGGAACATTGAGATATTTTATTATATCTATTTTTTTTAAGCTTTTTAAAAGCGAAAGTATATTGTAAGCAAAGCGAACTCCAATGTTGGGCAAATGGATGGTTTAAAATATATCAATATTCTTTACTTTCATTTAATTAATGTTTATACAAAAAGTTTAAACTGTGAAACAAACGGGGAACAGCTAGTGTTTTTTCTAAAAATTTATCGCTTCAAGCATTTTCTATTGTTATAAAGAAATGATACATATCATACATTTAGTAGAAGGTATAAAAGAATAGAGAAGTAAGAAAAATGGTTAAAAGAACAAATGCTATGACACCCACATTTTGTGTCATGAGTGATCATGAGTGATCTTCAGGCTGTGCATGCTCATAAATAAATTGTTTACAAAATTGAATTGAAAATATACCAGGTTCCCATTATTTTTCACATAATCTAATTTCTTATTACTAGAGAACTGTTCAAACACAACATATACAACATAGATGTTTAATACCACACAATTTTAAAAACTAATGATAATATAATGCAATTTTAATGCAGTGTCAAAACACAAACATTGTATTTAAAATTACAAAAATAAAAATTGGTGTAATTTGTGACAAATTCGGTCTAGCGCTTGAAAGGTCTAAAATTCAAGTATAATCAAAAGCCTCAGATTTTAATGTTAATCTATTAATTGAGAAATATCAAAAATTTCTAAAGCTGAAATCAAGAAATTTGGTCAGGTTTGGTCGTTTAATGGATGATCAGAGTGCTTAGAAATGATATTTTGAAAAACACTTTTTATGAGGAGAATCAACTGTGTATGAAATTGATTAAAAATGATATATATTTAATAATAAATAAGGAAGTAGTGTTTTATATTTTTTATATTCTGTTCTCCAAAAACAAGGTAGAAGGTAAACAATGAATGAAACATATGAATCGGTTGTAATAAATTTCTACATTACTAAAATTGAAATTCTGTCTATATGGTTTTTTTAATATGGCTTATGCGAACTTGATGATCATTTTATAAGACTACACGTTATTTTCTGTTAGATTCGCTTTGAGAGGCAAAATGGAGTCTGGCAAATGAATGTGTTAAAGAAGTAGCTAAGGAAGCAAGGTTATTAAGAGTTTTTGAAACAAAGAATAATTCTTTTCATTGAAAAATTTACATTTAAAATTCGTCATTTAATTTTTTAAATAGTGCGCACTATTGTTAAGTCACTTTCGTAACAATTTCAAAACCATCCCTTTATAAGACATCACTCTCATATCCACAAACATATCGAGCAAAAATCATACATTTAGTAGGTATAAAAGAATAGAGAAGTAAGAAAAATGGTTAAAAGAACAAATGCTATGACACCCACATTTTGTGTCATGAGTGATCATGAGTGATCTTCAGGCTGTGCATGCTTATAAATAATTTGTTTACAAAATTGAATTGAAAATATACCAGGTTCCCATTATTTTTCACATAATCTAATTTCTTTACAAAATCACTCTCATATCCACATAAATATCGAGCAAAAAGATATTAAACATAAAAAAATAAAAAATTTTATTAAAAATTTTTTCTAATTGCAAATGATGCAATGACTGTCAAATCTAAATTATTAATAACAAAACTAACTGACTATTAACTGTATTTGGCTATTAATTGAATGTTGCGTTGAAAATTGTAATGATACGGAATAAAAAAGCATTTATAGTATTTTGAAAATCTCAATAAATAGAAGAGTAAATTTATATTTTTAGAAAATAGTGCCAAATTTTCAATATAAAATAATGTATCATACACAGTCTATTCAAAAAATTTGAAATTGATATGCAAAGCACACGAATAGCAACAAGTAAGCGAAATGTAAAAATATTTTTGCTTTTAGACAAATTATTATTTTTATATTTCTTTGATTTCAGAACTCCAACACGATCTACTAGACAAAATTATAATGAAGACTACATGACATCATCTCATCATGATATTCTAGTACAACAGCAACGAAATGAAAGGCCTATATCATTATATAATAATAACAATTCGGCAAATTCATTACCGTACAATGACAATATAACGCCTAATTTAAATATTAATAATAATACTAATAATATTAATAACATATTTAATTTAACTAGTCCTACCAAATATCAAACTCAAAACATAAATGCAACTAATAATAATAACAAGACACTTAGTAATCAATTATTAAAGTTTAATGCTAGAACATTAGAAATGAATAGAAACACAGTAACTAGATTTAATAACAATAATAATAATAATAATAATAATAGTAAAAATACTAATAATAATCCATTTGAAAATTTGGAAACAACAAACAAATATTGGGAGAACAATGTTTCTAGTTCAGAGGATGTTTTAACTGAACATAATAAAAGAAAACCATCAATATCAGAAACAAATGTTGTAAAGAAACGTCGTAATCCAATACAACGTGCTGCATCACGATTATATAAAGCATCTGATGGTCCATCGACTGTATTACGTAATAAAAAAAAATTTAGCGATTGTATAGGGCCTGAATTTGTTGTACGTGCCAGTTTACCAGTAAAGGAACTAACTGTTGGTGATTGTAAGGTTTGTACACATTTAATAGTATTTAGAAATTTTTACTTTCTTTTATCATGCAATAGTAGAAGGATTTTATTTTTTAAATGTTTAAAAATAAGCAAGGTACGGACGTTTGAAACTTAGTGTGAGATTACACAAAGTGTGAGATTTTTTATGTATGACGTCACTTCATTGCTTGTATCTCCATAAAGGTTACATGTTAAACTGTGTTTTTCAAGAAAGAGTTGAAAAATAATCTTTGAGAGCTTAGACTTCTTTGTTCAAGAATCCAATTGAATTTAATTTTCGAATTTTGTTACAGTATAGTTTCATATTTTGATATCAAATATAACAAATTTTGTATCAGTAAAATACTCAATAAGAAACGTTCATCTGATTATCCAATGAATGAAGTTTATTATTATTATATACACTTGATTTACATTCTCTGAAAATTTGTTTTATAAAACCGATGTTCCGGCTTAACCAGCATCCGTAGATTTTACCAGCATCAGAGTTCTTTTGTTTCACATTTATTTTGAATCAAAGAAATAATAATAAAAGAAAAATTTATATTTTTAGATAAGGTAATTTCATTTTTGGTGGTTTCTTCATCAATATTTGCCAAATACAATAATTTAATTTCCATAAGTTCTTTCAATCAGTTTTTTTTTCCAGTTTTATTGTAAACAAATTCCTTCCGTCTACTATTTTTATTATCATACAAAATTAATCGCCTACAGCAATTTTAAATATTCTTTGTGGTTATATTTGTATATATATATATATAGTCAAATTTTGAAACAATATCCATTATTACATTGTATAATACATTTTTTTATCCTTCCTACAACACTCATTATTTTTCTTAGTTTTTATAATATGTATATTTATTGTTACGTATTTAAAAATCAATGTTTTATTTTTAGTCCTGTTCATGTTATGTTATGTTATGAAACATAACTTTGTTATGAAATAACTTTTTATCAGTTTTTTCCATTAAAATTTAATTAAATATTACGTACGTTATAAATTAGGTTTTATAATAAAAAAATTAGGATAGCTTCTATTCACAGTATTATTTTCAGTTCAAAATTTACCATCACAAACTCAGTGCAGGTTTACTTGCACATGTAAATCGTCTCATCAATTTTCAACTAATACGCTAGCATAAAATTAATCCTCAATTACGATCATACATTTTTAAACAATACAACTGCGTTGTCTGGATAATTTCTGAAAAACTCTTTTGCTATTTATTTCATCTTGAACTTTGCATTTATTATCACTATTTCATAATATTTTACCGACATTAAACAAAACATACAACTAGTATACTGTCTATGGTCACTTATCACAATTTTCGTTAAACCCAATTGATAAATGAAACCACACATAATGAAACGCAGCTCAGTTCTGTCACATAATTTCTCATTTCTCATATTAGATCGGTAGTCTCAAAAGTGAAGGTATGAAGCTAATTACTTCCATACTACTTCTTTTAGTATCCTAATGGTGGATTGGATTTCTAAAAAAAAAATTTGTATAAACTCGAAAGCGACTCTAACTTAACTGTCGATAACTGTTCTTTGATTTTGATGAAATTTCTTATATACGAGCGTGGTATAGGCTTACATACGTCATTTAAATTGCATTAAAATTGTTCTAAAAAATCGTTGTTGTAGTCTGGTCAACAAATGCCTTTCAGATAAAAAAATTAGACTCCCGCAAAAAAAATTGTAGAAGGTTTAAAAAATTTAGTAAAAAATGATAAGGGTTTTGTTTTTCTCCGGATATTTGAAGAACTGTTACAAATATATGTAATCCAAATAAAATTTCCCAAAGAAACACTTTATTTTCGGAACTATAGCACTAGTATTTTGAATTGAGTGGTAAAAATAGGGTTAAAACGACTGATCTGGTCACCACGGTCAACATAGGATTCGTTTATTTTAACAAAAAACTTTTTTATAACCCATTAAATATGAATATTATGGAACAAAAAATTTATGGGTCTTCTGGATACATGAATGAACAATAATCCGTAGGAATAAAATTTTTCTATTTTTTATGCTTTTATTAATACAATAATTTTTCCAGGTTGCATACTAACAATAATAATAATCAACAAACACTAATTATAATCAACTAACACTAATCAGCAAACTAACACTAATTATAATCCACATTAATTATAATTTTTAAACTAAAAATCTGAGATGTTTTCCACTTCTTGGATATAATCATTGAACGCTAAAAATATTATTTTCGTTGAAAAAATTTAAAAAATTGAATTTTCTACTATTTAAGAGACCCAATAATTATGAACTCGACAAATGCTATCAAATAGGCCTTAAGAATATTTTAAAAATTATTTTTATATAATTTTAAACAATACGAAAATGTAAATCGTAAAACTTGGGATAAAATGCGTTCGATACATTTTCTAGTTTTTAATTTTTGAATACCTTTAACTACATATAGAGCTTTAACTGCCCAAATTTTAAATGTTACCAACCGGAATATTTTTAAGCATTCAAAATCAGAAAATGGAATAGAACAAAGAAATTAAAATAATCGGAAAATTTAGAGAGAAAAAATTTTTGATAGCATTTAGCGAGCTCATAAATTTTTAACAACTTAAAATGCTTATATCAAGGTGGAAAATGTAATTTTTAAATTTATTTTACGGAAATAATATTTGAACCCTTCAATGATTAGTTTCAAGAAGTTCCAATTTTTTCTAAAAGTTTATAAATGCCATTCTGAACCGCATGACCTCATACTTGAAGACCAGACGATAAATATGAAATTATAAAAAATCAGAACGAAAAATCGGCCATAAAAATATAGTAAATAGCGAAAAAAATTTAGTTTGCTTGGATAATTTACTGCTACCAAAATTTTAATATAAAATTTTATATTCCGGACATATAAGGAACCAAACGGTTCCTATTCGGCTGTATAAGTAACCAAATGCATACATCACGTGGAAGTTATGTTTCCATTATAACTCATTAATTCCATCAAATTAGTTTATAATCCATATAAAAAATTTTTTTGTTATTTTAAATCTATTTCATTAGTTTTTAGTAAATATCTCTTAAATAAAACCTCTTGAATGTTGTAAATATACGAAATAATATTGTATTACAAGTATTTAAAAATTGTACTTTTTTCAGCCATCATTACAACGAAATATTACTGTTATTTTATTAAACGGACAAAAATTGAATATCATATGTGACCCAAATACAACAACTGCCGGTGAAATATTTCAGGTATACTTTCATCAAAAACTTATTTGTATTGTCAAAATCAATATTAATATTGCTTTATCATCTCGTATTACTAGAGAAACTATGTGAACTACTAAAAGGTTATCACACAACTAGAACAAGTATACGTGAAAATTCAAAATATTGTGAAACAAATACTTTGTTAGAAAACATTGAAAATTGTTTCATAGATTGATTCTCTTCAGACTTTGAATATCTCTATTGACGTTTAATGTTCTAATTACAGTATTAAAAATTGTCCTTTTAAAAACAAATTGTACTTCAAAGAGAAAAATAATAATTTAAATTATATATTTCTCTAAAAATAGAGAACTACAATATCATTTGACAATATCATCATATCTTTAATTTTAAAAGAACTATTTTTAGATGTGCAATAAGAAAAATTTTGTTTATTCATTTGCATTTTTTTTTCTTTTTTATAAATCGATAAAAAAAAGGTTAAAAATACAATTATTAACGTTTCCTTTCTTATTTTTGACATACCCTGATTTTAATTACAAGATACATGCTTGAATTTACTGTTTAAAAAGAAATTTTATTTTCTTTCAGTTGGAACCATTATAGAGAAATATCTATTTTCACCAAATCTTTTAATTAGAACTGGTTGTATACACTGTGTCCCGGTTTAATCGTCTTTTTTAATTTTGGAGTAGAAAGAACATTGTAAATAATTTATGTACCCTTAATTGCGGAATACCAATCATAAATAGTAAGCTCCCCGTTTGTTACTTGACCAATTATAAAATAAGGTATTTGTATTATTAAAGTAATAGTGTCAGGAAATTCTAAAGTTTTGCTTATTAAGGGTATTAAGATACAATTACCATTAAAATTTTTAAGATTTTAACTCGATTAACCGTCTTAAATTCGAGTCATTTGAAATCAAAGTTCAGATAATTAAAATTGCGGGCAATGAGGAATATGCATTTTTAGTAACGTTCGGCGATTCAAATAATACCGCTAGAAACTTTTTATAAACTAATAGACTATTAATTAATTATTTCTGAATTTAAAAAAAAATTAATCACTGTTTTGTTATTAAGATATAGTTTAATAGTATGTGTGATATATATGCTACTTATCTAAACATATATACATACATATATATGCTTAGTTTAGTAGTGTGTGGTTTACCTATACAAAAAACACAAACAGTACACACAGACAGTACTGCTAAACAGTATCAGACATTAATTATACTTAATTGATACTTTTATTTTTTACTAATCAACTCTTACCGTGCATATGATGCATAGCATTTTTACAATATTGTAGCAGAACAACTACCTTAATGACCAAAGATAGAAAAAAATTGGAATCACATTGTACGCGTATTTTGATAAACTTCGTACTAAAGTATTTAGGGCATGAAACAACGGTTTTTGCTATCATTTTTCAAAATAAATTGCATTGTATAATTTCCCGATTTTAGAACTATTGATTTGATTGCAGCAAGTCATGAAATTATTGCTCAAACTCAATTATTATACAACCTTCGAGTAGTATATTTTGGATACATAAAATATTTAAATACTCCAATATAAAAGAGGTTACACTTAAACCGCGACACACTGTAGAGAAAGACATCTATGCAAACATAGATAATAATAAATCTTAAGTATTATAATTTGTGTATGAAAATTTAAGAAATGTACAATGTTTTTAATGTATGATGACAAATCCGTGAATAAATATATTTCATTTAATAAATAAAAAAATAAACTCGGTTGGGTAAAAAGGCCAGAATACATATATTGCATATTTATTCAGTATTACTTAAATATTGCATATCTATTCAGTATCATAAAATTACATTATTGTCAATTTTCTTTATGGAAGGAAAACATCGATTTTAACTTGAATAAATTATAAAACAATACCATCAAATCGTGTGTTTTATAATTATTTTAAACAAACATGAATGTTTCAAATCGAATTCTTTTTTGCCGAGTATGTGTAATAATACCAACGGTATGAAAAAGATAATTTTTATAATTAAAACGAACAATTTTAAGTAATTATATATCGTTTTTGCCTGACACGAAGTTTTTCTAACGACGCTCGATTACTACGGTAATCATAAGGAAACAAACGTGCTATATTATTACATAATATATTAAGAATATTGCACTAATGAACCTGTCTATCAATTTTTTTATTCATTTCTTGGTGTAAAGAAGATTTTTAATATTTAAAATGGAATAAAAAGATAAATAAAAAAATTTAAATCGAGGTAATTTAATAATGTAAACAAACTACTCTCATAAATTATGTGCACTTTGCAAAATAACTTATAGGGTAAATTGGGTCTGTTTGACTGATTTTCAAATAATATTTCCTTTGTTTTTTTTTCGATTTAAGATGCTTTTTTTTACATATTTAAATATATATTTCATTTTTACTAGTATTAATGCATTTTTTTCTCAAATTTAATTCTCTCTGTGTACAATTTTTAATGAAATAAAAAATAAGTAATTTCTTATTACGATGTTATTGGCCTTAAGGATCGAGTGTACAAAGTTGCGCCAAGAACTTCATTTCAATAAATATACATAAAGAAAACAAAGTAAGTATATTATAGTTAGCCTCGTATAATTATTAAGGATAGTCGAGGTAGGACGTAGAAAAAATTGAGTGCGGTCATAATAGCTCTTACGGGAAGTCATTGACACAGAGTAGCTGGAGAAAGCGAGGAATTGAGAAAATTGGAATAGGTTTTTACCGCAACAGCGTAAAAAAACAAAGATATTAAAGTTATAGTTTAATTATATTAATTTTATTGAAAAAACGTACGAAATTAGCCAATAAAGCTTCTTATTATTATAATTATAATATATTAAGTATATAATGATACGTACTATAATGAATGTATTAAGTTAAAGAATTTAAACAGTTTATGAAAAACTGTTTTAAGCTAAAATTGTTTGTTTAAAAAATTAAAAAATTGTATTTCAAGTTTTCATGAATCTAAGTTTGCGCATGCATCCATGGGACTACCCAATTGACTGATTTTTTATATTGGCTTTTGCTTCCGGGAATTATTGTGTCGCACACACACACACACTTATTTTTTTTTTCATTCACTGTTGAAAATAAATAAAATATGGGCGTCTCTATTATGCATTTTCAAAAAAGAGATAAGAAATAATTTTTGAGAGCTTATAATTTTTTTCGTTTTTGAATTTAGCAATTATGTTGAACGTTTGTTTATGAACGGCCTGAGAAAAAGATTATAGTTATTGCCTATTATTCTCTCGATAAATAAAATAATTTATTTCATTTTATAAAAGCAATCACTTGTGCACTCTCTCAAGGGAGTTATTAAAATTTTTTTATACTTGTTCTTGTTGCAATAATATGCCTTTTTAATTTTGATGATAAAGCAATTTAAATGAGATAAACATTAAATTAAAAATTCAAATTTAAGGTTGTAATACAGTCAGAAAATTTAAAAGAAAACTTTATGCTGGGTTTATCAGCATTAATGTCAGGTGATTTTATATTTTTACCTTCCGACACACGTGTATGTAAGGTCGCCACATTTAATAATAATCAATCTTGGTCGATTTTAACATTATTCCTACGAGTAAGGCTATTTTTACCCAGCTTACGTGGACTACGTGGATATGAAGCAAGACATGCTTTGTACTTACAATTGCGACGAAGTATTTTGGAGCAACAATTAGCCTGCAATTTAAAAACTCTAATTACTATTGGTGGATTAGCACTACAAGCGGAATTTGGTGATTTTAAAGAAAAAGTATGTTACACAAATTAAAGCAATATTTTTTATTTAAAAAAAATTTGTTTAAACTTTCAGGAACATGGTACAACAGATTATTTTTTATTAGAACACTACGTTCCTGAATCAATGTTAAATGAATCTTCATCGGTTACACTCAAAGAATTGTTAATTCAGGCACATAAAGATCGAGTAGGTTGTGACAGAGACCGTGCAGAACAAGAGTTTATACAGCATGCACAAGCATTACCACATTATGGTGGACATTTCTATGCAGCTACTTGGGTAAGTTAATTTTTTTTATTGTGCGGTGTACATTGTGGTAATAATACTGGTATATAAATTTACCATATTACTTCATTCAAAAAGCCATCTTGAAAAGTTGAAGATCCGGTAATAAAAAAAATTAATTTTTGTATTTTTAACCTAGCTCGAAATTTGTGATTTTCCGGGCGGGTCTGAATCCTATAATTTATATAAAGGCAAACGTTAATCATTTAAGTTTAAATTAGCAATTTGTGCGGGCTACAAAAATTAGTTTTAAAACATGTATGTCCTTAAATGAATAAATGTTAAATCTTTTTACAAAATAATTAATATTTTGCTATTTTGATTGTCTTTAAAATCATCTGCAGTAGTTTAACCACATACCTTAATCTATTTATAAGAAACCAAAATACATATATACAAAATATTTGTAAAGAAATACAAAAAATAAAATAATTACGTGAAGCAAAAAATACCTGGGATGCAATAAATAACAGCTAGATAATAAAAATCAATAATAAATTGTGAATAATAAACTATACTTACTAATCATGTGAATTAAAAAGAATAAAATAAAATAATTTATGACCTGTAATGATATTATATGAAAAAATAATCGTTAACTACAGATTTATGGTACCTCTAACCGTACAAGAAAGGCAAAAAATTTTTGATGTTTTTCAAGATTAAATAACAAATAGAAATAAATTAATGTAATAAATTATTTTGTAAACATATTTTTTTTTGTGGGCCCCTATGTTGTATATGTTTCAAAATTGAAAATTTTAATGATAAGCTTAAACCGTTTGGCTGATGATTCCTAAAAATCACTTTTCTAGTAGATGTTTAATTAAAATAAATGAATAAATGCGCATTTATGTTTATTTATTTATTTACGTCACTTATAAAAAAAGTTCTATTCAATCCTATTGAAATTTAATAGGAATGAGTAAGGAAATCAATAGGATTGAGTAGGAAATTTCATTGAAAAAATGATTTCCTATTTAATCCTATTTATTTCCTATAAAAATTGAATAGGAATTTTTTTCAGGGGTATTATAAAGTCTGTTGTCCCCTAAAATCTCAATTAGATATCTTTATATAATGTGTAAGATAAAACATGCGTGCGAACATGGATTAAGAATTTTCTTGTACCCAAAAGCTGGATACGCCCATTGAAACATCTTTAGTTTTATTTGTTTGAAATTTCGTATCACTGGTTAAACAATATAAATATATATAAAAATTACTACGTATGATAGCAGCGAGTAAAATTACATAAATATAAATAACAATTGGTACCAAAAAATGTAGAAGAAAAGAAAAAAGATGAAATAATATTCTACATTATGATACTGATAATGTTACAGGTAACAACAAAAGAAGCACAATGTAATAATAGTGTATGGTTGTGCGTGACAGCACGTGGAATATCATTATATGAACGAACATCCACAAGTCCATTAACGTCATCAAATATATCACCATGTCAAGCATTTGAATGGAGATCTATACAAACATTATGCTATAGTAAACAATTCCTTTGTATATTACCACATTCAGGTGGCAAACATTCAAGACCTACAAAGTGTAAATTGAAAATGGATCATAAAAAGTAAGTGAGAATGAAAAAAAATTGTATAATAATATAACAAATACAAATGCATATATTTAGTTATAAAGCTGAGCAAAATGAAATCCAATCAAAAATATGGGTAAGAATAGGCTTATGCCCACAAGGAATAAAATCAATCATTACAGTTTCTAATGTCCAGGTTCGATTCCTGGCTGATGTATATTTTCTAATGCAGTGGAAGTCATTGACCTTTTTGTACATACAATATGTTATCTACAGCTTACATAAAAATATGTAAGCTGTAGATAAACGCAAACAAAATTTAACAATTCGTTTTTAATCATAGTAATAGTAAGAGTATTAATCTTTAAATCCCACGCTTAATTTCAAAAATTATTTTTTTAAGTAGCTAATATATTTTAAGCAGCTTAGTTTGAAATATTTTCATACAATCTTTTGAAAATAATTTTCATACAATCACTACACCAAAAACTGGAGATAGAAAAATCCACATTTGTCATATTTTTTCTCAGAAAATATATAATGAAAAAAAATAAATCAATCGAATGATAGTAGATACAAAACAACATAAAAATATTCCGTTTTTCCAAGATATCAGTTTAAAATGTCAAATTATTATTTTTTTATATTTATTAACGTTTTCCGTTTTAATTTTACCTTCGTTGTAATTGTTATAAACTTTATTTTATCATTTTACCTAAATTTTCATTATTTTTGCCCAGCTCTTAAGCATTGTAATACAATACTTACATGCCTATAAAGATACAGGGTATAGAATAACTTTCTGTCAGAGAAAGCTCTGCTTTTTGTATTTGTATATTATTGATCATATTTTACATAACCATACCATAGACTAACTTCCTCTAACTAACACTGAAATGTTTCTTTAGATACATAAATTTTTTACGATATAAGTCCGTACAATACATTACCTAAATGTTTATTTAAGGTGATATAAATGGCTTTACAAAACATTAAACTCAAAATATTGACTGTGGTTATAATAATAAATGTGTTAATTAGCTATAGTTGAGCTGAAATTGTATATGAAAAATGTTTCAGACAAAAGTAGGTTAAATTAATAAAAATAAAATATTTTTTTGTATTGTTAGGTCTGGTTCATAAATGCATGGATCATAATTGACTCATTTGTTCCAAAATCTAATGATCGTGATTTTATACATGCATATACCCAAAAATATACTATAACCAATAGTATATATAACAGTTTACTAATACAAATATGTTATTACTTATAAAAGATTTAATAGTAGGGATCCAATAATAATAATAATATGTTATGATTAAGTATTACATTAAGAGGGATTGGAATCCTTCCATAAAGCACACTCGTTCATGTTGGGAGTGTGCTTCTAACTTACTTAGCTGTTCACTTAAATTACATGTAATATACATTGAATTTCTTTCGATTTTCGCGAAATAACTCAAAAAATACTTATCCAAATGTTATAAAATTTGGTATGCATAATATTGACATAAAGACGGAGAGCTTGTCGAAGCACCCAAATAGCTCAGAAAAGACTTTTCCAAATGTTATAAAATTTCGTATGTACAACATTGACACGGAGGAAAACGGAGAACTTTTCGGAAAAATTTCTGAGGTAAAAATCAAAATCGAATGTTTTTTCGTACAAACTCTTCGACAAGCCATCCATTTTTAAGTGCATACCAAATTTCAAAACATTTGGATAAGTATTTTTTGAGTTATTTATGCAAAAAATTGAAAAATTATACATAATAGAGTTTGCTTCAGTATTATGTTTCAATCCCCCTTAAGTAAACTATTATATAATACTGGTTATTAATGTAAATTTTTTTTTGTATGTATATACAATTATTATCGTCAACATTGTTTTCCATATGGAAAGTGATTCTACGGACGATCTAAATAAGTATCTCATAATTCGGGCAATTTACTAGTACCAATAGTGAAAACAGAATAAAATTCTTATATATTTTAAAATTTAATGTATCATTAACGAGATATTAATAATTTTAATTAAAATATTTGTAAACAATTTTTAAAAAAAGCAAATGTAGAAAATGATTAAAATTTATCTTGTGGACAATTTTCGTTGTTCAAAATTTATATTCAATGCTCTAAGACAAAGAATTAAAATTATTAAAATGAAAATGTCGGATCATAAATTGTAGTAAAATTTGTTTTTCAGGATTTTGATACTACAATTTTATTAATATTTATTTTTGATTATACTCGACTTTCATGGAATATGTCAGAGTATATTAATTTTAGTGTAAAGTTTGTAACGCTTAAAAATATTGAAGCCACAAATAAAATTTTGCTATAGGTGTTCATAGAATCACATTATTAATCCATTTCGGCTTGTCCGTCAGTCCGTCATCAAGATAGCACAAGAACGAAAAATGGTAACAAGCTAAAATTAAAAAGTAAGTTTAAGTACGCGAATGAGTAAAATAGCAAAATTGGTTAAACAAAAACTTTTAAACCGTAAAAATATATATATAACTATAACTATATGGGTTGCATATTTAGTGTATTTTATGAATCAAAATAATTTAAAACATTTTATTATTAATGAGAACTCTAGGATTTTTCGAATAAATTTCGTTTTTTTTTTTTTGCCCCAATTTCATAGATCAAGTTATTTCTGCACCAAATTAGCAACAAGTTACATCTCCTCAGAGAATCATTACAACTACCTAATTCATACTGATGATGACTAGTTTGTAGCCGAAATACGTATTTATAAAAATACAAAACAATCTAGGAAATTAGGGCAAAAAAATCGAAATTTATAATTAAAAACAGTTAAAACATTTATATTGAACCATATGTCGAGAAACAATTAATACTGTTAGTTTACAACACTTATTTTCAGTTTTTTTTTAATTGCTGCAAGTTACTTTGTTTTATTAACTGAATCAAAAAAAAATTCTAAAAACTTTTCTGTTAAAACTTTTAAAGATTTTTCAAATAAATATTACATCAATTGTATTGTTTAACTGATATATTAAGTTTTAATCATATAAATACATAAAGCCATTTTTAAAAGGAAAAAGAAAATGGAAATAAAATTTTAAAAAATATATACGTATAACCAATTAATATATTATTAATATATTAATATATAACCCCATTTAATATATTATTTTGTAACAGCATGTTTAGTCAATGTTTTTTTATATGTTTTAGGAGCTACTTTACATTTCGTTTAGCTTCATTACACCATCAGTTTTTCTTACGATTACGTACCGAATATAGCTCTTTGCAAACATTAGCCCAAGAATTTGGTATACCGTTAAAGGATGTCAAAAATGAAACGAATGCATTGTGCAAAATGAATCCAATACCATCAAATAACGAAGATACACAATTTAAAATATCATTTCGAACATCAAGTGTATCAAGTCACGGAAGCAGTAGCAATTCATCATCAAATCATAATATTAAACAACAAAAATGCCGACGATCAAAAAGTGCCACCGAAATACGTGTACTGAATGATAATATGCAATTAGAGGAATATCAAAATAAAGAGAATGAGAATCCTCAAAATAAACAAAGTTTTGGCAGTTTGACACGTGATGTTAAAAAGGCATTAATATTGGATAGTAGCCTATTATCTGGGCTACCAAATGTCCCATTGTTTAGTCGTGAACGTAGACATGGTGTTCTAATGGGTACACGAGCGATTGGGTCATCGTGTACGTTTCAACCAAGTGATTTAAATCAAATTGTTGCAACATCTACAGAAGGATCAGATATAATGTCTTTGCATTCAAGTTCACAAGGCGAATCTTTAACACATTATGGTTCTGAAGGACAAGTATCTAGTGAAGCTTTTGTTTTAAGTAAGCCTAAGTTTTTCTACCAATTTATAACAAAACGATGAGAAAATAATTACTTGGGATTTGTAAACAGATAATTTGTTTTGTTGATATGAGATTTCTTTAACAAAAATAAGAAAAAATATTCTCATTTTCATACATTTAGAGACATTTATTTTCAAAATAAATAATGAAAATGTATACAACACAAAATAATCAAAAATAATCTCCGTATATCGATTATACGAAGAAAGCATGTACCAAGTTTTTGAATCACTAACTTATATTTAATATTCCCTTACATATAGTAACAAGGAGATTAAAGTATGAAATTATTTATCTAATTCCGAACGAGCTTTATTGATCAAACTATTCTCAATACTAAATTTTAATTTTAAATTGCTTTATCTCCTAAAATAAAGTTTGTTTTATCTCAATAATAGCACAGAAATGAATTATTTTCCAAAAGCATGAGCACATGATGGTAGACAATTTTCCCAAAACATAAAAATTTAATTAAAAATTAATAATTGCGAAAAACAAATCGGGTATCAAGCGTTCAGAAATTGTGCATTTATTATCATTTTGGTGGTACTTTGAGAATAAATTCAATTCATCACGGTCAAAGGTTTAATTACAATTATATAATACCATTTATGTTACATGATGATACTGAAAAACATTTAAAAAAATTGTATTAAAAATTTATAGCTGGTGAATCTATCAAATATATTATTTGGTTCTGGTTTATATAATTAATTTTTTTGTCTCATAATTAAATATTTAAATGTAAAATTTTCTTTACAGACTCGACACTAAGAGCATCCGATGAAAAATTTCTTCCGGATTTTCATGAAACTATTAGCGATTCATTAATGGAAAAATTTGATAAATTATCTTTTGTTGAAGAACGAATTCTACGATCGGTCACACTTGTACGTGATAATGTTGGTAGCTTAGGATTACAAATTACAGAAGGATCTGATGGTAATGTTTACGTACAATCAGTAATTGCAAACGGACCAGCAGATAAATCGAAATCAATTTTTAAAGGCGATCAAATTGTTGCTGTCGACGGACAATCTTTATTAAATTTATGTTATGAGGATGCATTGAATTTATTAAAACGTACAGGAAAATCAGTGGAATTTGTTTTATCTCAATTATCAATGAATGATAATCGTCACCGCTTAGAAAACAAAACAAAATCAAAAGCAAATCGTAATTTATATAAATCATGTCTCCAATTAAATAATCCCTCATTTGAGCGTCCAAGAGCATGTTTTTTTAATTCGTGTGCAGATATCTCAATTTTATCACCAAATAATTCATTCTTATCAGCGTCTTCGTTTCTACAAAACGACACAGTCATTGAGCGTAATATTGATGTATCAGCTATAAATTACATTGATTTTTCTGAAACAAGCTTTTATAATCCACCAACAATTTTACAACCTTCAACGAATGGGTATAGTATTAAAGAATCATCATTTAACTATCCGATCGAAAAGAATTATCTTAAACATATACGTTATGAAACCGCAGCAGAAATCGATGGAATATATGGAAATAACAATATTCTTTCATCACGACTGAATAAATCACCTGTTTGCAATCAACGTATTTCAAAATCATGTGGTACATTAAATGATCCAAAAATGTTTTTACATGACATTTATTCAGACGAAATATCTAAATCACCAATAGAAATACAAAATAGTGAACCAGTTGTAAGAAAGACAGTACCAAAAATTTCAAAAAGCATTGAAAATTTTTTATATGAAAACGATTCAGCGAATTCAATATGTGTTGATGAAACTATATCATCTGAGGAAGACCTAATCGATGAAGGTGGTGAGAATAATACTGATGTTGGCAAACAAGTTGCATTACCTCGAAGTTTAGGATTAAGTCGAAAATGGAAGGGACCAGTGCGGTATCCGGTTACACCTATTCGATATTCTACAAATAGAGATGGAACAAATAAAATTGAAGGTGGTGATTCTTCGTATTTCGTAGCATCAGATGATGAACAAGTATTTATTTAAAAGGTAAACATTTGTTTTAATGTAAAAAATTTTAAACTTGATTTGATTGATGTTAGAAAATACTCACAAACTTTGTCAGCTATAATGTAAGCATCATTTAAGATAGAACTAACATTAATCTCAAATTGCCCAAATTTTAAATTTATACAAATTTACTTATAAAATGTCTTCCCGATACGCTATATTTTTTCCAGAAAAATAAATAATCGATTAAAGTTAAATAATTCTATCAATTTTTTACAAAAAGCTTAAATATCAAAGACTAAAAAAAATAAATTATTTATGGTTCAAAATATGAATTGTAGGATTTGATACCCAAATCCTATCAAATCAAATAAATAGTCAAAGCAGGATTTGGGTATGAGTTTAGAAAGTCTTTACAATAGTTGCGCTATACTTTTATGAACTTACATAAATTTATACATTATTTTTAAAAAATTTAATAATTTATCATTTTAATGTTCCATAATCCATTCTTTAGAAAACTTCAAACAAAATTATCCAATGACGTTAAATTAAATTTTGAACAAAATTGTTTTCTGAAGTCTAATGTCGAATGGTTTTTGGAACAATTACACTTGAATTTTTCCAACAACATCATTTGACAATTTTGTTTGAAATTCGATTTAATGCCGTTGGAGTTATTTCTTAAGCGGTGTATCAACGATATTCAGCCACTTTTATGCAAAACAAAAATACAGAAAACTTCAACGAAAGCATACGCATATGCCAGCAAAGTCAAGGAGGCCGCTTATTCTATTCCATACGGTGTGGTGTCTAATGAAAAAATTATTTTTGATAAAAATTCGTGTTTTTATCATTTTCTTGTTTGAAATTTTAGACACCGTGCATATAACAATAAAACGATAAGAGAGAACTGCAGCTGAAGTTTATGTTTTGTGCATTCGAACAATATATATTAATTTATATTTGAAATATATATTCCATAAAATTTAAATGTCTGGATTACAATCGAGATGAACCTTTGATTTAAAAACTCATTCTGAAACTAAGTCCTATAGAAAAATTATCAGAAAATTTATAAAAATTACTACACACTTTAAATAGTTCAGCGAAAGTTAGGTTATTTTATAAATTTTTGAAAAGTAATTAAGTAAAATATACAATTTCTTAATTTTACAATTAGAAGAAAAAAGAAGGATTTATCATCGAAATTAATAAATTGGCTTTTATTTTTTATTATGTAACAAAAACCAATATTTCAAGGTTTGCTCAGAAGCCGTATAATTCTGTATTTAATTCAATTAATTATGTGCAATACACATTTTTTCAATAAAATTCAAATATTAAAACAGTTTATCTTCGACTTTTGTGGGATATAAGTTTAATATTTATTTTATATTATAGAAACCATGGCTCTATTAACTGTGCCTCCAAAACCACCTGCACGAAATAAACGTCGTTCACGTTCATCAGAACCAAAATCTTCGGTATCAACAAATAAAGACGATACAGCTTTTCAATCGATAATAAGTGAAAGTGTATCAATGAGTGTTTTAAATGATGAATATGATTCTTTCAAAGAATTTAAAAAGACTTCAAAGAAGTACACAGTATCACAGCAACCATCAATAAATAATACAAATAATGAAAATAGTGTTGATAATTCTTTAATATATCCACCATTGTACTTTACTATGGAAGACTTTGAAAGTGTTACGAATCCATTAATGAAAAAATACAATAATCATCAATTATCATTTCAAAAATTTTTAAATACAATGTTGGATATGGATGATCACGAGCTTTCTAATATTACAAAAGTGCCAAATGAACATAGTAATTTACAAAATAATTTAAGTTTAATTTCTGAAAATACTAATGAAACTGATTATGATAATATTGGTGATGTCGCATTTGATAATATCAATAATAATCATAACAATAATGATAATAATAATGTAGTGGGTCCAAAGAAAAATAAAGTTCGTTTTCATGATAAAATATGTCATAGTTCAAGTATCGATTATGATGATTGTAATATATCGAAAGATTGTAATAATTGTGATGTGTTTTTTGATGTACAACTTGAACGACTATGGGGTTCGTTTGGTATTCAAATCGAGGTATGATAATATCATTTGCATTTAAATATTCACTCATCAAGCTATTGTTATTTAAAAATGACATCGATTTTCCATTCGAATTCTTTCAATAAAATTTGTACTATTCTTCAAATTTTATTAGATTTATTCGTTAAAATTACATGTATCCGTCTTTTATATTTTCTTTTTGTGATTTTATTTTTATTTTCATTGCAAAAATAATAATAAAAATGATCCGGTGAAGTTTCTGTATCTACATAATTTTATAATATAAATCAAAATATATAATTTGAGAAAACGTTTTCTGCAAGTTATTCACTATAAGCATTATTAAAAACACCCAATTTTATTATATTTAATTTAAAAGAAATAGTTTTGGATTTTAATATTTACCACATAAATGTATAAAAATTAAAAAAAAAAAAATTATGTGAATGCTTATTTTGGTTAGTTAATTAGTAATTCAATGTATTAATTGGAATAAAATTCAATAGATTGTACCGCAAAATGAAAACAAAGATTTTAAACTTAGTTCATTAAAATTATTTTAACAGAATAGTTACTATAATCTTATCAACGGTTAACACATTAAATTTAAGTAGGTAATAACTATCTCGGATCATTTATAATTAACGTATCAAATAAAAATATTTATATTTGAAGTATGTACCATTTTATTTTCAATCTACACTGGCATGCATAAAATCGGAGCCACCATATCAAATTAACAAAAAAATGAGCATATTCAAAGTTGCACTTATCGCTCCTCTGCAATTCAGCAAAGATTGTTTGTTAAAATTTTCCGAGAAATGAGTCTTTATTGTTTAAATTCGGATTATAATTTTGGATTACATCTAGTTTTTATGATCTTATTGTATATTTTTATCAAAAATACTCGGTGCCTCCCATTTTGTGCATGTCATTGTATTTTAAATTCTAGAAAAATTTAATATTCTGAAATTGCATCAACAGAAAAATTGTTTAATTTACAGAAAACAAGTTCAAACTTTATTGAAAGAATTTTTCAATTTGAATTCTAACAATGTTAAAACAATTTATATGTTATATGTTTACGTGTACATAAAATGTTTCACAAAACTCAATGAAAATTTACATTGTTTATATGCTAAATATTTAAAACATAAACTAATTTTTTGGAATAACGGAACTTTTGTTGCTATATTGTTTTTAGTTTTTATAGAAAGCGAATGAGGAAATGTTATTTTTGTTTTCAAAATTTATTTGTATTGAATTATTACCTTTTAAATTTTCCTTTAATAGGGTATTTTCAACAATAAAAAAAACTACAAATTGATATTAATACTATATTTATAAAGTGGGAAATTGAGCACCTACCGTTTTTTTCTTTTTATTAATGAAATATTTTATTTAAAATTTTAAATATTTAACTTCTCGTTTAAATATTTTCGCCTATTTTAATTTAATAACAATTACTTTCAAACTAATTAAAGAACTTTCAAATCAACATTAAAATATTGCATTATATATAATGTATGTAATATATATAAAATTTAATATAAAGTTTCAACTGCTTAAAAATATTGAGAGTAGTATAATTTTAAAATTTACATTTAGTTATATTTGAATGTATGTTTGCCCGCCTACAATCAAGATAACTTAAAAGCGAAAAGAGATAACGTGCTGAAATTTTTGAGAATACTCTCAAACTTGAACTTTATTTGAAATTTAAATGAAATTAAATATAAAGTAGCTATTTCAAGAATCTTATAAGTAATTTTGTGTAATTTGAACATACATAATGGTTACTATTGATTATTACAATTTATACTTCTTAAGACAATTTAAAATTGTAAATACCCTATTATCCACCATCATTTTTTTTAAACTCATTCATATTATTTTAAATTTTTATTGAATATCTATTTCGTTAAAGTGAATTAATGGGGTATGGAATAACTAGTTGCCTCATTTGCATATAGCAATATCAAAATAGACGAATGTGTTGTTCCTCTGGTTTTTTGTATTTAAAACAAATTTTTATGTCTTAAATGCAAATAACATAAAACAAATTAATTTAAACGGGTAATATTTAGGAAAATAAAAAATCTTAGATGATTTAAATAAAAAGATGGACTGTTATTTGTGAATATAAAGAATTGTGTTTGTGTGTGGTATGTACTCATTTTGAAATTGTTATTACTTTAGAAACAAAATTTTATTTAATGGTAATGGATTTGTCTGGTAAATCGAGTGCTTATATAAGGTTAACCCGCCATCGAAGTTGCTCCTCTAGCACAATACATATTTTATTTTGTTAAATTCAATGATCTAAAAACGGGTCCAATTGTTTCATTAGGAATGGAAAATATATGAAATGGGTTTTAAATTTTTGAATATGTGATACGGATTGAATATAGTTTTCATTGAATATAATCCGCGAAAACTAATTCGCTACACTTAATGTTTTTAAATATGTAATTGGTTTATAAAGTATGTCGTATAATATTTAAGAAAAATGGCTCTATGCATAATTTTCTGAACCATTTAGAATAGTAGGTCAAAAGCATCAAAGAGAACAAAGCGAAAAATTAACTTAATTTCTAGATAATCGAATAATATAATCTAGAAGTTGAGATATTTAAAACTTAAATGCAATTATCTATAAAAGTGCGACTTAGAGAATATAAACCGCAATTTTTATATTCAAATCCCCAAATGATATGTTGCAAAAGTTGTAAAATGTAAAAGTTCTTAAATGATCAAATTCATTACCATCGACCTAAATCACTAATAATTAATAGTAAATGATGGAAACTAGTTTTAACTACTTTTAAACAGACAATAATAAATGACTAAACAATTAGATAATTTGTTTTTCAGTTCAATGTCCAAACCGTGTCATTCTCTAAATACGAGAACAAAAATAGAAGATTTAAAAAAAAAAAAGTTGAAACTGACTCAATGAAATTCAAGATCAAAGACATTTTTAGATAATTTCTTGAAAACCCATTAACATTTATTTTAAATATTTTTTCTAAAACGACAAATGTGAAATATACCAATTTTAACTAAATTTAACAGTCTTTGATTCAATGTAACACCAAAATCATTATTCATGATTCAGAATGTTTCTTTATGTGAGATAGTCATAAGCACACAACCATCTTTATAAAGTCAATAATTACTAAAAAAAATTAACATTCACAAATTTTTGTTATGTGCCAAATTAATTTTTTAAATAGATTGTTATGAACAATCGAATATTTAAAAAAAATTTATTTTAACGTTTTCGTTTAGGAAATGCATTTTGGTAATGAATCTCAATTAGTTATCAGTGGAGTTCTATCACGTGGTGCCGCTGATATAATAGGAAATATATTTGAAGGTAGATTTTATTTTACTATTAAAAAAATATGTATTAATTAATATTTTTAATCTTTAGAATTGTATTTTAATTTGTTTTTTTATACATTTTATTATTTATTTTTTTTATGTATTATAAATTATTATATTAATAATATACGTAACTAAAAATTATAAAATAATATTTAAACAAAAATGTCAAAGGCGCTCGGAACAATTTTATTTACTTCCTGCTCATTATGAATACTTATATAATAAGTGTAATACAACGTTAATAATTTTTATCGGAATTTTTTCTTCTTTATCTGCTCTTAATTTGAAAAATCTACCACTGGATATTTAAAAATTTTCTTTATATGATTTAAACAAATACTATGAGAACAAACAGAGAAGAATTGTATCTTCCTTAATCCATTTAATGTTTTAAGACAATTAGTTAATTTTTTTGAATTTTTGAATATCTGAGCGTCCTTGTTTAAACAGTATTAAAACAAAATAATAGTAATCTTAAGTCATTATTTTTTAAAATTTATTCTGATAACGGACAATTTGAAATTCATAAAATTTAAATGTCATGTTTTGAACAAACATTAGGTTTCAAATATTAACAGCAAATAAATTTTGGAAAGTACTGATTAAAGTTTCTTAATAAAAATAATGAATTTAAATATTAATAAAAAAAACATGATAATAATATATTCATTGTAGTTAAATATCATTCACCTGTAACGTAATGAAATTTTAGATGGAAATAGGTACCTTGTTTAATTATTGCTGACAATAATTGGTATTAGAAAGTCTATCATCCTGGAGGGGCGTAGCATACCTATGCAATCCTGTAAAACGTATGAAATTTAGAATGAGTTCACAGAGAGTCACCGTGTTAATTTTTTAAAAAAAATATATGTATGGTATTGTTGTAATAAAAAAAACTTTAATGATATTTAAATTATGGATGGTTAGAAATTATGTAAATTTTAGCTTAACCTAAGTAAATTTAAATGATTGTTTTGAAAAATAAAATAAATTGTTACTTAAAGGTTGTTCCAGTATTCACTAATCATGTTATGTATTGTTTTGCATATAGTTACTTATTTGTTATTATAGACAAAAACAACTGTTAAGTTATATGTTTTGTCTATATTATGTTATAATGGCATAAAATTTAATAGTCACCATGCATAACGGAGATAAAAATTAATATTTAATTTTAATATTTCGAGAACATTAAACATTTCTTCACACTTGCAAAGTTTTTTTTTCAATGCTGTCGAGAGTTTTATGTGATATGATAAAAAGTAGTTGGGAGGACAGTAAGTTTTATATGATTCAATGGGAATTGATGAAATAACGAACTTTAATCTTGGTTATCTCCCGATCAAAATGGGTAAAACTTCTAGAATTAAGGGATCGTATAGATAAAATTATTCGGAGTGCGTGAAAAGAAAAATGGGCAAAATCCTTCGAAAAGTGGTTTCACGCTGGAATAGCCTTAATAAATACCTGTTCTACTTTTATGATTTAATGAATAATTTTTATTTCGATTTTCTTGAGCCCTCTTCATAAAAATTAACTACACCAATGAAATCTAAGAACATGTTGAAGATTATATATAAGGATAATAAAATTTATTTTCTTTGTTTAAATACAAACAATATCACTATCATGAATTTTTCCCATAGACGCGAATGGATGTACGGTGAAAATTGGTTCTCGAATCAAATACTTTTTGTATTTCTTTAAATTTTATTTATGTTACGATTAAAATGCAATCTTAAATTCCATCTTCTAATTTATTACTTTACAGGCTGTAATAAAACCTTAGTTAAAAAATAAAATTATTAAACTTATTAAACTAAAATCAAAATAAATTCAAAACTTAAAAAAAAATTAAATAAAATAGTAATTGATTGTTATATCAAGTAATTCTTAGGCCTTTTAATAATATTGACTGAATAAGTATAAGCTCTAGTTGCTTATTAATTAATACTTTTATTCAAAAATTTTAAGAATTGTTGTGCATATTTAAAACAAAACTTGTTTCGTATTTATTACCGTAGAAAAGCATATACAATAAAAGACATATTGTAATAATGTTTAGTAGTATTAATAAAAAAGTCAAAATAATAATGGTGATAAAAAATCGTATTATTTATTTTTATTTCTAATCTAGGAAATAAACTGGTTATGTTGGAATCAGCTAAGAGGTAAGCATGTTTAAAATCTCCGGAATTAAAAGCCATGGTAAATGCAAGAGGTGATCTAATTCACAATTTATTTTTTCCAATAAAAGGGTGGTTTACACCGATGTTTCGAAAACGATTAGCCACATCTTTATTTACGAATTCAAACGTATTATTAATTAGATTTGGATGATACATTTGGCGGAAAAAATGTATCGAATGAACTCATTATTCCAATTAACGATTATAGGTATATAAAAATAAAAGATTCTTATTTAGGTTCATTAAATCTTTGAACTGAAAATTACAAAATTATGATAATTTTTTATGTTTTCAACGCCTTTCTAAGTGAAATTAACAATATTTTTAATCTTTTATAGAAATCTTTTGTCTGAGCATTCAGACTTGAATTCAACTTCAAACAGAAAAATATTTTCAATTTTTTAAATCTGAAAATTATGGTTAAATTATTTTAGAATATATTACGAATAGTTTTTTTTTTTATAAGTATGGTTTTTTTTTTACAAAGAGTTTTTTTTTTACAAATTTAATTTATTTTCAGACATTTATAAAATCTTATATTATTTTATTGTATGAAATCTATCCAACGACGTAAAACATTGATATAATTCTAATGTTGGTAGAATGCTCAAAGATGATATATTTCGCTCTCCTTAATACATTACTTTTATTATAACATTCGTATAAATCAAATTAAAACCATAACATTTAAAAATATTGGAAATATTTTTATATTAATTATTTAAATTCCTAAATTCCCTAAATCATGTCTGTATTGAAGGAAAAAAATAAAATAAAAATCAATAAGTTTATTTTAGTTTTAAACAAATTAAAACTATTATCAAATGAGTTAAAACGAACAACTTCTAGTGATTGTAGGTTCCAGCTGATGATAGTATTAAGGGACTATTTTATGCACTAATTAATTTTTTCATTAAAAACGACATTATCGGCCAGTTATTTTTTCCTCGAAAAACGTTTAGTGGATTTGAATAAATTTTTGCTCAATTAGTTCTCTAGGGTACAAGTTACTTATTATTAAAGTGTGAAATTCCTGGTAGATCTCTCATTTAAAAATAACTTTAAATATTTTGTTTGTGAAAAATTGCAGTATATATACATACATATTTCAGGGTTTTTTGAATATCTTTCACTGAACAGGAACATCTTATTATTTTTTCATACAGTTTTTTTATATAATGATAATTTTGAAATTGAACAATAGTGTTAAAAAAAAAATGTTTGAGCTTAATAATTGTTAAAGAATTATTATTAAAAATCTTAAGGCATATAATACATATCTGTGAGAATAAATAGTGCGTCGTTGGTACCTTTCCTAGAAATTTTACCAAATTATTTATTCACAGATTAATTTACAGTTTAAAAAAAATTATCCATTCTATTCTTGATAAATTAGGTGGATTTTCAAAGAAAATTTTCAAAGAGGTTGGTTGGTAAGTAGGATATTGGTTAGAAATTACTGACTAAAGTTCTCAGTTTTGTGTTTCCGAAAACGTCCATTCTAGTATATTTTTCCCTATCAAGATCTGACAAGGGTCTCGAAATTATATCTTTTGATAATTTAATTATCTTAACTGATAAAGTTAAAATATATTGAGTGAATTTGAATGAATTAGTTCCTGATTCGAAATTAGGTGTGTTACAGCATGGTTTTAGATTGTTCATCTAATTAATACAATGAATTTATTAGCTATGCTTTTCTTGTTTTGTTTCCATTTATTTGACAGTGTTGCCATGTTTATTGATTAATACATTTATAATATTCGGAAAATCTGACAAGATAGGTGGAGAACTTATTCATTAATATTGATTTTAATGGACGAACAAAGAATACAATTAATAAGTATAATGGTTGGGGAGGGGGCGCTATGACTATTATTTTGTTATAAATTTGAATGAAATAAAAATGTTAAATGTCCTATATCAATCACCTTTAAAAAAGTCGACGTTCGCAGTTCATCGAACGATTCTTAAATTTTTTCAATGATTTTTTAATTTTATTTTTTTGTCACGATAGAAAGTTATTCGTTATTCTTCTTATTTTTAATATTTATTGCTATATTAAAATTTTATTATAAATTGAATTGAGTGCTAATTTATGGAATCAATAAATAATATAGTTAATAAAATGCTAATTTTGAATTTTTATTTTCATTTACAAAATGTTTGGATGAGAATGAATTTTATGACATGATGAAGTTGGCTACAGAATAGAATAGATAATATATATTTCTTTAAATGACTAAGTTAACTTGTAAACTTCTTAATCACATGCCTATTCAATCATTACCAGAAGAACCTATGGATATAGCTTAATGTATTGAAATATTTAAAAAAATATATTTGACTCCTTCACATGAAAATTAATGATTGTTAATTTTGACTGTATATCTATTTTTAGCGAAATAAAACTTTTTTGATTAATTTTAATATTTTTCTTCGATCTTTACTGCAGTTTTGTTTTTTGAAATTTTTTTCAGACGCCAAAGAAGTATAACTTCAAACGCGTGTTTGAAAATTTTTATTGATTTAAATTAATTTAATTAATTTTTTTTTAAATTTATTTATAACTACACATTTTTGTACCATATTGCACATAACATGTTCTAAATTTTTATAACTTGTTACACAATAACATGTTACATTTTTCATGAAATCACTCTTATATAAAAACATCTACTTTACATATAATTCGTAAATAAACTTTTCAAATATCGCGCATTTTCCTAGCTTCTTATTATACTGTTACACCCTTTCGTCCCTTTTCACGAAATCACTCTCAAAGATGTGGACCGAGTGGAAAGAGTTTACAACTGCGTGCTTTTAACTAACGCTTTACGTTATTATAACTGTCAGTTAGAAACTTATCGCATTCATGATATCCTCTTTAATAATGCTCCGCTTTGTAGTAACCATATCTTACTAGCTTACTGTTTTCATTTTCTTAGCTGCGTGATTTTAATTTGTGCTTTGCTATTTTAGGGTGATGCCTTAGTAACATATCACCTTAAGAGCATGCAGTGTTTGCTTATTTATTAGCAAAATATTTTCCAACGAAAGTATAAAAGTTCGAATTTAATGTCTCAGTCACTAATTTTGGTTAAGTATTAAGGGAAATTTGACGGATCCACAAAAGAATATATAACAGTTATGATGTATGTCATTTTGGTACCTTGGCAGTACTCAGGGTGTTCCTTTGGTTAAAGTGCGTCGACTGCCATATGTGGTTTATCTTTGTTTGTGGGATAAATTCTCTTTCAAAACAAAATAATTTAATATTTTTGTGATGGGTTAGTATTGGAAAATAATCTACGTAGGTGATGATATATGTATAATAAGTGCATGGAGAAGGTGCAATCAAGTTCTCAAAAGAATAAAGATCAGAAATAATCGTGACTATTTATAATAGGACTAGGAAAAACGAAATACTTATTTGGTAGGATTCATCCTTCTCGACACACCCACTACTAATAATGTGTAACGCTATCATTAAACATCAAACAAAAATACATATAATTGCATTGAAACACCGATCATTGTCAAATTAAATTTAAAAATATTATCTAATATGTTAACTGGTGGCACAATGTCTATTTTTAAAGTCAAACTTTAAATATCTATTACATTATATATACATGTATTAAGTATTATACTACTACGTGTAAGCTTGCATATACATTATATACAAAAACATATGTTCTGCTCTGTATATATATATATATATATATATATATATATATATATATATATATATATATATATATATATATATATATATATATATATATATATATATATATATATATATATATATATATATATATATATATATATATATATATATATATATATATGTGTAATATTCTAAACAAGAAACGCACATTAATGCCCCACTAGATCGACTACATGTTTTTCTTTAACGATGAAACTTCTTACTACGTATCTTTGTTATACATTAGCAGCATACAATTTTTCTCTTTGTTTATTACTACACATATGATTTCCTCATTTCAATTTTTCTGAAAAACAAATTTGAAGTATGTATATACTCTGATTATAGTTTATTTTTAGCTTGTTAACATTATTGTAATTACATCGACCGAATAAATATTGACCAAACGATTTATACATATCGATCGAATAAAATTCTTGTTTACCAACAATATAATTTTCAATTAAAGTGATTTATTTAATTATAGTTGTTAATATGTGGCAATAATTTGGATTGTTTATAAGTTTGTGGTGAAATATTTCTGTTTTAGTGTTATTTTTTGTAAATTTGAAAATTTATCCTGAAAAGTATTTTGAATATATGTTGATGATTAATTATGATTAATGATTGAAAACTTGACAAAAATTTTTGTATTTGAATTATCTCTTTTGGAGATAAAGTAAGGTCAGTGTTTGTTTACGTCATCGAGAATAACAGAAAAATGTTATTATACGAAATATTTTTTCAAGGTTTTTGATACATTTATATTCAACTACCTGCAATAAATAATATTTGAACATTTTTTTACTTCTTTCATGCCCGTCATATTGCTCCAATGCAATATACTGTTATCCAAAAATTTTTGCGAAAATGTCTACGCTAAATAAATTATTAGGAATAAATTCTTGTGAATAAAAACCGTATTTAACATTATGTCACCTACTTAGTGAATTTTTTTTTTTATAAAGATGTATGTTTTTTTATTATCCTGAATAAATGTTTTACAAAAATAAATCATAGATTATCCCGAGTAAATGTTTCACAAAATTACCAAGTGTGTTTACTTAATGAAATTGGCACACAAATGCAATTCTTTTAAAAAAAAGTTTGACAAACACTTAATATTATTACTTATAAATTTTGACCTTTTTGCAACTTTTGAAGTGATTAACGAAATAGTAGATTTCTTCGAAATGAAGAAAGTCACCGAACAAAGCTAGTATTGGATGAATCCATAACCATAACCGAACTCGAAATAAAAATTAGTAGCTAATGTGTCGGCTGAGCCGTCACACTGACTGCGAGCATGCCTTGTATTATTTGTAGTAATTGCTGAGTCCTAACTAACCCGAAATAAAAATTAGTAGCTAATGTGTCGGCTGAGCCATCACACAGACTGCGAGCGTGCCTTGAATTGTTTGTAGTAATTGCTGAGTCCTAACTAACTAGTCATTCAGTGCTAGTGCTGGTAAAAGTAACGAGAAATTGTGAACCCGTTATAAATACTTATATAACTGTCTGTAGCGCCAAATGATAACCCAAAAATAAAGTCTAACCATTACCTATTTATATCAGACAATTCCTTGAAAATCTAATATCCGTAACCGCAACGGATAAACTGAAATAATTACGATATCCGGAATTGATATATTAAATATACGTAGCCGTATCCGTATCGAAAATTTCTATAACAACCCTGGTTAGAAGTCGTCATATTCCTAATATGCATACATTCTTATACATTCTTATGCAGATGATATGAATGCATTCAATGTATGAAGAATTAAATTATTACAGTTGCCTACAAATGTAAAAATTAAAACGGCTTAAACTTTTAGTAAACTTCTTTTTTTATTTTAACTTGTTACTAATATTTATTTACCCAAAATTTAAGACTCCTAGATATGATAGAAATTTTGAGATTAAACAAATTTTTTTTCTATACAAGCTTTTACTCAATGTTGATGTATTAAATTGGAAGTAATAATTTTATGTAAGGGCTTTGAAGATTGTAAATTTTATGGTAGTCCCTCATATTGGATTTAGAATGACGTCTATAGCTAACCATCTATTGTCATCCAAAATAAACGTGTGAAAGATGAAATTTTGTATCATCTTAATCGGTTGAAATTTACTAGTTTAAAATTCGGTTTCAATATTTGACGCTCACATATTATCTAACAAGACAAGTCGTTTAACTTTAATTTTAAAAAAATCACTTTTTTCCTAATTCTTCTGATCGCCTTGCTTCGATTGCCGAGTTGCGTCTACTTTGATTGCGTTGACAAAAGTTGGTATTTCTAGAGCTTTTCTTCAAAGGAGAGAATGTGCTATACAAAAATTATAGTTTATCTATATTCCCATTCATGACGTTTCAATCCAAATTGGGTGTAAAAAATCTTATCATTTTACATTAATTGCAAAAAAACACACCTTCCCAGTTTGCTTAAAAGAAGGTGCAAAGGCAACCGGCGAATGTAAAAATGTTTTTGTATTCTGATTTCTCCTTGCACATAATGAATTTAGTATTTCTGGTAATTTTCTCCAAAAGGAGGATGATACGCTTACCATAAAAATGTATTTTTATCGAACCTGAACCACCGGAATGTAAAATTCAAAATTTCGTAAGACAATAGACAACTCTATAAATCTGAAACAGTGGAAATCACTGAAAAATAGCATATATACATTGCGCAGCTATAAGTATATCACTTATTTATATAGTCTAGTTATAGCTGTGAAATATTGAATAATCACTATTTTAGATTTAGAGAGAATGGTTCTAATTCAAATTGCAAGATTTGACCTAAACATGTGAAATAAAACCTTTTAAGAATAGTAAACGTAAGTAATTTTAAATAAACAAAAGTATTCAGAAACTTCTGATAGGTATTTTTATTAAAAAAAAATTTATTCAGCATATCTTTGAGGTCTTTATACAAAAAAATCCACAAGAAGGTTATTTAAGATTTTGAGGTAATTCACTTTATACATAGATATCGCTCCTTTTATTGCAGATTCTTGAAGTTTTAATTGGCATGATAATTTTCAGAAATAAAACTTTTATTCACGAAAAATTTTCAAATTCAAAATAATCTGTTTAGAATAAGTTACCGTTAAGCTCGTGTAAAAGTTATTTATGATGAACATACCTTTAAAATAATATAAATACGTACAAACCAATTGAAATAAGCAAAAAATTGAATCCAATTTGCTCAATGGAATCAAATACAAAAGAATCACATGTTCCATTAGGTGGAATTATACGCTTACAATTAAAAAAGCCAAAACAATGGAACTGGGAATTAACGACATCGAAATCATCACCAAATATTTCAATGCCAATATTTCAACTATTCGATGACCATGGTAATTTATTAACAGAAGCTAATGATCCGAATGGTTGTTGTCGGAAAAGTTGGGATCCAACAACTATTGATAAACTTACACACCCGATTTCACAACATAAAAGTATGCGGAAGTCATTCCATGAACAAAAATCACCCACCTTTTTGTCAGAAAGTACTAAGGAACAAGAAAAAAAGTATAAACTTCGTTCGAGTAAAGCTGGAACATTGGTTGTAAGCGACGATAGTTTCGAAAAGCGACCCAGAAAGCATCGATATCATTTCTATACCGATAATTCTAATATAAATTTAAATAAATTTGGTAATTTTTTTGAACATGAAACATTGAATTCAACAAAACAAAATATTGTACATAGAAAAACAAAAAGTGATTTAGGTTTAGAATCAGTACGAATACCAAAAAACGATAATATTTATCCAATGCCGGATTATCGATTGTTTAAAACGCGTGTAGTGCAAAACTTAAGTGAATCACAGCCAATATCATTGAATAATTTAGACAAATTAAATTTGAATTCTAGTCAAAGTGATAAAGTGACGTTTACAACTTGCTCAAACCATATTAAACAAAATAAATTGAAATTAAAAATGACTAAAAATAACGTTACAGACGTTGTACCAACGCCAACGTATATTGTGCAAGAACCAATAACTCCCCACAGTGTTAATAATAACGACATCCCAAGTTTTTCAGTGAAAAAGAAGAATAGGAAAAAGTATTTGACAAAATCTGATAATATTGATAGTAAAGAGTTGTCACTATCAACTGATGATGAAAATGTCTTAGAATTGCGTAAACAATTACGTCGCCGCCGAAAGAAAAAAGGTAAAATGCTTAATTTCATCTTTTATTAATTAATTTATTATTTTTAAAATTGATATAATATTTTATTTTGTACATATTTATTTACCTATAAGAACATTTACACAAATAAAGTCATTTTAGCAATCTTAATGATTATTTTATTATATTTATTCTTATAAAAGGGGCATGTCTGTAACTAAAAATAAATGTATTAAAAAAATGTGTCTAGTTCACATGCGCTAGAAGTGAAACCTTCAATAATGCGATCTTCAAGATATGGAGACAAATGTAGAATTTCAGAAGTAGGGTAATTGTAGGGTTTATCTCTGATGATATCGATACCAAGTTTAAAATTATTATGCATTTTATTCACATTTGTATTACACACGTATGACTTATCCAGTCTTCATACCCATACGAACAGACGCACAACGCTCGGACTCTGTAAGACTCTATCTCATTCTCTCGCACGTTAAATTCCATAAATACTTCTATCTAATTTTCGGACACGTTATATCCTATAGATGTAAGTGGTTGTATCGCTTTATTGTCGCTTTTTCGTTTCATCCAGTTTGAAATTACACAGATGCTAAAGAAGTTTCTATCTTTCTATTAAAATACTTTCTATCTCATTCTCTCGCACGTTAAATTCCATAAATACTTCTATCTGATTGTCTGACACGTTATAGATTTAAGTGGTTGTCTCGCTTAAATGCCGCTTTTTCGTTTCATCCAGGTTCAAACTACCCAGATGCTAAAGAAGTTTCACTTAAAAAAAAGAATAAATTAATAAATAAAACAAAAACGAATTAGAGAAAAAACAATTATACTTGACTACAATTGTAATTAACAAATACAATTATTACAGAAATAATAAACATATAAATGAAGAAAACATATAAATGAAAATTAGAAAACTGACTATAATATATACACTATTTATATAATACATTTTCTGCATAAAAAAATCTTTTCTTTTAAGATTGTGTGGGCCAAATTTTATTACATTTGATTACTTTATTTTTTGAATTATTAATTTTTTTTTTTTTTTTTTGAAAAAATTACTACTTTCTATTAATTTTTTCACCTCCTTCGTCTTATAGGCAGAGGGTTTCAAAATTTATTTACTCCCAAATATTGTTCACTTCTGGTAGGCCTTGACTTTTGCGGAGCCCGCACACATTTAACCTTGTAGATTAGCAAATGGCAGGATCTTTTTAGTGAATGAAAATATACGCTCAATATTGCTTATAAAACTACTAGGTGGAAGTTGTGGGTAGTAGCTTGTTGTATATTGTAATCTATATATTCTAATTTTTAAGTTCACTTCATATGGCGTGGCCTAATTGTAACATAATGGCCTTGAATTAATTTCCATGATACATCGATGCAAAAATTTAAGTCATTTAATTTTAAATGCGTATTGAATTCATACTTTCTTAAAACTGTGGCCAATAGTGTTTTCATAAACATCATTGCATGTTTAATTCCTATACAATTTCTTGGCCCGCCACTGAAAGGTAAATATGCGAATGGATGTCGGGATTTATTTTTTTCTGGTGTAAAACGTTCTGGATCGAATTTTAATGGATTCTCCCATAAAGTTCTATCACGGTGTATGTGGCATATAAGAATTACACATGTACAGCCTTTCGGAATAAAATGCTCACCTGGAAATTTGAAATAAAAATTTCATAGAAAACAATGATCGGCTGATATCATTTATTGTAGGTTCGTAATAGTGTTCGTAAATTCGTAATAGTGCTTCTTCGATTCGAGCGTCATAGAATTAATTAAAAGTCACACAGTTGATAGTATACTTAAGTATATCAGGTAATCAAACACACTGATAATAACTCATTCTTTATTTATTTATTTTAAAGCTTACCAATGTGAATATCTTCATTGATTTCACGTGCAATCATTGGAATTGTTGGAAAATATCTCATAGTTTCTTTAATGACCATTTCCAAATATGTTAATTTAGGCAAATCGTCTAAAGTAACTGAACGATCTGAATTGCCAAATACACTATATAATTCTTCGTAAACTTTATTTTGTACTTCCTTTTCAGCAGCTAAACCAAGTATTGCATAGCTTATTGCACTGGCTGTAGTTTCGTACGCCTTATAAAAAAGAAATGTTTGTAGGGTAAACATTTGAAACTTTTTAGAAAAATTTTAAATTTACCGCTAGTATAGTAAGACTAACTTCGTCACGCAATTGTTCATCTGTAAATCCTGGTATTTTTTCTGTAATATCAATTAAAAATTCGAGTAAAGGTTTTTTTAATGGATTTTTATCAAATTTATTTTCATTTGTGGTTGTTATACTATTCATTTTTCGTTTTTCTGATATGATCTGAAAAGAAAATTAAGGGTTTTTTCTTAACCGATATTCAATCATTTATACAAAAAACAATTTGATGGTATTTCATGTAAACAATTTTTACAAAAAATTGTTTGATCGAATGATAATAAATATAATTTTTAACTCATTTTTTTGAAATTCCGTGTACCATCAACTTGTTTACAAAAATTTTACATCAACTTTTCAATCAATTTGCTCATTTATTCTTTGTACGCTTGAAACGCATAAACTGTAAAGAAAAATCTTGCACAAAGAAGTAACACAACCTAAAAAATTTGTTGTATCTAGAGATGTTTTAACCATCAATGTTACACAAATGGCTTGAACGTGTTTGCCTGGCTTTAACGTAAAGGAAATAATACGAATTGACCATCTGTATTTTAATAAAATTGCACCTAGTGTTTTAAACCTTGAATAAATGATTTTAACTTTTATGGTTTCATATTTTTATAGATGTTTATATGTAGAATTTTTTTCAAGTTATACACCATGAAGACCAGGGTTGATAATTTTTGAAAGCAAAAAAAAATTATAGTTTGGAAACGGAAAAGAATATAACAAACATGAAAGGAAAAATAATTTAGGGGCGATCTGTTTTTATTAAGTTCAAGGGGGTGAGTTTTTAAGGGTAAAACACGGATTATCTTGATTTCCGACAAATAACAAATAAAAAATACTATTGAAAAAAAGTAGGGCTTGTAGTTAATAAAATGATCTACAACTTTTGTACTAACACTTTTTTCACATAATCTCAAAATTTATGTGAAAAATTGAAATAACCATTTTATTTCTATATTTTACATAAAAGTTTTTTTTCACGCAATTTGGTGAAAACTCATCTTTTTATGTTCCAAACGGTGTTGTTATGTTTTATTTAAAATTTTTTTGTTCACTTTATTTTGAATAAATATCGAAAAATCACTCCATCGAAAAATTTTGAGATTATGTAAAAAAAAATGTAAATACAAAAGTTGTATCTTTCTATTACCTTCAACTTTTAACTTTTTTTGCATAGTTCTTGTAGTTTTGCCGGAAATAAAAATCAAATAAAACTTACCTCCTTCCACTTCCCGAAAACAGATCGCCCCTAAATTATTTTTCTTATCATTTTTGTTCTATTCTCTTCCGTTTCCAATGGGTTTCATCCGAATCCTTTTTAAAGGCTTCGGATGAAACTCCGAACCCTTTTTAAAGGCTTCTATTCTGGTCTAATGTATACACAATGATATTTTATTAAAAGTAATCAGCAAATAAACATTTGCCTATAGATATATATATACACAAATATATAGCCTATATATACACAAATATATAGCCTAAGAGCCCACGACGGCCAGACCTTCGTTATTTTATAAAAGTTGAAAGTTTCTCTCTACATGTCTCCTATACAAGTAAGAACGACCAGCGATTATAGAGTTTGGGTTGTGGTTACCTGGACAGGTAACAGGTAGTAAAGGTCTCAAAAATAGTACTTAAAATTTGTTGGAGTATAAAGCTAAATTTTTTTATTCGAGATAACTTCAGAAATCTCGTCATCCATTGCCTGACACTTATGACAGTTGCTACCCGTTTCTATAACGAAAGTATAATTATAATTTATTAAAGTTTAGGGGTGTCTGGCAGGGGGTAGAAACTGTCATAAGTGTCCGGCAATGGATGACGAGATTTCTGAAGTTATCTCGAATAAAAAAATTGAGCTTTATACTCCAACAAATTTTAAGTACTATTTTTGATACCTTTACTACCTGTTACCTGCCCAGGTAACTACAACCCAAACTCTATAATCGCTGGTCGTTCTTACCTGCATAGGAGACATGTACAGAGAAACTTTCAACTTTTATAAAATAACGAAGGTATGGCCGTCGTGGGATCTTTCTCTAATTGATACAATATTAAATAAAAATATATATCCTAGTAATAGAAAACCAAAATTATAAAACTTATAATTGAATTTGTAACAGGTAGTGACATCTGGCAGAAAATTTTAGCTTACGTAACGCAAACCAATTTCGATACAGACACAAATACTTTTAAATAATTCAAAATTACAAATAACTATAAATGTTATTGTCCAAATGTAATGAAATTTGATATTCACAATCTTGACATGAAAACGCAGAGTATTTCGAAGAGTGTTTACGAAAAAGCATTTTTAAATATAAAATTAAATTTTGATTTTTACTTAAAAATTTTTTTCCAGGAAAACGCTACTACATGCCTACCGTTTTTATGTCAAGACAATGGTTACAAATTTTATTACATTTCGAAAAGTAGAAAATTGTGTGTTTAGTAAGTTATTGCTCTAACCATACTTAGGCCACATACAAATTGTTATTGGTGAATTTATTAATGATATGATATGATAATGGGCAACTATACTAGCAACATCTATTATAAAAATAAATGTTGAAATTTCATTTTAAATATATAAATTTCTAAAATGTTTCATTAAATCATTGTTATTACTCACCGCACTTGCCATTTCCCAAATTTCATTTATGTTTTCTTTAAATATTTTTGATTTTTTTGTTAAATTGTATATAATGTCGGGATATTTCCAAACATGAAAAGCTCGATCGAACAATAAATGAAAAGCACTGTAAATGAAAAATATATTTCTACTTAGTACTTCAATTTAGTGTAAATAATGATTCCATAAGCTAAAGTAAGCTAACGAAAAAAAATGGTTTTTTTAAATAAATAAGGCTTATTCAAACAAATATGCCTAAAAAAAATATTTTCATAGAACCAATGTTTCATGAAATATGTTTTTGATATTTTTATATAAACATAAATTTACAGATATACGAAAATTTTATAATCAAATGTGACGATCACTTATTCAAGGCAAACTAGTCGATGTTTTTATTTTTATTTTTTTTTCCGATTTTCAAAATTTTGCGTGCTCAAGTGACTATATTTATGAGTGACCGAAAAAACTTTAATAAAACAGTTCAGAATTAGAGTTTAGAATTTAAATTACCTTTGCACAGCTTTTAAATATTTCGAGTCTCCTTGTTGTGAATTAACATCAACTCCAAGTATTGTTCCTATAATTTGATGGATTAATCCAATTGAATGTGTTTTTAATTGTTTTATTTAATAATTACCACAAACTGAATCCATACTAGCTTTCGATACATATTCAAATATATCAAAAGATCGGTTATCACCTTGTGATAATTCATCATTTAATTTTGATACTAATATTTTACTTTTTTCCACGAACATATCGAAATATGATTTTATAATGATTGGTGTTAATCCTCGTATAATAATACTGCGATTACGTTTCCATTTTGGAACTGAAATTATAGTAAAACTTTCATGATTTATTCTCAATTTTTATATTTAGATAAAGAATTTAAAATGTTGTATTTCTCTCTGTCAAATACCTAGATTTTAAGATACATCAATAAAATTTCAATCAGTCGGCATCATTAAGAAAATGTAATTTAATTTTCTATATAAGTTATTTGACAAAGAATTTCAATGCTCTAACCTTAGTAAAGAATCCAAAAGTTGATTTCCAATTGAATACTTTTCAATTGGAAGACAATTTCTTATGCATTTTGATTGGATCGAATCAATCCGATTCATATTTGAATGAATCGCTCCGCAATTTGGACTGTTCCAATTGCATTGAATAAAATAAATAATTCTAAACAGAATATTAGATTATATTCTGTTACCTGGCAGTAAGATAGATACTGCCAGGTAAATCGGAAAGGTATATAGATGTGTAAAAGCTAGAGCACTCCCACGCTACGGTTAACAGGAAAATTTTTACTCAATCGAGATATGAGAAAGCTAGAAGACGGCACGGCGCTTCCTCTCATTATTCAAAGAATAAGTCACAACGAGCCTTAAAACTGTACAAGCATACAGAAGTTGCTACACGTCTGCGCAGATAGATAGAATTGAACTTCGATTCTTCTCCGGTCTTCTTCGCAGGTCACTATGCCTAGAAGTTTGGTCTGCACTAGCCCAGATACACGCTTCGGTTTACATGTACAGGTAAACAGTTGTATTTTAGCTGTGGTAATTCAGATTTATAATTAATCGGAATAGCGGGAATGTGAACAAAATAATTTTGAAACTAATATATTTATAATGTTATGACATGTTAAATAAAAAAAGTTTTTGCCATTTGCGGCAAAACTAGCCACTACTTTTAATACAAAATACACTAATTTTATGGTATATTTTGTAATTTTTTCAGGTTAAAATGAATGTTTTAGATATATTATGTTGTTATATGTTGACGTGTAAAATGATTAACAATAAAGTCTTATGGTTAAATTTTGTATTGATTTCAAATTATTATTAATTTTAAGTATACTTAATACTGCTTGTTATATGTTTAATATAAAGTTTTATGATTTTTGAAAGAGACTACCGATTTAACTAATGTAAGAAGTATTAAGGTAGTTTTTATAAATTTCATTTATTACAGAGTTTAGATTGAAATGTGTACCATATTTATAAATTTTCAATATCTTTCACGAATTCTTACCGAAATTTGTACGAATGTTATTGATTTTTAAATCATTTTATTCGCCTTTAAGGCAATTAATTGTGCAAGCAGATCACCTGACATATTTTTACTGCATTTATTAATTTTCCTTTATAGATATTAATTTGATTGTTAAAAGATAATGCTTTTCTTATGTATGAGAAATGAACATTTCGAAGTAGTAATAGTACATATTGGTTTGAAATATTATTCCTGGTCTGAAAACTCTGTCTTTTGATTCGAAGTAAACGAATAAATTTTACGAATTTTGTGACGTCGCTAGTATTTTCCCAGCATGAATCTCTAATTGGGTAATAATTAAATTTGATTGATAATTTTTATGTTTAAAATTTTAATTTTTTGAATATATAAATTCATATTGGACATCTATATATTAATACGTGAAGCGAAAACTTTGTACCTATTTTTACGAAAATTGAGCGGATGGAGGAATGTGAAATTTGCGCATACTAATAGTTTATATAGAGAAGGACTGGAGAATGTTAATATTTTTTTAAAACTATATTTAAAAAATATATTAATCCAACAAAAAAAAACATTACATAGACTATGACACACACACATATTGAAGAGGTCTGGCTTAAATACTCACTACCATATACACGCATATATACTCTTTTGTTTAATATTGTATACTGTTTTGTTTAAAAGCATGTGAGATTCACTTTTGAGTGATTTTGGTTGAATTTCGACCGCTGTAACGGGAGTTATTATAAAAATACATAATTACGTTTTGCTATTAGTATCGGATCGCCTAACAATTTTGAAGCACCTTTTATCATTATCGCTGATTTTTCCAAGCATTTTGTTAATATAACTTGAGCGCTTTCTGGTCCAGCTGCAACGATTATTGGTATAGGACCCATCCACAGACGAAATAACGGTGCATTTTCTTGAGCTATTGCTATAAAATTAACTGTTACCTCTGAAAAATATGTGTAATTATAGTTCTGTAAAGATATCTATGAGTTCATCATTTTGCATCTAATGGTATGTCTGTAGCTCGGTATGTAGGTTTTTTAGCATGTACTTTATAGTTAAAGATGATTTGTCGGTAAGCCAATATATTAGCGAATGATTCTAAAACATTAATCCATGTACAAATATAGAAGCGAGTTTGGATTTTGAGTGTTGAATGTGAACATCAGAGCAATAGGTCTGATGTTAATATATATATATATATATATATATATATATATATATATATATATATATATATATATATATATATATATATATATATATATATATATATATAGTCAAATTTTGAAACAATATCCATTATTACATTGTATAATACATTTTTTTATCCTTCCTACAACACTCATTATTTTTCTTAGTTTTTATAATATGTATATTTATTGTTACGTATTTAAAAATCAATGTTTTATTTTTAGTCCTGTTCATGTTATTTTATGTTATGAAACTTAACTTTGTTATGATATAACTTTTTATCAGTTTTTTCCATTAAAATTTAATTAAATATTACATTACGTACGTTATAAATTAGGTTTTATATATATATATATATATATATACAAAATATGAATGTAAAAATATGAATGTAACTATGTCCTATTCGACTCAAAGAACTCAAAGAATTGTATTCACATAGGACATACTTTTGTTTTCATGTAAGTCCACAAGCTTCCCACCAACTTGGTAATGCTTACTAGATTGATTTGCTGCTGTTGAAAGCTCGGGTTTATGCCCGGTTTATACTTTGTTACTAATTAAGGGCTTCGTAATGATATTTAATTAAAATAAAAACAAGTGAAAATAAAAGTTAATATTTAGAACATTTTTATTAGCCCTTATTGATATTAAGTATTTGAGCATTAAAAGATGGGTAACAATTTATTTTGTTCATTCAAAAATAAGACTGTTGACATTTAGTTGCTATATGCTATTAAAATTTGTGACTGTACATTTTTTCCTTAATTGGCTGTTGAGATAACACATATGAACTGTACAAAAATGAAAGCTTACCTGCATGTGTTCCTTTGAAATTCCAAGCATTTCCAATCAACGGTAGTGCGGTGGGTCCCGGTAGTTTAATAATATAATAAAATCGTCTTAAATAATTTGAAGATAAAACAAAAACTAACAAAACAGTACAAAAATAAACAATTATATCTTTTGACAGATGTTGAACTATTCTATACATTGTTAAAACTCAAATTAAAATATTTAATTTTAAAGGATTTATTTATATACTTTTACGAATAATTTATCTTTTTATAAAAAAATTTGTCTACTGCTTTTTGAATTTTAATTTATACTTGTTTAACAAGTTTGTGTCATACATTATCAATATTTGGAATAAAATGAATAACGAAATTGTTGTTTCGAAGAGTTCATCTTATACTGGAATATATATGTTAAAATTTATATGAATTTCGTATTATTATTTACTCAAAAAGAATTATTATATAATGAAAATATAAGCCCAAATTTCTATATTAAAATGATCGGTTATAAAAGGGATTTTTGTATTTGGGCTGAATTTCATTACATAATTATGTGACTCTTTTTATTCCAAATATGGATAATGTAAGACACAAACTTGTTAAAGAATAATAATTTATTTTTGCTAAAGGATAGTTCACAAGCGCTAGACGTGAAACCATCGATAATTCGATCTCATCATAAGGAGACAAATGTAGAATTTCAGAATTATGGTAATTATATGGTTCTCTGATGATATTGATACCAAGCTTCAAATTATTATGCACTTTATTCACATTTGGATTACACACATTAGACTTATCCAGTCTCCATACACATACTTACAGACCCACAACGCTCGGACTCTGTAATATACTTTATATATCTTTTTCGGACACGTTATATCCTATATAACGTGTCCGAAATATTATAAAAATAGTATATATATATATATATATATATATATATATATATATATATATATATATATATATATATATATATATTTATATATATATATATATATATATATATATATATATATATATATATATATATATATATATATATATACATATATATATATATATATATATATATATATATATATATATATATATATATATATATATATATATATATATATATATATATATATATACTATTTTTATAATACATTTTCTTCATAAAAACATCTTTTATTTTAAGATTGTGTGGGCCAAATTGCATTACATTTGATTATTTAATTTTTTGAATAATCTTTAAAAGAACCACTACTTTCTATTAATTTTTTCACCCCCTAGTAGGTAAACAAATGGTAAGATCTTTTTCACAGAATAAATATTTTGAAATCCTAAATTTCGAAATTTTAGTTAGATTGAGCACCTAGCTGAGTCATGTGTTTTAAACAGCATAAACAATATTTGATGAGATATAATATAAAAAATAATCTTAAAAGTTTTATTAAAGGTAATGTTTAAAGATAGATCCAGGATTTTGGTGAAGCCAATTTCAATAAAAACTTAACACCATGTTTAATACATTAATTCTATTTAGTCAATAAAACTTATACAAAAATTTATATACAAATTTTTTTTAAATATAAAATTATAAATAGACATATAATGTTTATCAATACACTTAAATAAAATTGAAGTTTCTAACAAAATGTCTACATTTTTAAGTGTTGGATATTTTCTTGTTATTAAAATACGAAAACGCAAGTCTGTGTGTTTATGCCTGTCTATTTGTTTGCATGTGCTAATCTTCTAAGTTGCTGAATCGATTTTGAGCAAGCATCTAAATATCTCTGGCAACTTCAACTTCATTTTCATCCAGTGAATGAAAACATACGCCCAATATTGCTTGTAAAACCACTAGGACGAAGTTGTGGGTAGTAGCTTGTTGTATATTGTAATCAATATATCCTAGTTTTTAAGTTCACTTCATATGGCGTGGCCTAATCGTAACATAATGGCCTTGAATTAATTTCCATGATAAATCGATGCAAAAATTTAAGTCATTTAATTTTAAATGCGTATTGAATTCATACTTTCTTAAAACTGTGGCCAATAGTGTTTTCATAAACATCATTGCATGTTTAATTCCTATACAATTTCTTGGTCCGCCACTGAATGGTAAATATGCAAATGGATGTCGGGATTTATTTTTTTCTGGTGTAAAACGTTCTGGATCGAATTTTAATGGATTCTCCCATAAAGTTCTATCACGGTGTATGTGGCATATAAGAATTACACATGTACAGCCTTTCGGAATAAAATGTTCACCTGGAAATTTGAAATAAAAATTTTCATAGAAGATAATGATCGGCTGATATCATTTATTATGGGTTGGAAATTCTTAATAGTGCTTCATCGATTCGAGCGTCATAAAATTAATTAAAAGTCACAAAGTTGAAAGTATACTTAAGTATATCTAATAATACATATGTGAATTGTATGCTTAATTATGGAGTTGGAATAAAAAAATTATAATTGAATCGTTTTCGATAGTCCATTGTTTGTAAAGTTTCAAGTGAACATTTATAGTCTACAATTTGATTGGTTGTTTGAAGATTACTGTATTCATTTATAAATCATAGTTCACTATTATTTATAGTATACAATACGGCACACAGTACATATTATATATTTATAATATAATATGTATTAACTTAAAAAAATAGAATCGATAAAAGAAGCCTTAATGTGATCACGCAGAAGTCTAGAAGAAACCTTAGCGTGATCAGTGAACTAACGAAGATGATTCAACTTTCGTATGTAATCTGCGTAAAAAATAATAATTGGAGAATATCGTTTGAACTCCAATGTATAATTTAAGTACGTTTGAATATCTTTGTCAGATATATCTTTGTAGATATTTGCGAAAATCGCAGTTTTTAGCAATTAATCGCTCAATTTATCTGCAATTTATCGCTCAATGGATATTTTTTATTCAATTTTTCCAATATTAATACAGTAACAAATAGGATAGGTAATCAAACACACCGATAATAACTCATTCTTTATTTATTTATTTTAAAGCTTACCAATGTGAATATCTTCAGTGATTTCACGTGCAATCATTGGAATTGTTGGAAAATATCTCATAGTTTCTTTAATAACCATTTCCAAATATGTTAATTTAGGCAAATCGTCTAAAGTAACTGAACGATCTGAATTGCCAAATACACTATATAATTCTTCGTAAACTTTATTTTGTACTTCCTTTTCAGCAGCTAAACCAAGTATTGCATAGCTTATTGCACTAGCTGTAGTTTCGTACGCCTTATAAAAAAAAATGTTTTTAGGGTATAAATTTGAAACTTTTTAGAAAAATTTTAAATTTACCGCTAGTATAGTAAGACTAACTTCGTCACGCAATTGTTCATCTGTAAATCCTGGTATTTTTTCTGTAATATCAATTAAAAATTCGAGTAAAGGTTTTTTTAATGGATTTTTATCAAATTTATTTTCATTTGTGGTTGTTATACTATTCATTTTTCGTTTTTCTGATATGATCTGAAAAGAAAATTAAGGGTCTTTTCTTAACCGATATTCAATCATTTATACAAAAAACAATTTGGTGGTATTTCGTGTAAATAATTTGTACAAAAAATTGTTTGATCGAATGATAATAAATATAATTCTTAATCCATTTTTTAAAAATTCCGTGTACCATCAACTTGTTTACAAAAATTTTACATAAACTTTTCAATCAATTTGATCATTTATTCTATGAACTTTATTTATTCTTGAAACGCATAAACTGTAAAGAAAAATCTTGCACAAAGAAGTAACACAACCTAAAAAATTTGTTGTATCTAGAGATTTTTTTACCATCAAGTTGTTGCTAAAATATAAATTTTACATAAACTGTTACTCATATACTATAAAAAAAATCTAGCTGCACAATCTAAAAAATTCATATGTACAGATTTTTATCGCTCTTAATTAAATCTGCATATTATCATTTTTATTGTGAAAATTTGTATTTTACTATTAATAGTTTGCATGTTGATTAATAATTATTAAGGTATATTAATAATTATTCAGGTATACACCATGTAGATCAGGGTTAATAATTTTTGAAACCAAAAAAAAAAAAAAATTATATTAGAATGAAACCCTTTGGAAACGGAAGAGAATATAACAAAAATGAAAGGAAAAATAATTTAGGGGCGATCTGTTTTCGGGAAGTTAAACCAAATTAGCAACGAGTAACATCTCGTCAGAGAATCATTACATCTAGCTAATGCATACTGATATTGACTTTGTAGTCGAAATACGTATTTATAAAAATACAAAATAATTTGATCGAGGAAATTGGGGCAAAAAATAGAAATTTATTTAAAAAAATCGTACAGTTCTCATTATTAATTATAAGCTTCTATTCTGGTCAATGTATATACAATATTTTTTTATTTTATATAAGTAATTAGCAAATAAGTAAGCATTTGCATATATATTCATATATATATATATATATATATATATATATATATATATATATATATATATATATATATATATATATATTTGTATATATATATATATATATATATATATATATATATCTTATATCTTTAAATGAGCAATTCTTGTATATATATATATATATATATATATAAATATATATATTTATATATATATATAATTGGAATCTCGGAATCGGCTCCAACGATTTTCATGAAATTCAGTATATAGGGGGTTTCGGGGGCGATAAATCGATCTAGCTAGGAATCATTTTTAGAAAATGTCAATAATGTTTCATGAGTTCATCATTTTCTAAAGTGTCATGACATTTAGAAAATGTCATGTTTATAATGAAATGATATATTTGTTTAATATTTATAGTCATATAGTCATAGCAGTGGCTTAGTGATAGCGTGCGAGGCTCTTATAAAGAGATCCCGCGTTCAAATCCCGGCTCGGCCGACGAATAATATTAATTTTTTTTACATTTTAAAGTGAATACATTTTAATTTTTTAATTTTAAATACATTTTAATTTTTTAAAGTGAATAATATTTTTCAAATAATATTTTGTTATTATAATTGTATAATTTTTTATAATGCAATGATATATTTGTTTAATATTTAAAGCCATTGGAGTGGCTAAGTGTTAGCGTGCTGGAATCGTCTTCCGCCTCGACGTAATATAATTTCCAAAAAACACAATTTATATAAAAAAAAAAAAATACCGAGCAAAGCTCGGTCATCCAGGTACTATATATATATATGTATATATATATTTGTATATATATATATATATATATATATATATATATATATATATACAAATATAAATATAATTTTAAATAAAAATATATATCCTAGTAATAGAAAACCAAAAATATAAAACTTATAACTTAATTTGTAACAGGCAGTGACATCTGGCAGACAAATTTTAGCTTACGAAATGCAAACCAATTTCGATACATACACAAATACTTCTGCAAATTTCGCGACATAAATAATTTAAAAAGTTCTTGTCCAAATGTAATAAAATTTGATATGCACAATCTTGACATGAAAACGCAGATTTCGAAGAGAGTTTGCGAAAAGGCATTTTTAAATATAAAATTAAATTTTGATTTTTACTTAAAAATTTTTTTCGAGGAATACGCTACTACATGCCCACCGTTTTTATGCCAAGACAATGGTTACAAATTTTATTACACTTCGAAAAGTAGAAAATTGTGTGTTTAGAAAGTTATTGCTCTAACCATACTTACGCCACATACAAATTGTTATTGGTGAATTTATTAATGATATGAAATGATAATGGGCAACTATACTAGCAACATCTATTATAAAAATAAATGTTGAAATTTCATTTTATAATATAAGTTTCTAAAATGTTTCAATAAATCATTGTTATTACTCACCGCACTTGCCATTTCCCAAATTTCATTTACGTTTTCTTTAAATATTTTTGATTCTTTTGTTAAATTGTATATAATGTCGGGATGTTTCCAAACATGAAAAGCTCGATCGAACAATAAATGAAAAGCGCTGTAAATGAAAAATATATTTCTACTAAGTAATACAATTTAGTGTAATTAATGATTTAATAAGCGAAAGTAAGCTAACGAACAAAATGTTAATTTGTTTTTATTTTTTTTTTTATTTTTTAAATAAATAAGGCTTATTCAAATAAATATGCCAAAAAAAATATTTTTATAGAACCTATTTTTCCTGAAATATGTGCTCAGGTGACTATATTTATGAGTGACCAAAAAAAATTTAATAAAATAGCGAGTTTAGAATTTAAATTACCTTTGTACAGCTTTTAAATATTTCGAGTCACCTTGTTGTGAATTAACATCAACTCCAAGTATTGTTCCTATAATTTGATGGATTAATCCAATTGAATGTGTTTTTAATTGTTTTATTTAATTATTACCACAAACTGAATCCATGCTAGCTTTCGATACATAATCAAATATATCAAAAGATCGGTTATCACCTTGTGATAATTCATCATTTAATTTTGATAATAAAATTTTACTTTTTTCCACGAACATATCGAAATATGATTTTATAATGATTGGTGTTAATCCTCGTATAATAATACTGCGATTACGTTTCCATTTTGGAACTGAAATTATAGTAAAACTTTCATGATTTATTCTCAATTTTTATATTTAGATAAAGAATTTAAAACGTTGTATTTCTCTCTGTCAAATACCTAGATTTTAAGATACATCAATAAAATTTTAATCAGTCGGCATCATTAAGAGAATATAATTTAATTTTCTATATAAGTTATTTGACAAAGCATTTCAATGATCTAACCTTAGTAAAGAATCCAAAAGTTGATCCAATTGAATACTTTTCAATTGGAAGACAATTTCTTATGCATTTTGATTGGATCGAATCAATCCGATTCATATTTGAATGAATCGCTCCGCAATTTGAACTGTTCCAATTGCATTGAATAAAATAAATAATTCTAAACAGAATATTTGATTATATTCTGTTACCTGGCAGTATGATAGATACTGCCAGGTAAATCGGAAAGGTATATAGATGTGTAAAAGCTAGAGCACTTCCATGCTACGGTTAACAGGAAAATTGTTACTCAATCGAGATAAGAGAAAGCAAGAAGACGGCACGGCGCTTTTTCTCTTTATTCAAGGAATAAGTCACAACGAGCCTTAAAACTGTACAAGCATACAGAAGTTGCTACACGTCTGCGCAGATAGATAGAATTGAACTTCGATTCTTCTCCGGTCGGGCGGCAGTCTTCGCAGGGCACTATCCCCAGAAGTTTGGTCTGCACTAGCTCAGACACACGCTTCGGTTTACATGTACAGGTAAACATTGGTATACCGGAACGTGTGTGACAAATTTAAAATGGTATTTTAGCTGTGGTAATTCAGATTTATAATTAATCGGAATAGCGGGAATGTGAACAAAATAATTTTGAAACTTATATACTTATAATGTTATGACATGTTAAAATAAAAAAAGTTTTTGCCATTTGCGGCAAAACTAGCCACTACTTTTAATACAAAATACACTAATTTCAGGTCTATTTTTTAATTTTTTCAGTTTTAATTTAGTGTTTCAGATTTATAAACAAAATGATAAACAGCTCAACAGCACATACATAAGTTGTTATGTTGTTTTTATGTTGACATGTGAAATGATTAATATAAAGTTTTATGGTTTAATTTTATATTGCTTTCAAATTATTATTAATTTTAAGTATACTTAATATACTGCTTGTTATATGGATAAAGTTTTATGATTTGTAAAAAATTCCGATTCAACTGATGTAAGGAGAAGTATTAAGGTAGTTTTTATAAATTAAATTACAGTTTAGATTGACATGTGTACCATATTTATGTTTTTTAATTATCTTTCACGAATTCTTACCGAAAACTGTATGAACGTTCTTTAATTTTAAATCAGTATCTTCGCATTTAAAGCAATTGCCCAAACAGATCATCTGACATGTTTTTACTGTATTTAATAATTTTCCTCTTATAGATATTAATTTCGTTGATTAAAGATAAGGCTTTTCTTATGTATGAGAAATGAACATTTCGAAGTAGTAATAGTACAAATTGGTTTGAAATATTATTCCTGGTCTGAAAACTCTGTCTTCTGATAGTTCGAAGTAAACAAATAACTTTTGTGATGTGATGGGATGGTAGCATCATCCAAGCATGAATCTCTAATTGGGTAATAATTAAATTTGATAAATAATTTATATGTTTAAAATTTTAATTTTTCGAATGTATAAATTCATATTTGATATGAATTTAACTATGCATAAAAAATAAATTAAACCAATAAAAAAACATTACACACACTATGACACACACACATAAATAAGAGGTGTTGCTTATACTCTCATTAACATATACACGCATATATACTGTTTTATTTAAAGGCAGTGAGATTCACTTCTGAGTGACTATGGTCGAATTTCGACCGCTGTAACGGGAGTTATAATAAAATACATAATTACGTTTTGCTATTAGTATCGGATCGCCTAACAATTTTGAAGCACCTTTTATCATTATCGCTGATTTTTCCAAGCATTTTGTTAATATAACTTGGGCGCTGTCTGGACCAGCTGCAACGATTATTGGTATAGGACCCATCCACAGACGAAATAATGGTGCATTTTCTTGAGCTATTGCTAGAGCATTAACTGTTACCTCTGAAAAATATGTGTAATTATAGTTCTGTAAAGATATCTATGAGTTCATCATTTTTTATCTAAAGGTATGTCTGTAACTCGGTATGTGAGTTTTTTAGCATGTACTTTATAGTTAAAGATGATTTGTCAATAGATTAGCGAATGATTCCAACACATTAATCCATGTACAAATATAGAAGCGAGATTGGATTTTGAGTGTTGAATGTGAACATCAGAGCAATAGGTTTTATGTATATATATATATATATATATATATATATATATATATATATATATATATATATATATATATATATATATATAGATATATATATATATATATATATTCAAAATATGAATGTAACTATGTCCTATTCGACTCAAAGAACTCAAAGAATTGTATTCGCATAGGACATAGCTACACTAATATCTACGTATATAATTTATACATGGCAATATGCATACTTTTGTTTTCATGTAAGTTCACAAGCTTCCCACCAACTTGGTAATGCTTACTAGATTGATTTGCTCCTGTTGAAAGCTCGTGTTTATGTCCGGTTTATACTTTGTTACTAATTAAGGGCTTCGTAATGATATTTAATTAAAATAAAAACAAGTGAAAATAAAAGTTAATAGTTAGTACATTTTTATTTTTTAGCTCTTATTGAATATTAAGTATTTGAGCATTAAAAGATGGGTAATATGCTATTAAAATTTGTGACTGTACATTTTTTCCTTAATTGGCTGTTGAGATAACACATATGAACTGTACAAAAATGAAAGCTTACCTGCATGTGTTCCTTTGAAATTCCAAGCATTTCCAATCAACGGTAGTGCGGTGGGTCCCGGTAGTTTAATAATATAATAAAATCGTCTTAAATAATTTGAAGATAAAACAAAAACTAACAAAACAGTACAAAAATAAACAATTATATCTTTTGACAGATGTTGAACTATTCGATACATTGTTAAAACTCAAATTAAAATATTTAATTTTAAAGGATTTATTTATATACTTTTACGAATAATTTATCTTTAAATAAAACAATTTGTTTATAGTCTACCGTTTTTTGAAAATTGCTTTTAGTAAAAATAAATTATTGTTGTTTAACAAGTTTGTATCATACATTGTCCATATTTGGAATAAAATGAATCACGATATTGTTGTTTGGAATAGCACATCTTATACTGGAATATATGTGTTAAAATTTATATGAATTTCATATTATTATTTACTTAAAAATAATTATTATATAATGAAAATAAGCCCATATTTCTACATAAAAATTCCTTTTATAACCGATTATTTTTAGATAGTATTTACTTGAGTTTGCTATTATATTTTCTACAAAATTTTATATGAATTGAAATTGTTCTACTTGACTAAATTAATTTTCTATAGGTCACAACCGGACATAAAGTTCATACTAGCACTACTTTGTCCTTTCCTTTTTTTTTGTTGAGAAAATAAGTAGGGTCTGGCGTCCATGGGCATCTATAAAAAATGGCTTAATTAACTTTTTTCTGACTTATACTGAGTCAATCAACTACAAGGAATCTTACAATAGATTAAATGTCAGTTCAGGTATTTTTTTAACACATTATGTTAAATAAACACAAACATGATACTCATGACTCGAGCAACAAATTAAGTTCAACCTGTTAGCGCTAAATATTAATATTTTTAAACAAATTATGTAACAAAAAATTGCTCCTGAAAGCTCCGTCAGAATATATATTTGCTCCACTTAAATAATTAAAAGTTAATTAGGTATTCATACTTAAAAATTTGCAAATTATTGATTTAACCAACTAACATTATATTCGTTTGTACCACACAACTATCTCAAAGAAATGTAAATAGAAATAATAGGTTTATAATTTTTTTAAAAATTATGAATAACTAATGAACTATTTATTATTTTAGTGGAGAAAATGTATATTCTGAAATAGCATTTCGGGGGCAATTTTTTGATATATTATTATTTTTTAAATTTTAACTATTAATTAAGTGGAGAAAATATATATTCTGAGGGAGCATTTCAGGAGAAATTTTTTTGTATACAATTTGTTAAAAACATTAATATTTGGCGCTAACTTATTTATGATATTAACAAAAGAGTAAAAAAAAAATGTTTGTTTTAAATAACCTCCATCAAAAAAATTAAAAATTTTTTCTTTTGACCAATTACTTTTCGGATTCGATGCCAACTAATCAACTTTTTACCTAAGCATAAGATGGACAGCGACTTCGAAAGGTAATTAGTCACAAGGTAAAATTAAAAATTATTTTTTACTTTTTAGTTCAATTTTTTGAAGGTGGCTCATTATTTTAATTTGCGTTTTTTGAGTGTTGTATGCAACCACGAAAAATTTTTCATTTGGATGAAATTTAATCACTAAAAATTAGTTTTGCCACATCTCTCCCCTTAGCAGAAAGAGTTAAAAAAATTAATATTTCATTTGTGTTTATTCTAGTGTTATTGTGCAGTTGTGTTAATCTAATCTAGTTTTCATGTTGTAAGAATGAAAATTGACGTACATATTCCGATCAGTAATTATGTCTTTATTTTTACATAAATCAAATTACGTAACTACTTACATTGTAGAAAAAATAGATCTCTTACACTTGGTCAAGGTAGTCATATAAAAAAAGATATCGATATTAGAGATCGACATTTAAATCATAACTTTTACTTGAATTAGTACATTTGTTATTATAACAGTGAAGATTTTTAATAACTTGTGGTTACTTCTGTAATTTGTAGGCGTCACTTAGAAGTAAAAAAGGCACATTTCTTATGTGCACAGAGAATAGAGGATGCTTAAAAGAAATCATAAATTTTTCCTTATTCTCTAATCAAGTCAGATAATTTGGCTTTTAATAATAACTGTTTCCCTGTTTTCCCTGAACATATCGTATTAATCCAATCTTGTCAGTTTTCCTAGGGAGGGGGGTGTTAGTATTGTGGAAGAAAATTTTTTTTTATTAATCAATGTTGTGGTATGTTGTTAGTAATGTTGTAGCTAAGGGCAAAGAGTGAAAACTTAAAATTTTCTACGTACCATTTTAGAACTCCTCTCGATATCTTAACCCACGTCTTTTCACTCAAAACAATAATCGCATGAGGTCCAAATTTATTAAAGGTGGATACTTTTGAAATGAACACACTGTATGTATTTATTAGCTAAATTTAAGGTGAATGTAAACAATTTACGAAAACATGTTTCAAACAAAAGTAAAAATTTAAAGAAATAAACATATTTGGTTTTTGAATAATTCTTTTATGGTTCGAATGCTGGGTCATCGATCCATTAGACCCAATCGACCGATTTTACCAGTAATTTTATTTTCGGTGTCTCTTTTCGTTTTTGACTCATCTTTATGTCAGATGGACGGACAGACGGACATGGATTAAATAGGTGATTCTATGAGCACCTATATCAATATATTATTACAACTTTTGTTACCTGCTTGCAAACAAACTTCAATTTTCCTATAACTTTCGAACGCGTTTTCCGATTTTTATGAAATTTGTTACGCACGTTCAGGAAACTGACTGTATTGTTTGAGCCCCTTGGCCATCAGGTATTTCGAAATAACATATTTTCAAAAATTATTGTTATACTCTCTAGCAAAGACTAACAAACCAAGTAATTGCTAATTCGATTTGGGTGTCACCGTGGCACCCATCAGCAGTATACCTCCCGCTCAATGGAACTTCTAGTCGTAGAAGTTAAATTTGTTAAATTTATCATAATTTAGCCGTATATTATTTAAGAAGTATATTTATAAATAATATGGTTTCCTTGTGGGCGCTGGGTTTGTAATTTAAAAAAAAATTATAAACAAATAGTGGAATGAACTTTTATTTAATTAAAATACAACTTTTTTTTCTTATATTTAATATAATTTATACTATACAATTTTAAAGAATAGGAAATTTATGGTATTTTATTATTTTTAATTCGTGGAGTAATACGCATTTGATGTCCTCCAACCAATTTTAATGAAACTTCTAGTTCAAATTTAAGCTTTTTCATATTTAGTTCTGTGTGAAACTCATAATGACGTAATAATGTTGTTATCAACGTTTTCATAAACATCATTGCATATCGACCACCTAAAATAAAAAATTAAAAAAATTAAAAATGAATGAATTTATTGTTTCTTTTTATTTTTTAAAGAACCTACCAATGCAATTTCTAGGACCACCGCTAAATGGTAGATATGAAAAGGGATGTTGTTTACTCATATTTTCTGATGTAAATCGCTCTGGAATAAAATCTAAAGGATTGTCCCACAATTTTGAATCACGATGTAAACAAAATATTGGTATGGCAAAATAACTACCTTTTGGCACGATGTATTTATCTAAAATATAAAATTTAAATGAAAGTGCAAAACGGTTAATTATCAGCTAATAAGCAGAACCTGAATAAATACTGCGAAAGAAATTAAAAAAACCAAGCGAGCCTTTCGCAGATGACGTGTAACATCTGACATTTCACCTCATTATTTAATAAGCAACATGAACATTTTGTTGTGAAAAAATGCATGGTATTATTTGAAATGATTTTTCGTAACGAAGAATTATTATTTTTATTGAAACATTTTATTATTATTAATAATTTTTTGTTTTATTTTCTTTTACTTTTTTAATTTTTATTTATTTAATTCTAATAAATTTCGATTTTTTACCACAATTTCCTAGATCAAATTATTTTGTATTTTTATAAATACGTATATCGATTACAACGTAGTCATCATCAGATTGAATTAGCTAGTTGTAAACACGTGATCGATGCTGATTGGTTTACGTAGTAATTTGATAGATACTTGGAAAGTATAAATTGCACATACACCAACAAACAAATTGTAATCTCGATGTAACTAGTATATAAGATGATGTATTATAGATAAAGCTTAGGCTAGGTGCTATAGTTATAAGCCGATTTGTATTTTATATATATTTTTTGATGAAAATAAAGAATTATTAATTTGAATTTGAAACAAGTGTGCAAACCGTCACCAAATTAGCAATGAGTAGCATCTCTTCAGAGAATCATTACAACTAGCTAATTCAGACTGATGATGACTACTTTGTAAATAAAATACAAAATAATTTGATCTAGGAAATTGGGGCAAAAAATCAAAGTTTATTCGAAAAATCCTAGAGTTCTCATTAATAATTATATTTTAAAAAAAATATTTAATTTATTGAATATTATTTTTTAAAAATTTATTTTCAATTTCTTATACATTTTTCTATCATGTTACATATAATTCGTAAATAAACTTTTCAATTTTCGCACATTTTCGTAGCTTCCTTGAATTTTACACTTTAACACTTTTATGCACTTCCGTCCCTTTTCACGAAATTACTCTCATAGATAGCTAACGAAAAAATGTTACACATTAAAAATATTTGTTTTGTTTTACATTAAATAGAAATTTCAACATTTATCCTACACTACACTATAAAATTTTCTATAAGATACTTTTATTTCGGAAATCAGGAGTATATAAGTTATCCTGCGAATGCTAATGCTCGTATATATACCAGACATATAGAGAGAGATTTTGAAGAACGTACAGGTGAACATCTTAAATAATTCCGCCTTCGTTTTTCATCTTATAGAAACGGAATATAAACCCAAGAGCAGGTTGGAAATTTTACACTTGACAAGAAAGAGCGTAAGGTTGAATTGGTTGAATGCATTCGAAATATATAAAAACACTAACTCGCACCTATTGAATGACCAAACTGACCTAAAATTTTCTCCACTGTTTTTAGCCATATACATACTAGTGCATTACCTACGACCATACAGGACCAAAGCATCGAAGTACTTAATTGCTCCAATTTATTTTTATTTTTTGACCAAAAATAATATATATTTTTTATTTTATTTTAATATTTTGACCTTGTAAGATTTGGGTTTAAGGCTATTAATTACCTGGTCTTGTTTGTTTAAATAATATAGTCTTATTTATTTATATTATGTTGCATATATTTATTTATTATAGACAAAAATAAAAGTATTATAGTATAGTTTTTGCCTATATTATGTTATTTTTGCATATATTCAATTCAATTCTGCCGATAGTGTTTTGTGATATAATTGAAAATATTTCGTTTAGATAACGCCATTCTACATCCGTGAAAGAAAGACAAAATCTATTGAAAAGTGGTTTTACGCTGGAATAATCTTTTGTATAAAAATAATATATCAATTTTTATATTACTTGCTATTTCTCGTTTAAAAATACTAATGGAAAATGTAAAATATTGATATCATTGTAAAATCACAAATAATATACCAATTTTCACGTCCATCGAAAGTACTCGTGCTATGACTGGTACCGTTGGAAACAATCGCATTGATTCTTTAATCACCAACTCCATATATTCTAATTTTGGTAAATCGTCCAATTCAATGAAGCGATCAGAATCACCAAAAATTGAAAAGATTTCATCGTATACTTTCTTCTGAATTTCTGGACGTCCTGCCATATTCAGTAAAATGTAACTTACAGCATTTGCTGATGTTTCATATCCCTGTATGTATAAAGATATTTTATTAATTTTAGAATTATAATATTTTAAAAAAATTCGTAATGTTTATTAATATTAAATACATGGTTTACTAGGGAAAACAATTAACTTATTTTTGGTCCATAAGGATATTATGTTTTATTAAAATATATTTATGAATTACGTGCCTAACTTATGTTCCCTTTTTCAAAGTCGTTAAAAATTTCGATTAGGTCTACAAACTCCAAATTGACGGATACACATACCCATTCTTTTTTGTTGTAGTAGAAAGAAAAATTACAAAATATAAAAGCCATTTTGTTCCATACTTGATAAAGCCAGATGTAAAAAATAGAAATTTTCAAGTTATCAGAAAACTGGCACTTCGTTTTTTATAACAAGATTTTTCTAACACAATAATGAAAAACAACATGTACAAAAAATTGAAACTTTTGGGTGAATACTATATTTATCAATATGTATAAAAAACAGGATACTATATTAACGGTTTTGCTGTATATGAGTAAACAATCTATATTTTAATAAAAGTATTAAGCTGGATTCATAAATAATTTTAATCCTTTGAATAAAAAATAAAATATAGCTAATTTCCACTTTTTCATTATTATTAAAATATACAAAAATTGTAAATTTTGTAAATTGTAAATTGTAATATATTGTTTCGGTTAATATACCCATTTTCAAACGAATTCAGAAAATATAATCATTTTTTTGTTAGAAAATGGTTATATAAACCAACTCAATATATTGTTACATGAATATTTTGTAAATTTTAATCATAAAAAAAGTGGAAATTGGCTATATATATTTGTTATTATTTATCGATATGACTTTCCACAAATTAACGCTCAAGTGAATTAAACGTAATTTAGTTACATGATATTATAATTTGGATCAAAGATGTATATATTTGATTTATATACTGAAGCTATACACACAAACTTATATACTCTTAGACACCTTGTACCTGAAATTATAACACTTAGAAATATTTGGCATATACAATTAAGCATATAAAACGTATAAAAGTAAAAAAATTAACAATTTTTTTCGTAATTTTCGAGCACAAATAACTTGAAAAATACATATCCAAATGTAATGAAACTTTGTATGCACAGTCTTAACATGAAAACAGACAAAATTTTATGTTTTTTCCAAAAAAATTTTTCAAATTTACATTTAAAATATAATTTTTTTTAATTAAAAATTTTCAGCATGCCCTACGTTTTCATGTCATACCCAACAATGTGTATATCCAATTTCATTACATTTTGTTTAGAATTTTTTGATTTGTGTATACGTAAAGTTATTATAGCAACAAGTATTACAAAAAGTCATTTCGCGGGTTTTATTACATTCAAACGCTTTTGCTGCTCAAAGTTCTCAAGTGATTTTTTTAAAATGTTTTATCTAAAATCAGTTCAATTATAGAAGAAAATATTTGAAAATTTTATTATTTTATAGGTCGAACAGACTCAAGTGAAAGTTGTAGTAACGGCTTCCTTGCAAAAAAGCAATAGCAAATAGTATTCGTTGATTTCGTGGAAGGACTAAATTGTTTATTTTATGTATTTGTATTCTGAACCAAAATAATACAAAATAATTTTAATAAAAATCTTACAGCCATAATAATTGTATTGGCTTCGTCTCTTAAATCTTCATCAGTGAACTCTGGATTATTTTCAGTAAATTCCACTAAGTAATCTATCAACGGTTTCTTTAGTGCACTTTTTTTAAAAACTTCATATTCGAATACATCGGTATTATTATTTAATTTATCCATATCTCGAGTTTGTCTCTTATGGTTAATTATCTAAAATTAAAAATTGTAATATTTTTATTCGAATAATATTAAAATTAGTACACAATATAATTGCATTTTTATGATTATTTTGAATGTAATATAATATCTAGTTTCTTCCAAAGATCCTTCATGGATTTTCTAAAGAAATAATCGTGAATAATTTTTGTTTCCGTTAGAAATTGAAACGCCATTTTTTCGGTGGATTTTAAGCGAAAAATATATCAAAACGTAATGGAATCACATCTATTATTATATCAAATAACTTTTATTTATATTCAAGCTTTAAACCAGTTATTTAAATACTGATGTCTCATTCTGTGATTTTCTTCGAGTTACAAACGTGTTATATAAGTATGAAAAATTTGTTTGGAAAGAAAAGCTTTTTATTCAACGCTATATGATCAGGTTTTCTGAATCTAGAATAGTTATTCTAGATTGAGATAAATAAATTCAATAATTAAAATAATTAAATTTTCAATTTCAGTATGTTTTTAGTTTTTAATTTGTTGACCCTCATTAAATTTTTACGTTAATATTAAATAAAAAACATTAAAAAAATTAATTATTACCTGTTGCATTGCTATTTAGGAGCTTAGGTTTCCTACGTTCCCCAATTTTAAATAGCAGCTGTGCAAGATCAATGACATTCTTACGTTGTCGATAGTTCTTATCCGTAAAAGAGGGAAACGCAATAATTTTAATTACTTCTTTTTGTTAGAATCTTGCCTATTTTAATAGTCAAAATCAATTTTAATCGTATGCTCATTAGAATAGTCAAATAATATATGAGCAAATTCCAAGGAAACATCTATTTATGCAATTATATCGTGTACTTCTTAAACATATACAAGTGTCAGTGTACAAACTTTAGTAGGTAAATTCCGAATAATCTTTCGTTGCTCTATCAGATGTTTGAAATCGTCAGTTAAGCGATATATTATATCAGAATATTTCCACGGACGAAGTGCTCTTGTAGCCATTAAGTGCATACATCTATAAAATTAATATAATAATTTGTTACTTAAATTAGTTTATTAGTTCATTCAATGTAAAACATCATATTTGTCAAATATCATTCCAAAATCTTACACAAAATCGAAGTTCGTTTTTTCCGTTAAAAAAAATCATTATGGCAATTTGAACATCAAACAAAAATGTTAGACCATCTCAACAGACAAATTGCTTAGTATGGAAAACATTTCAGGGCAGATTAATAATCGAGTTTTTAACTCTAGAAAAAAGCTAAAACAAGCCATTTTTCAATATAGCTTACCCGGCTACTACTGCAAATTTTTAAATTTACTTTTTTGGAATTACTTGTAAACAGAAATATTTTTATACAATGTAAGTCGTTTTTCGCCAAATTTTTTTGCTTCATACAAATATATACATAAAAAGAAAATTGAAAAATTGCAATAACTGCCGAGTAAACCATATTTAAAAAATGACTTGTTTTGACTTTTTAGATTTTAAATCCCTTACAGCTCGAAAAATATGAAGTTTATCATCGTAAAAAGTCTTAGGACCTTTTTTATTCGTATTTCAGTAATGAACAACTATGGCAATTACAAGCGAATCGCATAAAAGATTTTGGTGGTATAGTTTTTGGTACTCTTAGGACAATTCCAATTAGACTTATGTGTATTTGAGCGGTGAAAATAATTCAATAGCCTATCCCAAAATGTTTTATTAAAATACTTTAAATATATTTACTCGTAAAACGTTTACCTTTCCATAGCATGAAAGTAATCTGCTTCCTTTTCAAATGCATCAATATTAACACCCATTGTAGATCCTAATGAATAAAATTTCTAATTTAAATTATTTTTGGTTCAATTAATTGTAGTAAATACAGATTGTGTTTTAATGTACTGCTACTAGAGAATCAGTGTTAAATATTATTATGCTTACATTAACATGTAATGAGATAAATATGTTCATTGTCAATTAAGCTATTGAAGTAATTTTTTTCGATAGTGACTATTTTCAAAAAAATACCGATATACCGTGCATTCATCCGATTTTGATGAAATTTTGTGATTTAATGCTTTATGTATTTGTACATCAATGATTTTAATTTGGTTGGCATTGATTATTCTGGATACTGAGGAGAAAATGGAAAAACAATTCTACACATTTACAAAACTTTATACATGTGGAATTCAATTTAGTGTTACGATGGACACATAGATTCATTAATGGAATAGTAATAAATAAAAATTAATGTAATGTAGGTATTATTTCATATTAGTTCCCTATTCATATTTTTATAAAATTCTTTATCCATATATTTTAGCGTTAAGTTGTGACTTCATTTTATCATAAATACATTTTGGAGACTTATATCATTAGAACCTAGTGTATTCTTTTTAAAATATAAAATTAAATTAAATAAAAAAAATCCATAAATAATACCCAAGAAATTACCCAAAAATATCATGTACCTAATTAAAGGGGGATATGCGTAAATCTCGAGGAAGTTTGTGTTCATTATTCGTGTATTTTTTTATGTAAAATAGTTGAAAATAAATGTTAGTATTCAATTAATGGTATAAGTTATATAAAACAACAATCCACACAAATTAAAAGAAAAATAATACCTTAAAAAGAAAACAATAAATATAATTCCGACCAAAAAAAAAAATGTTAAACCTACGGATCGAATATTTGTCCATTATTTGCTATCCAATATCCACGTTGATTGTAGATATTTACCTGGGTATTTTATAGTACTTAAGGAGGAACATTCGCACAATTATCAACAATTAATGCGAATATTTTGAAAAAGAATAATCGATTGTTAGAATAAATGGTAAATTTAAAAAGACAATAATGTAAATATTTCCTTCATACATTTTATTGTGTGCAGTACTGACTATTAAACTATTGAGAGTAATAAGTATTGATAGTGGACTGTGAGTCACACTCACAGTCTCGCACTTACGTATGCTTATATAGTAAATTATATCATTGCTTCTCAATTAGCAATACTTTATGTACTTACCACAAATGGAATCCACACTCGTTTTTGTTATATATTGAAATATATCAAATGATTCTCCTGTGTCTGAATATTTTCTTAATTTTTCTGTTAAATTTGAAACTTTTTCTACAAATACTTGAAAGTATGTTTTTAAAATTACTGGGGTAAGTCCTCTTATGACTATTCTCCTATTACGTTTCCACTTGGCCACTGAAATAATTTTGAAGTTTTTATATACTACATGATTTTTTTTGTAAAAAAATCTTCATATTACCCAGTGATCATTTCAGTGAGTATCAGCTTAATGCGCTTAGAAATTTTTCAATGCATCATTCATTTGGGAAATAACATGAATTTTATTAGTTTATGTTCAAATTAAAAAAAATGTTTTGAATATATAAACTTTTATGGTATTATTTAGGTAATAAAAATAACAATTTTTTGAACAGGTTTTTAAATACAATTAAAAGGGGTTTTATCAAGAAATATTGGAAGTGGTAAGATGTAAACATTTAATTTAAGAACGATATCCTATTATTTGCGTATTATATTCATCGATAATATTGTATTCAGTCATCTGATTTATATTTTTGTGTACTCAATTTTAACGCATTCTAACAATCTAAGGTCAAGTAGGTCAAATTTTACTTGTACGATTACATATACAAAAAGGGAGAAACAAATAAAATATTTTACATTCATTTTTAATAATTATAAAAACAAATACATGTTGTTAAAAATGCAATTTTTATTTTAAATTTTCGAGTATTATTTATTTTTGATAATTTGTATACAACAATATATGGTCATTGATTTGATTCTTTCATGGCTCAAATACTTTAAGGGAGAATATATTCACAATGTTATGTAATTTTGTCTAAAAGTTTCTAGATGCCATTCCGAATCGAATGGCTATATCATTGTTAACTAGACTATAAAAATACGATGTTCATACATCACACTTACCATTTGATACTAGAATAGAATCTCCTGCAATTTGATAACCAATACATTGCATCAAATATGGTTTATCCAATGCGTTATGATTATTTAAAATTTCCTGAATGTGAGTAGGATTACTTGTAGTTACTACGGGAATTGGTCCAAGCCATACACGAGTTAAAGGAAGCGTTGAATCAAACATTTTATATAAATTTTTAGCAGACTCTGCAAAATTTCCAAAAAAGAAGTACCACATATTATTTTACCTTTAAAAAATCCACAATCACGCAGAATTTGCGTAATCATAGAATTTCTGAGATCGGGTAAAATGTTAAATAATCTATTTATATATAACTCTTTTACTTGGCAAAAATAACTAAGAAATGTGTCAATGGTATTTGAATCATATTATGTCATTCGATACAAATTTCTACTGAAAAAATTATTTTCAAAGAAGAAGATCCCATTTTGAATAAGTATCATTACTACATTTACTTATAAAGTATGATAATTTCACCATCTTTGAGCTTGTAAAAAAGTTACTATATGATTAATTATTAGGATGACTGAACGATTTAGATGTAATACGGCCAGAAAGCATCCAATAGTAGTGGGCATGCTGTATTTTACATCAAAATGTGACACGAGACTCAAAACCATGATAAAATTACATTAAAAAATAATTTATTATATTTGAAAATTATATTAAAGACTATCTTTTTCTTGAAAACGATGTTTATATCTTGCTTATTTTTAAAGATTTAAAAAAATTACTTTAGATATATGTTCGTAAAGTAAGCACGTTTCAACTGAAGTAATGATTGGCTGGTATTGTTTAAATAATTGTGAAATAAGGTGCTAATAATAAATTCAAACTGACTTGACTGCTGTTTGCCGTCTCTAGCGCCTGATTTCTTCCGGCGGTAATAAAACAAACACAAAAACTGAATAAAAAACCAGTGATTCAGTCAAAATGACCCAAAACTTATTTCGGCAATTTTTATATCGAAATAGAACTATTTCTATCCTAAACCTATATTTAATCTATAAATAAATAAAATATTTTAATAAGTAAGTAGACATGATTTCTTGATATATCGACCAAATATAGAAAATAATTTGTATTGTTTGGTTTTAAAACGTGGGTGTAATTTGACTAATAACGATCTAAAAAAATTGTAAACCTAATTCATTTAACGATTTGGCCTCATATTATCAGTTATAGACTAAAATAGTCAAAGGAAATTGACCTTAGAATCAGAATTAAAATTTTTTCCCTTTTTCTTACATTTTTCTTAAGGGGATCTAAGAAAATAATCTAAAAAATTACAATAAACGAGAAAACTGTCACATTTCTAAAGTAATATATATTTTATATTGAAAAAATTTAATTGTGTGGAAATTTTCACATTTAGTAAACACATTTTGATCTCCGAAAAATTAGATATAAATTAGAAATTAAAATCTTTTGAGATACGATATTTTAGAAATTACAATTTAAGCATGAAATAACTTGGAGTTATATTTACATTTTCCATGAAAATTTAAAAATAATGCTAATTTACAGGGTCAACGACATACAAATTTTATTATACAAATTATAATTAGGAATTACATTTGAAAATTAAATAAAAAATAAACTAATTTTCAATTGTTGTGAGCTTAAATTCGTCGAAGTTCTTAATAGAAAATTTTTCTTAAATTAGGGCTTAAATTCAAATGTAGCTAATTATTATTTATTAAAAAAATTAATATAAAAAGGTAATGTAGAATAATTTTTAATTTTCTAAAAACCGTTAAACCATTTTTCGCATACAGCTCCGCGAAAGAGGGTCTAAAACAGCTCAAAAATTGAAAATTGAAAATTTATATTACTATTTACATTTTCCATGTTTTTAAAATAATGTCATTAAAACTATCGCGAATTTAATTTTTTCATAATTTAAAACTTTATGAGGTAATAGTCCTAGCAGACGTTTATAGATATAAATTACGAACAATTTAAAAAGTAACTTTAAGTTAATTTAATTTTTGGATTTAATCCAAATCAGAATTTTTTTTTCTGCAGCTGATATTCGATGAATAAAATGTTTTGTTTTCGCTGAAAGAAATTATTTCTGAGATTTTTTCATTTAAATTAACAATTTTGCCCAAAAATTTGTTATCTACTAGATTGTATTAAAAACTAATTATTTTAAATTATTAACGTTAAATTATAAAAAAGATTATAGCCAGGCAATACTGTTTTATGCAATTTTACATTAAGATAAAGTCTAAAATAATGAAAATTATATAAAAAATAATAATAATTGTTACCTTGATTCGATCCTAATAACATGAGTGCATTACCGATAATTGGATATGCTGTTGGACCTGGTATTTTATATACATAATAACATATTCGAAAATAATTTGATAAATAAATAATAGTTAGTAAAATCACAAATATTGTTAAAGTAACACCAATATAATTTTCAGTACACTTTAAAAGTATTTTCCATAAAAACATCTTATTATTAATTAATTATTAGTTACAGTGTAATGAACTAAACAATAAGAAACAGACAAATACTTTAACATCATAGTTTTTATGAATTTATATATTATAATTGAAAAAATTAATTCCATTGACATTAAATCTATTTTATAATCTGACAAGATTTTAACAATGGCAAATGCCTTCTTCAAGGCAAATGAACTATGAGTTTTATACTGATGTTAGTATTTGCCATATTTTATTATCGGTGTGAAATTCTTATTTTCTGTTTACATTGCTTTCAAGTCAGATAAATTGAATTTAGATAGAAAATTGTTTTTTGAATGTTGATATACCAAATCTGGGTGGTAATGAAACCACGGCAGATTTTAAATCAAACAAACAATTCAGACAAGGTTTGATATGTGACGTGTAAGTCTAAAATTCGCCATTGACTCAAAATAGCCATTATACTTAGAGAATCAAATGAGGTTAAAAAAGTAGCTTGCAGATTTGTAGTCAATTATATCACTACATTAATAAAGTTTAATACGAATATGTAGTAAATATGAAAGGCTGTGTGTTGTGGAAATGAAAGTGTTCTGTATTTATTACAGGAATGTCCGGTCATCGAAGGTACTGAACAAGTAAACCTAAAGAAACTGGGGTTCAATAATGTTATAACCGCATAATCAGTGTGATTTCCCGACTGTAGCAGGGTATACCAAGTGTATTTGAGAATATAATATATTGATTGTATTATATTTTATTTTCTTTATATTTTGTTATTATTGTAAAGAATTTTTAAATTTATTTTTACATGCTTCTTGTATTATAATTAAACTATTTGAAACACGAAAATCGGTAGATCGGCCGGATGTTGGCATGGCCATTACCATTGTTTTTCGAATTTCGAGATTACACTTTATCATTTCATTAGGGAGCCCAGTAAGGGTGTTTTTTAATTTTTCGTGTGCAATTTAAAATATAGCGTATAGCATATTTTAAAAAGTCAGCTAATTGTTTGGATTATTAGTATGTTATGAATGCATTATGATGTATGATTTTATTACATAATTTTGTTGAATTTGCAAAATATATATATATACAAATAAAAAAGGAAGGATTTCAAGAATAAAATTATTGAAATTGAATATTAGAAAAATTATTTCTGGCTATCCAGTAGTTTTAAAGTTTAAACGTTACATACAAACACTTATTGTTCTTTTAAACAATGAATTTTAACGATCTTGGATCATTTACTTCTTTTTATTTATTTATTTTTATTTTTTATTTTTAACAACTCTAGATGCTTGTCACTAAATTATTTATTACCTAAAATCACCTGATAATTGTGTAATTTAAATTTTAATATATATTTTTTTTTTTTTCTTTTTACGTAAATTAGATGGACGGAGCAGTCGGTAAATTGGCACACTTATACTTTATATAGTGGAAAACTGATAATAATTTTTTTTTAATTATGCATAAAAAGTACATTTAATTAATAAATAAAACATTACACACACTATGACCAACACATATATAAGAGGTGTGACTTTTGTTTAATATACTGTTTAATTTAGAAGGTACGCATATATACTGTTTTGTTTAAAGGCAGTTAGATACACTTATTTTTAGTGATTTAACGGGACTCCTGTATACATACTGGTACATTGTTTGATAATAATTTAATGTTCTGATGATAAGTATCAAGTCGAAATTAAAAACATAAATAAAAATTGATTGGAAAATCTTAAAAATAAAGTGGATTTTATGCAAAATAAAAATGTGTTTAATTAAACAATTTAAGTGTAAACGATAAACAAATTTGTCATAATTATCGAAATTATAGTTTTTGAGCGCTGTGCCCTCAGTAATGATCTAGAATAAAAGTCGGCAGACAAAGTATTCTGTATTTTATAGTCTCCTATTTGAAAATTTGAATTGGTTAGACGAATCAAAGGTTACGCCAAGTAGAAAATATGATTAAAGATTGAATATAATTTTTTACCAGATTGCTGATTATAATGAAATAACTAATTTGCAATTTTCCCATTAATTTATAACTTAAATCTGATAAGTTTTTTTAAATATATAACAATAACTGTGTTGTTAAACCTGCTGATAAGAAAATTTATATAATTTCAATATTTTTAAATATTATAAAATATCTTAAAATCAAAATAGGTATCTTTAAATTAAAATTGTATAAGTGAATAGTTTTTACGGTAAATGAAATTAAACAAGCAAAAAATGATTGGCTTAAATATAATTTGAATTGCTTTTGCAAAAACTGTTAATTATACGCTAGACTTTGATAATTTTTTTTGTTAAATTTTTCATTTAAGCACTTGGAACATTCAATTTTAAAGTACATTGGTAGGTGTTTCTATAATTCTCGTGTAGCTAAAAACAAATAATATATTGATAAAAATCAATTAAGTATTTTGCGTAATAAATGAATGAAAAATTGTTATACTAATTTAATGAAGATTTATATTAAAATTTGGCTCAAAATTGATGACTACTTCATCTTTAGACCAAAAAAGGGAATTTTAAACTAAGATCCCTAATACATCTTAGTTTTAAATTCCCTTTTTAATATGTTTCTTTTTAATAACCTTATTCGATAGACTATAATTGATTCCATCAAAATATGAATAATACATCTTCAAATTGAAAAGTCAATAAAAAAATGAATTAATTTATACAGTCCATAGGAAATTTTTTATAAATTTTAAAAAAATCAGAACCAATTTAAAAATTAATTTTTGGTATATTTTTTCGGCTCTCATTTTAACGTTCTGAAAATTTTGCCGCCCTCCCAAATCGTGCCTCCCAAAATATATTATATATATATACAGTGATGGATTACCGCTAAGGCCCGCAAGGCCCGGACCTAGGGCGGCCCGATTTGGGATGGTTCTTGATCTCCCGCTTATCCAGAATGGACTTGCATTAAGGGCCCAATTCACGATAGGTAGTTGATTAATTTTTGGAAATCAGTTTAAATAATTCTTTATTACATAATAAGCATATTACATTTATATTTCCTGAAAATCAACAATTTTGTCAATTTTCCTGTAATGACGTTTGTCACGTGATACGTGTGACGTATGTTTTTTCGAATAAATTTCGATTTTTTTGTCTCAATTTCCCAGATCAAAATACATCACCAGTATGAGTGACGTTACCAGAGCTGACACCAATCACAGGACGTTTCAGTACCAGATAAAATTTCAAAAATTATTATATTTTATTTCGTGTAATTAAACATGATTTAGTAGTAAAATGAAATGTGTTATTTTATGGAGTATTTGCCATGCCTGATTTTGCAACAATATATTGCCATGCCTGATAGCAACAAATCATACCGCATTTTATTGATTTGATGATTTGATAACAAAATAAAGAAAGTTATATATTTATATGGTTATTGATGTTATAAACCAATAAGTTGGTTGGTGAAACCACAATTTCAATAAACAAATAGACGTGCAAATATCCTGCATTTTCTCTTTCGCCATTACAAATGTCTGTTCTGTGTGTTTTACCACCATTTATTCCTGTTGAAATGGCAATGGTATGTCATGCATCAGTACCACGTCTTCGCCCCGCGTATCTTAAATTGGGCATTTGCAGCTTGACTATAAACACACTTATCGAGATTACTATTTATTCATAGCATCCGGTATAAATCATTATATTTGTCTTAATATAATGAATAATGACGCATTTATTCCTGATATAAAATTATTTTTTATTGATAAAAATAATAAAAACTCTGTTGGTATTGTTTTTATTTTTAATTTTTATATTTATATTGAGTATGGTGGTTAAATAATTAACATTAGAATTTATTCTCTCATAAATAAATAATTATGTTTATTATATAAACTTTAAATGTTATATTATCAACAATGATTATTATTTACATTTTAAATGTGATAGTAGCATTTCTTTAACTAGTAAGTAATTAGACTTCGGCAGAAAGAAAACAAAACTCATAAAATTATTTGATCATATAAGTTTATATGATCAAATAATAACAAATATTTTGATAAGTCTATCGTATATTATTTATCTGAAATGCAACTTATTGAAATAAATATATAGGAGAAACAATCCATTTACGATGAGATGGTTAATAAATATATGTTTCCCAACTAATTTAAAAAACAAAAAGATAATTTCTGTGAAAAAGTTGCCATTCCTGAGAGAGAGGATACCGTATTATTATATTGTCATATGCTCTTTTCTATTTGATCATTCGGGCGTCTGAAAACGGCTGAAAAATTATCTAAAAATTTTCGTTATATTCATACATACATAACGCAGTCATAGATACAAAAAAACGTGATAGAAACGAGTTTACAGTGTTTTGAATGAAACGTCTGTTTTGTTTAGTAAATAATAAATAAAATCATAAATAAAGCACATTATAAAATATCTCTTTAATGCAAAAATCGACTTTTTATGTGACACAGTTGGGTATATTAATATCATAACATGTAAGTGATAAATTATTCAAAATTTACTAGATTGTATAAATTTCGATTTTTTCCCCAATTTCCTAGATCAAATTATTTTGTATTTTATAAATAAGTATTTCGACTACAAAGTAGTCATCATCAGTATGAATTAGCTATTTGTAATGATTCTCTGAGGAGATGTTACTCGTTGCTTATTTGGTGACGGTTTGCACTGTGCAAACTAATTTTAGCATGTGCAAACCGTCACCAAATTAGACTCTATATAGAGGGTAAAGATATGATGGAGTTACTCAGCAACATGTAAGGTATCGAGTAATGTCATTTCCTAGGTGTGTAGACATAATAAGGTCAATCAAACATATGGTTGCGTCTTCTAAATGAAAGGGAAAACATAATCTCATTTCAATCTGGAATTATCAACTTTCTTATTCTACGGTGTCTTTTCTGAAAGATATTGTATCTTTTTCTGTAATATAAATATCGTCAACAGTTTGTCCCGAAAAATATAAATAAATTGAAATGTATACTGTATTAGAAATTTTCTTTATGATACATGCCTCATTTGTAACTCCCTAAGTTTCAGTATTCTGTAAGAGGATATACACAAAAATACAAAAATCAAAGAATAATTGTTCATTTTAAAAACCATTTAATATTTATTTTTTAATTCGTGGTGTTATTCGTACTTGGTGTCCGCCAACTAATTTTAATGATAGCTCAATTTCATATTTTAATTTATTTGTATTTAAATCGGAATGAAATTCATATCGACTTAACAGTGTTGCTAACAATGTTTTCATAAATATAAAAGCGTAACGTATACCTAAAACGTAATTTATATTAATTAATTTTTCTCGATTTGTATATTTAAATAGCTATAATAAATGATTAATTAAGAATATTTAATTACCAATACAATTTCTAGGGCCTCCACTAAATGGTATATATGAGTATGGATGACGATTTTTAATATTTTCTGTTGTGAAACGTTCTGGGTTAAATTTTAATGGCTCTTCCCATAGATTTGGATCACGATGTAAACATAAAATTGGTATAACGCAATTAGTTCCTTTTGGTATTAAATAATCACCTAAACATAAATATCATTAATAGATTTTATAGTTAGAATATCACTGCATGCATTCGAAAGAAATAACGCAAAAGAAAATAAATTGAAGATCGAAAGATCCGTTGAAGAATGAGAATGAGATATGCGTTGAAGATTACAATTTTTGAGGTGATGAACTAAGCAAATAAGAAATTCTTTCGATTCAAAAGCTATTTTCTCGCGAATATAATTTACTGCTTCAATTTCACCAAATATTTTTAATACAAAAATTTTTTTATAAAAATCGGGAGTTTGTTATTAAAAGTGGTAGCTGAGAGATGTCGTACGATTTCGGGAATCTCCCGTTCAAATCGGGAGAGATGATAACCCTAAAGGGAAATAATTTCGTAAAAAAATACTACGTGTATGTCTTAAACAAATTATGTAATTGTGCCGCAGACAAATGGGAACCGTTTTCATTATTGTTATTAATAATTGTTGTAAATTCATTGAAGTAATACGAAAATAAAAATAAATATCGCCCTGTCAGACTCTCTGTAAGCGGGTGTGAATTCGTGAAACGCACACACGCAGCACGTCAAGGGGGCGGAAAATCAAGAAATCGATCGAACATATAATCATTGTCTTAATATCCCACCTATATAATTAGAAGTTAACGATTCTTAGAAAATCAGCATTATGATCCATATACCCTTTTAAAATGTTTATTTATTAATGGCCAAAATTCAGCATTTTCAAACAGTGATAGTATTAGAAAAATTACTTACATTGCCGATTTTTTTGCACGATATTAAACTATTTGATATTAATAATGTAGCAATCACAAAAAACTAAGTAATTTAGGTGTTGTTTTAAGTTTCTTATTGGGATAAACGTTACACTAATTGCGAGTGAAATTTTGAGTTTCCCACGAGACAAGGATGTAACTTTTTATGTATTTTGGCCAAAAACAGTCTTAAATTCTTATAATTTATTCAGTTAATACTCTATTTTCGTACTTTAAATTTAATATCAAAAATATTTTAAACGTTCAATTTTTAAATATTGTTTTTTCTAATGAATTTTTGATTTTGTTTAAGACATCTAGTTAGTTGCATTTTTTTGCTATATATTTGCATCTTGGTGCATTCTTCAATTTATATTTTTTTCCAAAACCTTGGTTTATTCATTTATCAAAGAATAAATTACAATAAGGACAACCTACACTTTTTGTAATTTTCGTTCTATGAATCAAATGTAATTTTATCAAGATACGTACCCATTTTAACATCTGTTGTTAATTTTCTTGCAATTAGTGGGATTGTTGAATACAATCTCATTGATTCTTTTATAACCATTTCCATGTATTTTAATTTTGGTAAATCATCTAAATCAATTATATTATTGAAGTCTCCTTCAAGCACTTCAAACAATTCTTCACAAACTTTATCTTGAATGTCTTTATGCTTAGCTAGATTTAATAATACATAACTTAACGCATTAGCTGATGTCTCATAACCCTAAAAATGAATAATTTGATAGCTATAAAGAATTCTAAAACACCGATTTTTTAAATATAAATACTGTATCATTATTTTTTTTTTTAGCAGCTTTGCCTAAAACAGAATTATGAAATAAATATGGGTAAAATTTGTTCTCATTGCTTCTCAACAAGTGTCAACATTTATACTTGAAGTAAAATTTTAACTTAAATTAAATGTTTTCTTGACGGGGATGGGGAGTGTATTTTACTAAATTTTCTCTGTGTCTATATTTATTTTAATAAATTTGTACTTATAAGATAAAAAAAAAAATTGATCTCCTAATCAGTTTTAGACAAATTCGCTGTATTTATTTTTGGTATATGATTATTTATTTTATATTTCATTTTTACTTCTCCAAAATTTTCAGAAATATTGTAATATTGTATTATGACCTTTACCACAGGTACCTCGACCTCATGCCTGTGAGGTGATTTCATAATTAAATGCTCATTTGGATATTTATAGGTAATTAAATTGACAATTTTATTTCAAAAGATTATGAATAAACATTTCATAACGTGATTATTATTTATATTTTTTCTCTAATTTTTTTTTCTCCACAGCACTATATATTTTTTATATATTTTTTATTACTAGTATATTTAAGTATATTTAGGAATGATTTCAAGCTATTGAAGATGACTGTAAAACAGTTGAAACCGATATAGCAAAATATTATTATTTTTTAGTAAAATATTCATTTGGACCCCCAAGGGGAAAACCGTTTTAAAAAATGAACTTTTTACATCATAGAAATGCTTATTTAAATTAAATAAAAGAGATTCATTAACTCTAAGGTCTATAAGATTATATTTTTCATATTTCTTTTGATTTCTCCAAAAACGTGTACTCTGTTTTCGCCAAAAAGTGAAGAAGTGAAAATGATGGATCAATTACATTTAATTGAAAAACTGAAATCAATCAAATGATCACGTTCGTAAATTATGCACTTTTGTGGTTGTTTTATGGAGGTTTGAATTGGAGATCGCAAAAATCTAGCACTAAATTTATGATTACCATCTCAATGTTCACTTGGTAGTTTGTAGTTGGTTGTTATAAGCAACTCCAATGAAAGATATTTGGTGCCAATAAATATAATAACCCGGATTTCAACCAAAAGAAATTGCTGTTATAAAATCTTAAAGGGGTTAGTGGTAGTCAGAATTATCAATAAATCGATTTTTTTTGCATTTTCTTAAAGTATAGTATCTTAAAAAAAAAAAGAAAGTATAGTATATTCTCTGAAACTTTGAAGCGAATCCGACAAAAATCTTTCGAGTTATTCAGCGAAGAATAAAATGCTCACGAGCGGTCTGGTATTTCCGAGAACAGGTAGCTAGCGGCAGCTGCAAGCAAACGTTTCTTGGGTTCTATTGTTACGAATATCTGACCGGTTTGATGTTTTTTGATTGTTGATGTTTTAGAAAGTTCTACAACGGCTGAAGAACTGTTATATGGCCCAGGAATAGATGACTCAGTGTAAGTATTGAAATTATTCGTATTACTGTACATAAATCGACCGTAAAACTTTAAATGCGTTTTTCTCAAAACTATATTTTTTGAAATGGTGACCACTGTAACTCAAAAACCGCTAGATAGATTTGAATGAAACTTATACAGCTTTTAGAAATATAAAAACCTAGTGCCTGATACCTGAAGGATTTTTTTTTTAAAACTTCGATTTTTTATAAACAATTAATTGTTGGTTTTTTCCCGAAAATCAGAAAAAAAATTTCCTAAGGCCGCCATTTTGTTAATTTTGAGAAAAAAAATTTAGGCACAAGATTATCCATCCATAAAAGTACTTTTTTTGTTTCATTGATTTTAGATGAATCTCCAAGGACCTATGAGGCTCACCGCAAGGACCCATTATTAAAACCTGTTCAACTTAGACCGCCATATCTTGTAAAATAATAAATTTTTTTTTTTGAAATTTTAGTGAAGTAATGTTAAAGTATGATGAAATCATACTATGTGTTTACTTATGTGAAATTAACTTAATTACTAGTAAAAAAAATATTAATAAATGACATTTTTTCATACTCCTAACTACACCTAACCCCTTAAATAAATATATCACCCATATAAATGAGTATATTTTAAATAAAGGCAGCTATAACTCCGTTTTCACAAAATGTATTGGTTCAAATTCCATAGTTTTTGTATGTGATTTTAGTATAAAAACGACAGCACAAAATATTATATACCTGGGAAAGGACAAAGTTGAATCCAATTGAAAAAATTTAATAGAAAACTTTTATTTACAAATTTAATCGTATTAAGTATTAGCTGCGAGGTGTTTGTTTCAGCCAGCCACAGATAACCGGTATGTTACCTATTTCAATTGTAGATGCTATTTGACGTTAATTTTTTTCAAGAGTTTTTTATGTCTGCGTAGTTAATATATTCTAATGAATATACATTAAATACCTATATTATATAAAAAAAGTTATAGTAAAATTATTTCAAAACTTACTGCCAATATCACAACATTTATTTCATCCCGAAGTTGTTCGTCTGAAAAGTCTTTATTATGTTCGGTAATATCAACCAAAAAATCTAGCAATGGTTTATTAAATACATTCTTTTCAGTTTTCCCAATTTCAATTGTCTGGCTTTTCAATGCATCTTCTTTCTGTATTTTTCGTTTTTCTGCTATAATCTACAAAATATTTGATTTGTATACAAGTGCATTATAATTAAAATGCCTATAAAAAATAAATGTAATGGCTTTACGATAAAAAAATAAAATAGTATAAATTTAAAACACGTTTACTTATATTCCTTTAAGAACATTATTTATTTGAATTTTTTAACAGTAAATTCTAAAAAATATATCTAGATTAAACTACTGCAAATATTTATTGTATTTTTTTCAATTGTAGCGCACAAATAACTCAAAAAGTAAGTATCCAAATTTTGTAGGCACAATCTTGGCATGAAAATGGAGAGAACGTCAAAAAGCTTTTCCCGAAAAAAAAACAATTGTGCTCGAAAATTTAAAAAATACTACGTATATTACATTAGACATTGTCTATATTATAAAGCCTATAGATGTCTCTATTAAAAACACAACACCACTTAATTTTATCTGAATATAGCCAATTGGATCTCAAGAAATATCCAAGAGTCTTAGTTGGATATGCTTACATGCCTTGAAACTTGCATGCGCTTGGTTCAACGTTTTATATAGAAATATACATTACCAAATACGAGCGATGCCACACTAACGTTTAATATTAAACACACAGTTTAGTTTCGTATTATAAATTATGATATATGTGATACTTACGTCGAAAACGTAGTACAGTTTAAAACTAGTTTTAGGTACCTGAATTTATTTTATTCCTCTAATTGGCAAACTTTAATACCCGGTTCGTATATATAACTATATATATATATATATATATATATATATATATATATATATATATATATATATATATATATATATATATATATATATATATATATATATATATATATATATATATATATATATATATATATATATATATATATATATATATATATATATATATATATATATATATATATATATATATATATATATATATATATATATATATATATATATATATATATATATATATATATATATATATATATATTACCTAATTTCGTTAGCATTTTTTTTACTGTAAATAAAATGCTAGTGCGTTCGCAGCCTAAACAATAAATTAGATTGCAATTTTATAAAGAGCGTTATAATTTTATTTAAAATTTTCATATAATACAAACTTTACTAGCTAGACCTTGAACAATTTCTTGATTTTCTTTTAAATGTTTTCCATCTTTCGTGAATTTATAGTATATATCAAATAACTTCCAAGGATGAAATATTCTAGCGAAAATTAAAGAAAATGAACTAAAAAGAAAAAAATACATTACAAATAATTTTTTCAAATAATATTCCTTGCAAAATGCCCTAAATATGATCATATAATGGTATGAAGTAAAATGAAGTAAACAATATGTAGTAAAAACATGAGATGAGTAATTTTAATGTAAATTCACTAACAAAGTTCAGCTCTCATCCTGTACCAAAATACTTAAAATATTAAATAGCGACTTTGATAAAGAAATGAATTTTTAGAAGAACTTTTTAAAAAAGTTCGTTTTATTAAATGTTCTTCTAAAATTAATACTTTTGATCAAGCTTTGTATAAATCGTACAATGTAAAATTGATACAGATCTTCAGTAGTCTGTTACTAATAAATTGTGAAAAGTTCTCATTGATCCCACCTCTACAACAAAAATTATTAAGACGTTAAAGATAGTTATCGAACTAAAAAGAAACTCAGTATGTATTTTTATCTAGGCGTATTCAGAGTAAATAGTTTCAAATACTTTAGAGTAGCAACATCTGTTTGCTACTCTAAAGTATTTGAAACTATTATTAACTCTGAATGCCACTAACATCACAAAAGCTTATCACTTTCTTCTTGATTAAAATGAAGTTTCAAAAAAATTTATTGTGTATTTAAGTTTTGTACAAAAAAATATGGAAAAATAAAAAATTAGAATTATCTTACATTCCTCCAATATCCTCGCCTGCTCACTAAGTTCAAGTGTTACTGGGCAATCAGTTAGAACCAAAATACGAGTTGGAAATTAATAAATAAAGCTTTGGAGCTAATGTAAGCCTTACTCATATTCCTCAAACATTTATTCACAGCATGTTTTCATAAACTGTTGACATAAACACATATGTTAACATTTCCTTGGTCAAGGTAGTGCCCTTGACCAAGTTTGTATGTACATATAAGTTATGCCTTCAAACCAATCATTAAAAAATAAACACCCGGCATTGTAAAATATTATTTTTGATTTTTGAAATTGTGATATATCTGAGGAATAGCGATTTGAAGAAAAAGGATATTATGGCAATTTGCTTACATAATTTTATAACCACCAATTTTTGCCTGATCTATTTTTATAACACTTACCATCTACTTAATATCTGTACCAATTTTCTACTTTATGCGAATTATTCTAAACTCATCATTTAATTTTTGTTTTCTTTTTTATTCATCGTGATCATTAAGTAGCCAGTAATGACTTAATACCAAGTTTACAAAAGAACAAAGAAGTATCTTGCATAAAACAAACCATGTTTTGGAATAATTTTTTATTACCATGGAAGGTATCGAACAACATCGCTGTGCTTGACAAACGCGGTAACACTACCAAATTAATTCCGATCCTAAAAACTATACCTTAAACCTAGCACAAGTTTAGATGAATTATTTGATCATATATAGGCCCTTAAAAGATGTTATATACATTTGAACAGCATTATAAAAGCTGGAGATACTATTGGCATTTACATTGACACCCATTGCAGATCCTAAAAATGCATTTATAAATAAAATAAGAATTATTAAATATCTCAATATTTTACCGCAAATTGCATCCATTGAAGTTCTTGATAAATATTCGAAAATATCAAAAGTTTCTTCATCATTTAATTTTTGATTTAATTCTTCAACCAAGTTCACATTCTTTTCCACAAACACTTTGAAATATGATTTTAAGAGCATAGGACTGAATCCTCGAACCATAATACTACGATTACGTTTCCATTTTGGTACTAAAAGTAAAATTTATAATTCTGTGTATAATATAATAAGTTATGTTGATAGAATCAATACCATTTGCAACTAAAATTGAATCGCCTGATAAAGTATGAACAGCTTGTTTCATTATCCATGCTTTTTCTAAACTGTTATTTATTACATCCTGGATCCATTGTGGATTAACGGTTAAAACAATAGGAACGGGACCAAGCCATATTCGAAATAGAGGCCAATATTCTTCCATATTATTAATTATAGCTGAAGTTATTTCTAGAATTTGATTAATGCAATAATAGATAATAATTAGATAACCAGCTAAAGTAAAATGATATGCTAGAAATGAATTATCGAAATAATTCGATTACATAAATATAGAAAAAAATATCAATTTTCAACAATTCATTATCGCGAGCTCTTTCAGGAATTACATAAAAATGATTATGATCATTATATATAAAAGGCAAAACGGGCTGGGCTCACTTATCAATACTGGCAGTAGAAGCATGAAATTTTAGATGAGGAATTCTTATATATGTAAGTGAGAACTATAAAAGAATTTTGCGAATTCATTTTCTAAGGGATTAGTCAAAAACTCTGAAACCGCTATGTCAAAGAATTTTTAACAAAAGAGCTTGTTATAGCCGAGGCGAGGACACAGAAAGGAATTATTTTGAAAGTATTGGTAAAGATACATACAATTTCGATGAGGATATAGACCAAACTGATAGATCCGTAAGATTGAAATTTTAAACAGTGTCGCATCTGGGCACTAAAAATTTTTAAAATTCAACTCCTCTTAGGATGGAAACGTCGTTTAAACTCATGCATCTCATATGGGTAAGCTTCAACCTCTGAGTTGGGAAGGTATGTTAAAAAGACTCATGATATTGCCCCAAGTGGGTGAAACTGAAGTAAAATTGTATGTTTATGTAAATTTTCAGCTGCGTAAATACACTAAAGTTTTGCATAGTAATTTAGTGAAGACAACTATTATAACCATATTCACTCAAAAAGAAATTGTACATTATCCAACCTATTACTGTGGTATCGCGTTAAACTTAAAATTTATTTAGTGATTGTATTAAATTAAGCAACAACAGACACAGTCAGAACATGGAGAACATCTAGAATTGCTGTGTACTGTTGTTGTATAGATTGAATATATAATCACTGTAGTCACTATATAACTTTAGTAGTTGAAAAAGTAACTTATAAAGTTGAAAAGTAACTTAAAAAAAATTAAACTTCCACAATAATGTACTTTTCCGGAATACTGTAGATACGTTATGTTCAGAAATGCATTTAAAATATTTGTGGACAATGAGTCGACATTGTAGGTGTAGTAATAAAAGTAATATGGAACAGTTTTTTACATTGCTGATTAAGATAAAAACTATTTCAATATTTTAGAACTTCACCTAATTTTCATTTTAGCCAACCTCTTTACAAAATAATAATATTACACAATTTTGGCCATTATGTGGTTATTAAAAAATTGAATATGAAAATAATACAAATTTCCAATATTTGGGACCAATTTGCAAGTGAATTACAACCTATTCACTTGCCTATTACCATTGTAAAATTTGTATTAATTTTTATCCGGGATGTTATGGATGTTATGTATCCATAACCTAAACTATCGAATATCCGTATATCCGTAACTGTAACCGAATCTAAAAAAAGGTCATTAGATAATAGATATAAAGCCAAATCATTACACACTCCAAGACAATTTCATAACATTAAAGAAACCCGGTATAATATTAACGGATATCCAATTTCCGTATCAGGAATTTGATATTGGTTATCCATCCTATATTAACGTAAATTAAATATATTGTGTTATTATTTACGACTTTTTATCCATTAATTAAAAAATGAACAAAACTGCATAAAATATTTTATACTACTCTATTAAATTGAAAAACGACGATTATGTTTATATGTTAAAAAGAGCGATGTTAATAAACTATCAATTTTTAGAAATGATACAAGTTCACACAATACACCATTTGAAAGGATACATCCAGTTGCATATAGAATCAGGTTGTCAAAAATTTTATTAATAGATGCTAAATACGGAAAACTGACTTTATATTGAATTGTTTTTAGAAATGCATTAAAGTGCATACAAAAATTTATTTTTTATAAAATCCTTATGTGCAAATATTCATCAAATTTTTTCATTTGAATAATAAAATTTAACATTTGAACGCATTTTATGCATTAGCATTGTTAAGAGAGCCGCAATCATTTATATGTGACAAAAATTTCAAATTTATTTCTGAACCGTGTAAAAAACCATTTATCGATACGAATTATATTTCAAAATTTCTTTTCATAAGACCTAATTTTTTAAATAGGGATGTAAAATATATTTGTATGACGATGGTTTGTGTAAAATTAAAATTGATTAAAAGAAAAATTGTTATACTTACCTTCAGGAGCACCAACTAACAATAACGCATTACCAAAAAGAGGCAAAGCTGGAGGACCTGGTAGTTTGGCCATAAAATAAAAAACGCGTATAAATTTCGAAAAATAAACCAGGAATGACAAGACCATTAAAACTAAAAACACCACTATATAAGAATATTCAATATCTTTTAATAACATATTCAAGTAGCATCAATCAACAGTAGAATAAAAATGAGAATTAATAAGATTCCGGTTCTACTATTATATTTTTTTATTTATAATTTTAATTTACTATGCTAACTAATTTTTAATTATTATTTATAATTTTAATTTCCTTTATATACATAATTCATAAAGCCACAAATATTCGTTCATTATTTAATGAATCTATTTCTAATGCAAGTTTAGTAAATATTCTGTTTATACGTTTTTTTCTATGAAATAAATTATAATGCGTGTAATTATTATCACGGCCATAAATAAGATTTATTCAGGGAAGGAGACTAAAAATAATTTCATAAAAAAATATTAGTAGCTAGAATCCCTATTCTAATGTATGTATTTTAATTAAAGTCCTATGATTTCATAATACTATACATAAAATAGTAGGCACGAAGTGGCATGGTAATTGTTAATTCTACACAATATTTGGGAAAATTGATTTATCTAAAAATTTAATCGTTTTGTAGTTGAGTGTTGAATGTTTTTTCAAAGTTATACGAGATAAAAATATTATAAAAAAATTGTAATTTGATTATGTCAAGAACGAATTAGCAAGAACGAACGTATAAGTTATGTGAAGAAGAACAAACGAAATCACTTGGTGATATTTTGCAAAATGCTCTCAGTTAGTAAGCTTCAGTTGTAACATTATCAATCATTATAAACATTTAAAAAAAAGGATGATTCGAATGAGAAGTAATTTTTCAAAAGGGCGGAGATGTGTACAAAACACAATTTTTCATATAAGGTCATATAGAGTAGGTATGTAAACTTAAACCTACAAAGGAGCAGGATCAGAAAATATCAGTATTGGAATATTCTAGTGACAGTGAATCAAATGATTTAGATATTTCTTCTATTATTTACCGTGTCATCAATTTTGTAAATCCTGTATTATTGAGCTATTTATAAACTATGATGAATTTAAGTCCCAAGAAGATTCAGGTCTATCAATACTTATAATTTTTAATATTAACGTCTTCTGTATGGTGTGGCTTCCGCTCCTGATTAATTTATTAAATAAATTTAAACAGTATTACATTAAATACCGGGTCAAATTTGTTTTTTTTTTTTTTTTTTTTGATGACTATTTAATATATCCGGGTATAAAAAAGAATATCTAGAATGTTTAATATTAGTATTAAAAAAAACTAGAAGAATTGGGTTTAATATTATCCAATCAAAAGTCAAAAATTATAAAGATATGAATATTTAGGTATTAATTATAAAAGCAAATGGTATCGAAATTCCAAAATTTAAAATTAAGGCAATAACAGAAGCCCCTATACTGAAGGATTTAACGCAATTAAAATATTTCTTAGTATTTATAAATCATTATGTCAAATTTGTAAAAAATTTATCATCGGTTTAACAGCTTAAAAAAAGAGATGCTTAGTTAACCCAGTATGATTTTTTTATAAATGTTTTTTTTTTTTTAAATTTTATTTTTAAGTCACTTTTCAATTTTTTTCAACTAATAAAGTCATATAGTGAATACGGTGGGTATATACCCACTATTCAATCTATGCATAAACAGTACACAGCAATCCTAGACGATCTTCCATCCATGTTCTGACTGTGTCTGTTGTTGCTAAATTTTGGTGATCGGTTGAGATCGTTAATTACGTTACGTCAGCTTTATAAATGTTATGAAAATTTATTATTTTTTTATTATTTTTAACGAAGGTCGATTCTAAAAATTAGAATGAAATGAAACTGTTATTACCAAAAAAACATTAACGAGGGACGATTCACGTCATACTTCATACGCCGAGAAAGAAAAAAAAACTTCATCTAATGCCGTGTTGGCATGAGTTGTAGAATGCAGATAGTTTTTCAAGCGGCGGAATGTAATAAAACTTTTTTTGTTTGGTGATCATAATTTAGGAAAACATTCACTTCTTTTTTTTCTAATAATTTTTTGGAAACCCGTCTCCTTTCACTCGAACAATCGTTTTAGAAAACATTATTATTCAAATAAATGTTTGCATCGCAAAGTTTTCGTAGAAAATGGACTGAATCTGAGTAATTTGAAAAGAAAAAATCAAATGAAAATTCAAACTGTTCAAGACCATATGAACCATTTCTTCAAATCAAAAACTTCAAAAGCATGTGGAATCCACAAACAACGCTCCTATAAGCGACTCTCTCAATATCATAAATATAAGAATTTAAGGAATTTGAAAGAAGCAATTAAAATATATTTTTGCATAATTATTTTTTATAAAATGATTTTTTATTTGAAATTCATAATAATTGTTTATGAATTTATGATTACTATAGATATACTAACGGTCACTTTATGTAATTTATAAATACCATTCGTCGCATACGGTATAAATTCAATTCAAAACAACAAAAAAAGTGGCCTAGTTGTATCCTGTAAGGTCGACACGACTAACTTCCCAATTAGGAAAAAAACAGATTAGTTTGTTTATTATTATTATAAATATGGGAATTTTATGTTTTCTAATCGTCCAACAAAAAATGACAGTTTTGCTGAAAACAACTTAGTTTTAGGTTGCGTAATTGCGCGTCGAATGAAAGTAGTTCCACATCGATATTATATTTGGTTCTCCTGATAATCTAAGCGGAAAAAGGATTACGTACACACATACAAACGCATACATACATACACACAAACACACACACTCTAAAAACATCCCTATAAAAACATTAAATTTAGGTGGTTTTTATGACTTTGAAACGTAAAATTTGACGTAAAAAATAAGCAATTCATTGTCATTTTGTTACGAATAAGGTAAAAAAAATTTGAATTCCATTACAATTATTTATTCTAAATAACAAAGTAGATATCAATCATTATTAAGTTTATGCCCAAAGCGAAAATGTTATAGGTCCTGTAAAAGACAACGGTTGACTTCAGTTTATGATGAATTTCCATAGAAGAAAAACTTGTTTGATTAATCATAATTAAGCCACATATAAGTTATAGGTTTATATTAATAAATAGCATGGTCAGTTTGCATATACCTGATACTATTAGGTAGATAGATATGTAATGGTTCAAAGCTTATAAATAGTTTAGTATGTATAAAAATTTTTATCCTTATATCACGTGATCTAAACACTAGACTGCCACGATGTGACGTGATTTCGGTAATATTGTTAGTTCTCTTTGTCAGTAATTAGTAAAAAAAAGTTGATAGTATTTGGACATGTTTTTCTATCAATGTGTTATACCAGTATTCTCAATATATATGTCGATATTACGTTACTAAAATGGTGATTGAAAGTGATTTAACTTTTATAAAAAAAAGTTTAAAATTTTCATGTAATTTTATGGCAACGAATCTTGTTTATTTTGCAAACCTATTTGTTTTTTACTGACTTTTTATTGAATCAATATTTTGAAATACTTTTTTAAACATGCTAAACTCATATGACAAACATCTCACATATCAATTTTGGTTTCGGAGATAATGCAAGTGAACTAGACGTCACTTAATGTTAATATAATGATATCTTACGAACTGTTCATTAGATTTTGATAGAGTTTTGTGTTTTCTTCTTAAAAAAATGGTAACATCCAGATCCTTAATGTTTAACCTATTCTTAACACAAGTCGATTGAATGCTGAGCTCTACTTTTGTACAACTAAGTACCTATAATCCCAGTTCTATAAATCGGTTAAGCGGATTCATTATGAGTGTGGAGTTGAATATTGCAACCGTATTAATTGTTTAAGTTCTCAACCTATGGTGGGAGAACTATTTATAATGATTTACATTTTAATAATACACTAAATACGTACACTTATTAATAATTTGTTTTACAATAAGTATTATATATGTGCTATTTGAAAACTTTGAGTAAAATAAACGTTTCAAAAACATGTTTCTTCCAATAAACAAAATATTTTTGTATTTGAAGTTTTCTTCGAAACTGTATGACTTAAGAGATGGGTTATGGATTCGTAAGACCAATAGATCTTTCACGAACCTCAACCACTCCCTTAGATAAAGCTATAATATGCTATCAAAATATCTAGTATAGATAACAAACAGGCGAAAATGGACTAATTAAATGATTCTATGAACTAATGAAGTGAATTTGTTCCAAGATTTGCAAGTGCCTTGAATATTCTAGCACTATAAACTTTAGACTAAATTGAATATACCGTTATATATTAATATATAAGTCTGATGTAAATTTAAGATTGGTCAAAATTAAAAGATGTACTATGTTATTTCTTTATTTTTATTTCTATAATATATACATATAATTAATAAGAATCTTTTATTTAGATCGTCTCTTTCTGGATGTAATAAATACTTGATGTCCACCAACAGGTTTTAATGATAGTTCAACACTCAATTGCAATTCATTTAATTTTATATTGGTATGAAATTCATATTTTCTCAACAATGTTACCAATACAGTTTTCGTAAATAACATTGAATATCTTACACCTAAAAAATTCAAAAAAGTTTTATAAAATTAATTTTAGTCACAGAATTTTATATTATACAGACACTACGGTCATAATAAAACGAAAATTTGAATTTGAATCGCTTATTTGAATTTTGGGCAATGTATTGTGTAAAAAAATTACAAATTTTTTTAATTCTGTTGAGCAATTGACTAAGATTGATTACCTTCCAATAAATTATAAACAAAATATTTTGAAGTTTCAAGAATCGGATATAATATCTATCAAATTTTATGTCAACATATTTTTTTCATCAAATAAAAGAAATCGATTTTCAATATAGAATTTAGGTATTACTAGAATTTAGAACTACTAGAAATAAAAGAAATCGATTTTCAATATAGAATTTAGGTATTAGGATTATCGTAAATAATTATAATTATAAGAAATAAGTTTAGAAAATGTTTCAAGTTATGCCTTTTACTTTAGGCACGTCAGGAAAAAATGAGGTGTATTTTATGTTGGAGATAAAATTTATTATTATTACTATTGTGATTATTATCTAAATGGGCAATTGAATTTAAAAAATGTTGGAGAATGATAAATGTAGTTATCGTTGATTATATGAAAGAAAAATCAAATAAATACAGGTTAAAAATCACAGCCGTTGTAGATCTGTCAAAATTAACGGAACTATCAACTGGCGGTTACTAATAAAATAACAGGCACCAGCAATTATATACCAATTTTGCTGGCGCCGGTATTATTAGTTGAAAATATTCGGTGCTTCTATATTCTTAATGGTGGGCTTACACGATATAGACTACGGCCAGAATTAGACAAAAAATTCTTTAGAATTTAGTCTGTGCAGTACAAAAAGTTTTGTTAACAAGCAAAAAATCATTACACACAAAAAATGCATTAGAATACTTGGAAAGTCGAAAGTATGTATGAAAATAGAAGAAATGTATTTACATCTATGCATTATTTGCAATATTTAATGAAAGCAAATGAAAAATCAGTACAAACATTTTATTGACATATATTGCGTAAACGTTTTAACTCAGACTTCGTAGTCTGTACATATGTCTGTACATATGTCTGTACATTCTGTAGTCTGTATCGTTTAAATCCACTCATTAGCCTTAAAAATACTAATTATTTCTTTATGCCATGTTTTTTTTATAAAAATGATCAATTATTTTATGTTGTACATTTATATGACGTTATATTCGTATAACCTTAAAGAGTGTGTTATTTACCAATACAATTCCTAGGTCCCGCGCTGAATGGAATGTAAGCGTATGCATGTCGTTCTTTTACATTTTCTGGTAAAAAGCGTTCTGGATCAAACTTTAATGGATTTGTCCACACACTTTCATCACGATGAATTTGAAATATACAAATAGCACAATTTAAACCACCCGGTATTGTCATATCGCCAATTTTAATATCATTAGGTATTTGTCGCAGTATAAGTGGTATTGTTGGAAATAAACGCATTGATTCTTTCAAAACCATATCCATATATTGTAACTTCGACAAATCGCTTACTTCGATTGGCCGATCGGAATCACCAAATACTTCATATAATTCATCATATACTTTGTTTTGAACATCTTTATGAGCAGCTAAACATAGTAGATTATAGCTAATTGCGTTTGCTGATGTTTCAAAGCCCTAAAATATTATTTAAAACGTCATATAAAAAAAGCTTTCTTTAAAAAAAATTTTTAAATAAATAAATAATTAAGAAAATATTTGAATGTGTGAAAATTAGTGGCAAAAATCAACTGCATAAAATCGTTTTAAGTATTTTCAATCTAGATCGGTTCATTTCTATTGTAGATCTTCAGCCGATGTATTTAAAAACGCGTAACCACTGGGGTAATTGAAATGCCATTGGAACTCTTTGAACTCTTGTTTCGATTTCATTTATCCCCCAGAAACTTCCATTCAAGATTAGTGCCCAGTCCCCCGTCCCCTTAGATATGATGCTAATGAGATGACAATTAAATGGGTTAGTAAATAATTCTAATTGTAACTAGCCGATCAAACAATAGCATAAAACAATTTAATTTTTATCGTATTTTTCAAACTTACCGCCATTATTATCAAATTAATTTCATCCCGTAACTGTTCATCTGTAAACTCAGAACTATTATCTGTGATGTCTATTAAAAATTCTAATAGCGGTTTTCCAAATGGATTTTTTTTCTCTTTAATATCCATGCCGTTATTATTTTCAAATTTACTAGTTTTCTTTTGCCTTTTTTCATCGATTACCTGTAAAATTAATTAATAAATAGTTTTTTTATATACAAATCTTTACTATATTTATCTTACCTGAGCAGTTAAGTCGGAAATGACTTTAATATTATTTTTAAATTGGTTAGATTCATTTAATAAATTATAAATACAATTCGGATGCTTCAATATGTTGAAACCTCTTTGGAATAATAAATGAAAGGAACTAAAATTTTTAATAGACAATTTAAAATACTTCTTTAGAAATATTTACTATATGTACCGTGCACAGTCATGGAATAGGCAATTAATCAATGAAAGTCCCACAAGTAGCAAAGATTTGTAATAAAACTTTTTTTATGCTAGAAAATATAATCCCGGAAATGTAAATTGTATAGCCAAATTACATTTAATTGTAGTTATTGGGTTGAAAATTCTAATTGTGATGGAAGAAATTGCTTTTGTAGTTATCTTTTTTTTTATTGTAAAGTTAAATAATAAATAATTCATTAAATTATTCTTATAAATTGTGGCAAATGTTCAATGGAAAATCATATACCATCCACCGAATATAACTTTTGATTGAACAGTTGTAAATCATAGCTAAAGACTCGAAAGAAAACAATTCTATGCACGGTACGAATAAGCTAAATATTATTATACCTTTCAACAGCGTTAAAATATGATGATTCACTTTCTTGAGCATTGATATCTACACCCATAGCGGATGCTAAAATACATTAAAATGACATTTCTTTTTCAAAATTCTAAAATATTTTTAACTTACCACAAATGGAGTCCAAGCCCGTTCGTGATATATATTCAAATATATCAAAAGATTTTTTGGAATTCAATTCACGTTCTAAAACTCTTGATAATATATTACTTTTCTCCACAAATACTTTATGGTACATTTTTAATAAATTCAGACTAAATCCTCTTATTACAATATTTCGATTATGTTTCCACTTTGCAACTACATGAAAAAATAAAATTAAATTAATTCTTAAAATTTTACTGAAATTAATATCTTCTTGAAAACCATACAAAGAACAGATTAATTTTCGAATATAACTTGCTAGTGATCTAGCCTTATAAAAATTGATTCAATTATAGAATGAACAAATATTTTCTGTAACGATATTTTTTTAATTTTAAACAACACAGAAAGTCGGATGTTTAGACGGCATTGAATTGGTGATATCTTTATTGATCCAAATTTCACACCAACATACTTAAAACATTGATATAATAATATTAAAATAGTGCCATTTTTGGAATGTAAAGTCCAGAATATGTATATAGTATAATGAAATAGTTTTTTTTTTAAACTTTATAAATTTTTTATGCAAGATCCTTTAATTTAATTTTTAAAGGATAAAATCTATTTTTTGTAATTCTTTCAAGAAATTTACTCTAAGATACAAGTAAAATAAAATTATAACTTAACTCAATTACCTTTAGATATTAATATCGATTCTCTGAAAATTGGTGAAGCTATTTTCAAAAATATTTCTGATTTATCTAAGCATTGTGGGCTTGTTAATACAATTTGAGCAGCCTTACATTCAGTAACAAATACCACTGGTAATGGACCAACCCATAATTTGAAAATTGGCGAATACTTGCGAAGAAGTTGCATTCCAATTTGAGTTACATCTGATAAACATTAATTTCGTATCAAATCCTTGTGTTTAATATTCTAGTAATTAGGTTAATTAAAATCAAGAAATGGGAATGTTTCTAAACAAATAAAGGTTTCATATCATCCAAGATCGTATTTCCCATGCTACAGTTAGAGAAATTTCAATCAAAACATACAAAAACTTGATTTATTCAAGAGTGTAAAATTAATAAAGACTTTTTAAAAAGTTTTGATTTAAGTAAAACGTCGTTAGTTTTTATTTTCATTTTAGACTTAATGTATAAATAAACTGCGAATAGAGCTTTGAGCTTCAAATATCTTTCGAATTTTTTTTTCTACTCTTGTCTTCTAGTAAAATCGTGTTTACTCACGACACTAAAAGTTAAATATTATCAATATCTAGAAAATTATAGATTGTTTTAATAGACACTGTATATCAATAATTATGAGTAAAAAAATTTCGTAATATCGAAGGGTTTTACGGATTTCTCTTCACAAAAAACTAATAGACGCGTAACGGCATTAATAAGTCATTGTAGTCATTTTTTCTAATTTTATTTTGTTTATAGCTCCTATTCTTTTGCACATTGTAAAACTCGATTTTTTCGAAGGATTGTATTGGATTATAAAAACTAGTCCCTTTATAGGATTCTTCCTTTGTGTTGAACTATTACATTTACTCATATACTAAATGTAAATTTTTTAACATGTAAACCTTATTGACTAGGGGAAAATTTGGTAGTAACGGTCAATGTTAAATGACAGCATCATTACTCCAAAACAGAAAGCGTTAGTAGTGACAAATTAGACAACAGACCTTCGTGTTATACGATTTAGCCTGCCGACCAATACCTGTCCAGTTGCTGGTCGATATATTTGCATTTTTTTATATTTAAATTATTTTGTACATGTTGACACAAAATCGACTAATGACGATTATCTGAGTGACCCAACATAGTTTTGCTGTAAGCTCATTACGGATTTGATTTATTTTATTTTTTTTTTTATTATATAGATGCCAAAAATAATTCGCATGTCTACCGTAAAAGCGATATGGAACAAAAATACATTGGCAAAAGCTAAAAAACCTATTTATGAAAGTGAATCGATGCCAAACGCATGGAAATTCCATTTTCAGGGGTTTAAACTGGATTGAAGATAAAGAAACCGATGCACTCTTTGGGTGGGTGAACCAGAATCAATCTTAGTGTAGTGGGTGAGAGTCAGGGATATGTATGTGAAATATTCTTTGGATCTTTGACCACTATTTCCCTCAATCGAACCGTCATAAACCGCGTGTATGGCTAATAATGGTAAAAACTGAATTTATTTTTAATTTAAGATACTTTTTATAATTATACCACAGCTATTAAAAACTTAAAAATCTAGTTTATTTGTTAGAGAATATGTTAAATTAATTTATATAGTTATATCGTTAAAAATTTTCACTTTATTCATATTTTCATTTAAGTTCTCGCTTTTATTCCGTTCTCCCCTAATTCATGTTGTCACTTATACATTTTCAAATATGGACACAAACTAAACTAACATAATCATTTCATATATTAACATGAAATGTTAAAAAAATACCTTTTGTTGATCCAAGAAATGTTAAAAGATTTCCAATAATTGGTAGGCCTGGTGGCCCCGGTACTTTACGTAGATAATAAATTTGTCGTAATAAATTTGAATAATAATTTAAAATAATTAACACAATAATTGTACATAAAACTATTTTGTTTACTAAATCATTTTTCACACTTAGAAAATGTTCAAAAAACATGATCTCACTAAAACGTAAACTTTAAGAGTAATTTAAATAATTATGACATAGGTAAGATGTGGATGAAAGTCTACTACGGTCAAAATATTTAAAAAATTGCCTTTTTATTATGAAATGTGCTTATTGTCACTACAATTGAAAATACTTCTTAAAATAAGATTATAGTACAGGCGCTATGTCAGTTTATTATTGCAAAGATAAATCACTAATAGAAAGTTTCCTAATAAAAAATTAATGACGAAAGTGGTGGGAAACTCGCTAAAAACAAGAATTATAATTTCAATTGTAACAGATTGATAATCGAAATTTTTATTTTTTTTTTTGGGGCTAATAAGTAGTTTTATTTGCCATTTTTGTTTCATTAAGTAAGGTCACTCGGCACTAATAGAAAATATAAATTTGTAGATAATGATCCGAATTTTAGTATTTTATAGTTAATGAAACATATTATTATATAAAACAAAATTTGGGTATCATATCGATCAATTAAAAGAGTAATTATTAATTAAATGTATTTTAAATTAATAATTAGTTTATTAATTGATCGGTATGGTACCCAGATTTTTGTATTAATAATATGTTTTGTTAACTATAACATTCTAAAAATTCGGATCATTAATTACTTTTTTATTTTTGTTCTATTACTGTCGAGGGATCTTAAATAAAAAATTAAGCACCTCGTAATGGTTTAGTTTATTTACACTTAATCACATAATTTTTGAAGCAACTATTTGCTTATTAAAATGATAATGTTTTACTTGTAGGTATCGTATAAGATACTTGGTATCAGGTGAAAGTGTTACTCGAAAGCCCATACTGCATGATAGAAGGAATCGGTTTAACCACAACTCTTCATAAGGAGGTACATCCAAAAAATTTGTCGGATATATTTTGAGTTATTGCACTCAACAGTATTTTTTTTGTTTTTCCAAAAAGTACAACCTTTAGAGAAAGATATTAATGTTCAAATTACCATGCAGAATTATTATACTTCACCATGTAGAATTATATAGTAATTTTCGAAAATTACTTTAGCGGTTCCGTTTATTAATTTTTCCTTTGTATCATATTGGAACCGTACAATCTCGTTTTTATTGCTTTTTATTGCTTGTATTGTTGTAACACTTCTGGGTTAAAGCGGCAAATATCTTGCACAATATATTGTACTATAATATTCGGAGTCCAATCCACATAATACAATATTATTGCACAAAAATTAGTTCTAACTGACAGTTCTGAAGTCAACATTTGGAATAATAAAAAGACCGCGAGGGTTGCTATTATAGTTTTATCAACAAAAAAGAGATAAAGAAGCGTCGTTAAATGAATGAATCGTCCAAAAAAGGAATCACTACACCCATCAAAACTTGTTAACCGAATTAAAAATTAGTTAACCAAGTGATTTTCAAAAGTTTCTACGGTTAGGCAGTACATTATTTGATGAACTACTTAAAATACTAAACTCTGAAATTAAAATGTTCATCTTCTCCAGAAGAAACTTGTTATCATAATAATATTGCTCTATTATTTCATCTGTTACAACACTGCTTTATTCCGAATCTTGAATTCGACGATATTCTTTTCTAAAATTAGAGCTCAAAGAATTGAATTTCTTTACCGACTGTATAGTATTCTCTTTAATTCAATTGCAACTGTTCGTATTGCTCGTTATGGTTTTATTCTGTTGCTATAATATTTATATTTAATGTTCCCCAAAGCTGGTAAAGAACAATACATTCTAGAAGAAATTTTCGTTTCCGATCTTTTTCGTTTGTAGACATGATTGTAAATTGACGCTATGTGAGTAAAAACACAACTCGCATATTGTCAATTAAAAAATGAAATTTACGCGTAGAATACTTTTAACTAGAATGATTTGTTTATCTTGTACAAGGCAAAGGTTTATTTTGTACATGCCAACCAAATTCATATTAAAAACATTCATATACAGAATTGATCAATTCTATAAACACAAAATAAATAAATTCTGAATTCTTAAATTAGCCCAATCAATATGTTTTTATGCGGTTAACTATTACAAAATTAACAGACGACGAAGCATCGTTTACTAGATTGTACAAAAAAATCAAACTCGATTTGATTGACTCAATATATTGCACAATCTTTCAATATGATCTATAATTGCACAATATCAATTACTGTGCAATATATTGCCGTTTATATTGAGTTTCTAGGGCCGCCTTTATACTGTATACAAACTTTAGGCGAAATGTTGCATTCTTTCAAAAATCGTGAACTTAAGTCGAACAAATTTCAATAGTGTTACATGATGTAATATTATTATACTACTTAATGCAACTCTGATATTTTCTTTAAACGACGAATAAACAAATTTTCTTTTAGGATGTTTCCAAACATTATAATTCATGCGCCTTAACTAATAAATTATGTATTACCCCTATGTATTTACCCAAATAATAACATAAACAACATCTGTAATGACCCAGTTATTAATTAAAATATATATTATAAAACATATTCAAGGTTCATAAAAATTTTTATTGTCGCACATTGTAGGTGAGCAAAATAAATTCATCCATCAACACGTTAAATGAAAGTAATTAATTGAAAAGTAAAATTCCATTCACAAATAACACTAAACTTGAATGACACAAAAGTTTTTATTATACTTTTGGCCCCATGGATACAGGCGATTAATCTTACAAATGGTCCAAGTTTTTGGTATATTGTGTTACTAGTAATTGTTCAAAATCAAAAATTCACAATTTTCCTGTCTCCGTGCCCATCACAAAAAGTCAAAAAAATCCGCACTTTCGCATATAACTTCATTTCGCCGAATTTTAGTTAAAAAAGAATTTTAGCTACAAAATGTTAAAAAATGTTGAAGAATAAATTTCCTATAATTTACATTTTAAATTTTGTTTCTGGGACTGATATTTACTGAGATATGTACTTTTTTTTAAAATTCTAGAAAAACAAACACACAAATAAAATTATTAGGGAATTTAATTCTTTTTTGGCTACTAATTCACAAGTATTATATATATCAGAGTTAATTCTTTATATATCATTATATATCAGAGTTAATTCTTTAGATATTCAACATAACATATGTTAAGTATTAATGTATTAATCATTATTATTCATAAAATACACTTATTATCCAATCTACACAGTTATAATGAATACATATATAATTATTGACCGAACGAGGTGAGGTCAATGATATAACTAGAGGATTTTGAATTTTCTTTGTCTACTTTATCTACTTATGTATCTATGTTTCTTCCACTGTAACTTTCGAACACATTACTCGATTTTGACGAAATTTGGTTAACCCATGGATCACGCTCAGGAAATTCAGTTTAGTTTTTGCAATTCATTGTGTTTTTATTCCTTTCGGGAACACATTTTTGCTAAAAAATAATCTTTAAAAAAAAGTTAATAACCGGTGTCGAACACGGTTTCATACAGTTCGAAAGCCGCTTCTTTCACCAATAAACTACTGTACAATTTTTTTAAACTATTTTTCTTTTTATTAAAAACATGACATTTAATTTTTTGACATAATATAATTTGTTTATTTAAGATCATGTTTTAGATAATGTCAAGGATCTTCTAAGTTTTTGGTACGTATTATCTATATACTTTTTGTTTACTTCTGAGTGAGGTCTACAATTTATAGAACTACTAGTAATAAATATATATATGTGCGTGTGTTTATGAAATAAATTTGAGCCAAAATTTCTAAATCATTGAAAATAACTTTTTTATGATATAAGAACTTTTTTGGTTAAAGTAATTTGGTAAGTTCTTTTTTGATATAAGAGCTTTTCAATTTGGAGACGGGCGCCAAGAGGAGAAAATTATGCATTTTTCATTTTAAACACTTACTAGCCATCTTAGACAACATATCAAAATTACACAACTACCGCTTGTAAGATAGTGTCCCTTTCTTATCTCGATTCATCGGACTATTTTTTCTCTTATTGCTGTACGCTCCATTCTCCGATTTTCCAACCCACTCTTCGCTAACTCATTATGATTTTAATAATTTTGATACGAGTGATTTTATCAACATCTGCAATTGTACTTTGTATCTAGTATCAATTTTGTTTAGGTTTACAAACATTAAACTCAATTTAATACAGTCTGATATAGTTCATATTTATACCTAGTATAATAACTTTATTTCAATACTCAAGCAGTTTGCTTTTATTTGGCATATTTTCATCAATATAGGAATAAAAATGCTTATTGGATAAGCAAATTTTAAGTATGAATTTCAACTTAATATTTTCACACCCTCTTATTAAATTTTCAATTTATAAAACGTTTTGTTCAAATAAAAGAACCTTGCATGCTAAAGGTTGGTTTAACATAAGTATACTAGTTATAAATTTATAACTAGCTAAGAGTGTTAATTTCATATAACTCGCGTTAAAAATCGATGAGTGTAATTTAAAAACAAGTAAAGATTACAACTTGCTAAATTACCGGATGTACGTTTGAGTATCAATGTTTGAACATATAATTTTTAACTCTATTTAATGATTTTTAAAACCAAAAATATGTACCCCCGCCTTTTTTTCCGTGAACATTAAAAATAAAATGGTATCAATTTGGAAGCTTAACTGGTACTAAAAATGGTAAAAAATTAAACCTGAAACTTTAACTTAAAAAAATATGCGAAAAAACCCTACTTGTGGGATAAAAATCGTGTTATTCAATTTTTTCTCCCAAAATCCCTCAAAATTTTCGAATAAATCCAGACTTACTCCACTAAATTTTTTATTCAGTTTTTGTAATATTTCAACTAAAGTAGCCCACTAAAAAATATTTGCAATCAAATAATTTTATAGATTTTGAAAAGTTTTATGATTATTAAGTCATAATAATTTTTTAATTCTAAATAGTAGAGTAAGACTGGGTTTTCATGGAAAATTTTGGGAGATTGAAGGTAATGAATGTAATGTGAAAAAATGTGTTTGTTGAGGTGTCAGCAACTTCAGCCTCAGTTTCCCCCCACCAGATTTGTCCGATATTAAATTGTGAATATCTCAGCAAATATTCAGATGAATTGGGGTGAAGGAAAGCTGTACATATTGACTTCAAGTTAAGAGCCAAGTTTTATTAAGTGGTTCCGGCACGATTATATTTTTAGTCAATGGAAGTGTTGAAAAATAAATTAGAACAAAAAAATTTGCCTTTTATATGTTAAAATATGCGTAAAGTCCCTATTTGGTGGGCAGAAAGGGTACTCCTAAACAAACACATTTTTTCATATTCAATCTCTCTAAATATACGCAAACCATATTTACTTTGCCAGGCTTACTCCACTATAGAGAGAATATTTTATATCGATCATTAACTTTATTTTTAATTTGTACCAATATAATACATTTTAAAAATATTTTCTACAAATAAAATAAAAATGAAACCATTAAAATAATCTTTTGAATTATGACTTTACTTCTGTGTCAAGGTCAAAATTTTTTTTGTGAATCAATCATGTTTTTTATAAATTAGCCAAATTATTTTACTGGCTTGTTTTTTTTATGTCATAATGGAAAATAACAAAATTATTAGCAAAAATGCGTATATGCAAAATACTCAGATATTATAAAATAGTGTATCATTGAACTAAATTGCACACCTAGTTTGTGATTGTTTATTCTTTTCTTTTTTTTTTTGAAGGCTTCATATTTGTATTAAACATTGTTACACACCCATGACGTGCTACCTGTCATTGTTGGTCCAGTTATATGTCGGTGTATTGCCTTTTATATATATATATATATATATATATATATATATATATATATATATATATATATATATATATATATATATATATATATATATATATATATATACATATTGTATATATATATATATAAAACACAATATGAGTCTCAATATATATTATTTCTATGATTAGTTCAAGCAATGAACGCATGTGTAAAGACCTCAAAAAACAAAAATTATATGATGTTGAGACGTGTTTTACCAGAGGTATACTGTAGAACGACGGCAAGCCTTAATTTGACTTGTCGTGATAAATCAATTCGCTTTTGTGCGAAATTTTTTAAAACAAAAAGGATCAACTTTCTTTTCGTTAAAACTTCGTTAATTTTTGCATAAATTACAAAAATTGTGATTATTTTGAAGATTTTTAAAAACAGTTAAAACTGCACGAAATATTTTATCAAAAACTTTTGTTGCCGGCGAAAATACTGCAGATACCTTAAATCAGCTATATCTCAAAATAAAACCTCACGTAAATAAATAAAATAGGAATCTGTTTAAGTTTTTAATTAGGTTCATTTTTTAAAAATTTTGTCCATAACATGTTAATTCGACAAAAACTGATAAAAAATGTGGTTTATTATCGCAAATAACTCGGCAAGTATTGACTTTTTAATATATGCTTCTTAGAAATTTTTGCTAAGAATTTATCCCTTTATCGAATCGCTTTATAGAATGCAATTTTTGTTTTACTTATTTTATTCAAACAGAAGTCTAGATTGACGAAAAAAAATTTCAACATTTCCCCAATGTGAACTATAAATGCAGACAATTACTAAAAGATTCTTCTTAAAAAACAAATTCAACTGCACATATTCGAAATCTTTTTCACAATTATTACTTTGTAAATCTAATCGTTCTTTTATAGTTTGCAGAAAGTATTAAAGTAACCGCTCCATTGAACGTGAAAAGCGTACATGTAATTATTTCATAATTATTAATTTTAGCTTCTAATAAATGACTTTTTAGCCAATGCCCTATACTGCAAAGGTTAAAGTATTATTGCATGAAGACTGCATGTATTGAATGGCTGATTACATTTCGAAGACTGTATGTATTAACTTTATATTCATTACTTGATAATGACATAATAAGGCTAAAATATTCATAATTTTAAAGTTATTAATTTGAAAAAACGTTTCCAGTGTTATTTTATAAAAATGGATTTTCACACAATAAATAATACAATTATTAATTTCCTACAATTATTTAATAAATAATAACACTTAATTCAATTACTCATATAGATTTCATGGTTTGAGGAGAAGAAAAAGTAAGAAAAAGGGAAAAAGCATTTTAGGTAGAAATGATCGGGGATAGAGTAATTAAACAAGATAATTTCGTGAAGAAAACTGACTAGAATCGTAATATTATTGTCAAAAAATTCAATAGATGTTTATGTATAAGTTATACTAGGCATACAAACAAAAAATGGGAGGATTAGGAACAGTATACATAAGATCAGGTCCACAATTGACTACCAAGTATTTATGGTATAGTTGGTTGCCCGTGCGACTAACAATTGGAAAGTCCCTGGTTCGATTCCCGGAAGAATTGTAATGTATTTAATTCTATCTAAAGTCGGAAATGTATATTGAATTTTATTATAAATATCTCAATATGCGACGTTTAGTTTATGTCCATTTTTTTGTGTATTTAAATGGGTCTACATTCACTAAAATAATTTTTCATATGATTTTCACCCTACTATTTTACACCTGAATTCGTAGCCACCACGCCGATTTTAATTTAAACTATCAGACATTACCACTCACAGGAGTGAGTGTTAATATTATCGGTTTTAAGTGGGTTTGCGGTTTTGATAGAGATCTCTGCAGGCTCTATTAATAGAATCAATCTGTAATAAAATTAACATATTTTTTTTTCAATTTTCGCGCATAAATAATTCAAAAACTACTTATCAAAATGTTATGAAATTTGGTATGTCCAATTTTGACATGTAAACGGAGGGCATGTAGAAGAGTTTTTCCCGTAAAAACATTTCTAAATATAGAATAAAGTTTTGATTTATTTTTACTTTAGAATTCTTTTTCAGGAAAAACGTTCAAAAACAATTTACCTCCGAAGGATCTGACTATGTGAAGGAAACCTTTACAATATCTCCTTAATATTGTGCATACAAAATTTCATAACATTTGGATAAGTAGTTTTTGAATTATTTATGAGCGAAAATTGAATAAAATACAATGTAGAGGTATCTATCTAATATTCACTTAAGTACATCTACAAAAAAAGCCATCTTATTATGTTGGAATCTTAATGTACGCAGCTTTCCCAAATTGTAGACTTCAATTTGGGAAAGCTGCGTACATTTTCCCAAATAGTTCCCTTAAACAAATTGAAACGCAAATTTATAATTGGGTGGGTTAAACTACTGTTTTATTTAACGTTTTGATTAATAATGACTCTACAAAGTTCTAATAAAATAATAAAATAATTACAATCGTGAATACATTAAGAACACGCTGAAGCCGAGTCGAGCGACTAGCATATAATAAAAAATAAAAATTATAATGGATGTATATAGATATATTTATGAATTGTTATTAAAGTACATGATTGAATCGTAATATTTAATTATAACCTTGAACATAAAAAATTATATATACAAATCATTTCTGCTAAAACAATTATTATTTACAGGTTTGGAATTAAAATCCACGAAATACTTGATACTTACTTCAAGTTTTATTCTGTCTGTTTAGCTTCCATTGCTTTTTCACAATGCACCAATGGTATTAACCTCATAAGTTTAATTTATTACCTCCATAAAAACTGAAAAAGTAATAAATACTAGGTGCCAGTTTCACAGGAAAAAAAACTTATTACTTTTTTGTTACTAGTTTTGAAACTGTACTTCTGTTTTTAATGAATAATATGCATTGTAGTTTAATTGTTGGAATGGTAGCAATGTGGTTTTCATAAAGTAAATATTATTAGTCAGAGCTCCGGAAGTAAAAGATATATCGACGTGTTCCCTGGAGCATTTACGGTCTTGAAAAGTTGATTCTGATCAGTCGTATTTTTTGTTTATATTTTTTTAGTACTTTACTGTACTTTGTTTAATCCAATTTTTTTAATTGCCATATCTTTAAGGATTTGCATAAAATACTTCTGTTCTATTTTCGTGAAGTAAATAAAAAGAAATATAAATTAAAGAAAAATTAGTTTAAACCTCAAAAATCTGGTATATCAGTGAAAGGGAGTAAGTAATAGAGAAGATCTGAAGCTTGATATTAACCTACGAATTTGTGAATACATTAATTGAGAAATATCCATCTCGATATCTCTTCTACTTCTACCGTAATTCGATTTCATGCCGTAATACCCAAAAAATCACAAAGAATATACATTATTTTTCGAAACTGGTGGGTGCAACAAATGTTTCATTTGGATGAGAAATAAACAAGCAATCCGCAAAACATTGCCTTGGTAGCTTAATAGACGTGGTTTGTATTTATGTATTATTTCTATTTATTTCAATATTAATCTTACGCTGTCCGATGTCCTTTCTTATTTCCAAAGAAATAGCAAGAGGGAATATTTAATATGGAAATTAATACAAAAAATAGTACCTCTATAATAAAGAGAATCTGTAACGTAATTAAAATTATAGTAATGTAAAAAAATAAGTATTTAATTGTTTTGAAATTTGGAAAATCAGAACGGGGGGCGTTGAAGATATTTACCGGTTGATTTTGTATATATACCTACAAATGTTTATGTTATAAAAAAAAAGTATGACGTTGATTTTTCAACGAGCATCTAATTTTATATTTTTCTTAAAAAACGATTAGACATACGCTTGTTAGATATAATAAAAGAGTATGATGATACAATATGAGTCAAATATTTCTCTATGAGTTAAATATTTTGGGGATCAAAACAGAGTTCACATTAATATTAGAAAAATAATAAAGAGCTTGTTAATGATTACATTGCATAGAATTTTCTTTTTTTCGGTAGATAAAAGTATTGTATTATATTTTTTCTTAGCAGTTTGAGCGAATATTATGTAAGATGTCTACTTTGATTTGAATTAAATTCATTCTACATAGCCGAAAGTCGAATTTCGGATAGTCGTACGCAAACGCATTGCAATCTATTTTGACATTTATGCTCATGCATTGTCAAAAATAATTGTATTTTGATTGGTACGACTAACCGACAACTATTCGAGTATGTAGAGCGACTCCTAAAGACGAAACAGTGCAACGCTATGAATCTCTAATATTTATGTAAACGCACGTTGCAGTTTTATTAAACCCTTTATAGTTTAAAAAAACGCACCTTAAAATTAAACACCATGGTGACCACGCACTAATCTCACAATTTTCAGAAATAAAATCGAAATAAACCTAACCAGTAATATCACTCAAACCGTCACGTTACTAAAATCAGAGTCATTTCAAATTAAATTTTTTAATAAATAATGTTGAGATTACAACAAAACCAAATGAATCTTACTAATATTCATTTTGATTGAATGTGTCGAGTTAACGTTTATATTACATAGCTTTGAATAATAAATACTTCTGAAGAACATATATGAAAGAGGTTTTTCTTTTCACAACTTATATGCATTTCACGTAAGGAAAATTTTTCATTTATAATTTTGTTTGTGTTGCAATTTGAATACTGCTATTGAATCAATCGTACGAATCGGTACCGCCCTTTGTGGAATTTTAATGGGGAATTTTTATAATTCATCTGAAATCACAAATTAATTTTATCATAATTCTCATTTATTTGATAAGTGTAATGCATTGTTTAGCAAGAAAATAACAACACTGAATTTTTTATCTGTGTTACACTAAGGACTGCTTGGTGGAAGAAAGGCTATTTAGGACAAGGATTTAAAACTTCTGGGCTAGTAAACGAGTTTTCTAAAACAGCAGTTTTTATTGTTTCAAAAATATTGTTCGAATAACTCATTGACTACTTTTTACGACGTTCTTTTTTGCCATTATTGTAAGAAGTTAAATTGATAATTGGTAATTTCAGTGTCGACGAATATGCACCAAATTATTATTATTCCATACTTTCGAAGTTTAAGAATTTGAATTAGAATTTTACGCATGAATGAATCGATGTTTGTATCGCTATATCTTTTCGAATGCCTTTTGCGATTTGATAGACACGATTATCATATTCAGAAAATTTACTTTATTTGGGTAAATTTTATTCATCAATCTATGAAAATATAGTTTATGCATGCAATGTAAAATAATAAAAAATAAGAAAACTGTAATATTTTATGTATTCCCACTTTTAGAAAATTTTAAAAAATACTTGCTTTACCTTTTACAAACTAGGGAAATTACTTGATAAAGACAAATAGAAATAGAAAAAAAAAATTTGTCTTCAGCATGCACCACTACCATTTTTACGCAAACAGAGAAATGACGATTATATATTTTCTTCTGAGTGAGGTATGCAATTCACAGAGATATAAATTCATTATGTGCTGAAATCTAGTTCATCGCTTGGAATTGTTACCACCAATTACGCATTAAACAACTCATTTCGCTCGAAACAAAAAACTAGTTATTCATAAATTAATTAAATCATTGTAATTATAGTTATTATAAAGTAAATACATGTATTTATAAAATATTTTGGTCTTTACAAAGAAAAAAGTTAATTATGCATTAAAAACAAATAATTAAGAGTTTATCTATTGCGTGTAGTCCGGTAGTTGGAGATAAAAATAAAATAATACTCCGATTTCTTTCATAATAACATTGGCTTGAATTTATACATGGAATGGATCATGGAAATAAGTGTATAAAAGATAACATACGCTTTTTTTCTAGAAATTTACCACACTCCGTTCCACCGATTAATTCTAAGCAAAAAAATTTCACAATGTTTTTTAGAAGCGTAATATTTATTTATCGTAAAAAAGTTTATATTAAACGATTGTTTGAGGGAAGGATCAAAACTATTTGTAAGAAAACTTCGAAATATTTGAGTAGTTTATTTTATTTGTTGTTTCAGAAAATCAACTAGTTACTGATTTAAGAAAAAAATCGGGACTTGTTTTAGATTTTCGCTTATACAAAGATATCAGTATATTTTAGCAAAAAAAAAAAAAAATTGTGTTTCTGAATGTTGTAGAAAATTACTGAATTACATATAGTATTCTATAGTTAGCAGTTTAACAAGTTTCCGAAAAATGTGATTTTTAATTTTGTTTTTACATCATCCGTAACTATCACTCCTAGAAAGAAAATTTAAAATGTATATTGTTGGAAATTTAATTTTCTACAACATTAAGAAAAGCAATAAGTTCAATTAAAAATTCCGGTTTTTGCAACATTGTGGCGCGCACGGAGGTAGGAAATGCATACGTGTAATTCATTTTCACTTATAAACCATCCCAGATATAACACATTAAAAATGTAGAACTACCGGACTCTTCGTAAAGTAAAACTCCCTATTTATTGGACTATAGTGATAAATGTGCAATAAAGACGTATTTCTGTAATTTATTTAGACATTCGTTTGAAATATGATCTTTATTCATTCTATTATAGTCTATTCTTCAATTCACGTGTTAATAAAATTAAAAACTCAACAGCGTTTCTTGTATAAACACGAGAAACAATATTTAAAGTTTCTAATTCAGGTATGTGGTACCACTTCAAATTAAAATATATAAATATTTCATTATTCAAATCCACACAATAAATACAATACTGTCACTTGACAAATTCTTTCAGCAATGCCTGAGATTAACATTTTGGAAATCCTAGCAACGCCTGAGATTAACATTTTGGAATTCAAGACACAAGTATTGGGTGGCTTGATTTTCATTACATCTCCCCCTTAGGAGAAGAACAGCTATACGTATTTAGCATAATTGTTCTGTTATCTTCAGCACTGGCGTTGGTTTTTATTTTTTTATTTTTTTGTTTGTCACCTAGCACATCAGGAATATTAACATTTGAAATTTTTACTTCATTTTTTTCTTCAATATTTCAGAATATGAATGTTTTTTTTTTCTTTTTGTTTGTCACCTAGTAGATACATCAGGAATATTGACAATAGAAATTTAACTTCATTTTTTCTTCAATATTTCAGAATATGAATGCTTTTTTCTTCTTGTTTGTCATCTAGTACATCAGGAATATTGATAATAGAAATTTTAACTTCATCTTTTCTGCAATATTCCAGATTATGAATGATATTTTTCTTCTTGATTGTCACCTAGTATATCAGAAATATTGGCAATCGAAATTTTAACTTCATTTTATCTTCAGTATTTCGTCATATGAATATTTTTTTCTTCTTGTTTGTCACCTAGTATATCAGGAATATTGGCAATCGAAATTTTAACTTCAATTTATCTTCAGTATTTCGTCATATGAATATTTTTTTCTTCTTGTTTGTCACCTAGTATATCAGGAATATAGACATTTGATAATTTTAACTTCATTTTTTTTCAATATTTCAGAATATGAATGATTTTTTTTTTTTTTTTTTGATTGACACTTAGTATATCAGAAATATTAGCAATCGAAATTTTAACTTCATTTTTTCTTCAATATTACAGAATATGAATTCCATAATCTAATATGGATAATATCTTATTATCGGTAAAATAAGTTTAATAATTTTGTGTAATTACAACAATATTACATAATATAACTGTCCAATATTAATTCAATAAGAAATTTTGTTATTTATTCATTAAGTTGAAGACATTTTCATAGTGCCCGATGATTAATTTAATTAATTCAATACTTATTATCATATTGTCTATTCGTATTTAACATTTTTCATACTTCATGAAAAATGATCTATTAAACACTTGGTTCATGAAATATTATACTGAGAGATTTGCATTCATAGAAATCATTTGCATAACAATGGAATTTTGATCATAATACAATTGGGTAGATAATTTTTGAATTGAAACTTTCATTTTTGCTTAGAAAAAACACAATCTCTATTTAAAAAAGTTTAACTTTTTTTATAGATCTGTACATTAAATATATTTTTTTAAAATTAGGTAAGATTAAAAGTTTTTTGACTAGTATTGTACGGATCATTAAAAAAGTACCTGTTGTAGAACACCACCAATAATGAATATATTGTTTGGCAACAAAGTTTATTATTATGAGCCCTTTCTTCTCAAATTGACTTATTCATTTCATGAAAGTTATTGATTTTTCGTCAATATTACATAATATTTCTCTTATACATACCTAAAGAATAAATAAATAATGATTTCAATAAATTCATGGTCAGTGACCCTGAATTCCACATTTTTTTCAAACAAATAATATGTTTTCACAACACAAACATATTTTATATTTTAACTGTTCCAAACTTATACCGCGCGTAACTTTCTCAGTTACAAGCTAAAATTTTGTATAACTTCTTTTATTCTTTAAATGAAATTACCAACAGTTTAAAAAAATTAACCACAAATAAAATTGTTAAAATAAATAATTCAAATTTCATTTCATTTCATGTAAATTTATTACTTTTCCAGTATAAAATATTTATTATTTGAGATGAAAGTAAAATTGAATTTAACCTGGGTATAAGATCTTTGTATACAATAAAATATTCATTTGAAGTATCTTATTTGAATTGATTTATTCTTTTTTTCAGTAAATCTTTGAAAGTTTAGAAAATGTGAAAAAAACATTTGTTCATTTCTATAGACTTCTTTTATTGTCGCACTCATGATATGAAGGTGGTTGCAATTATTAGGAACTTGATTAAAACTAAACTGTATATATATATATATACCGATTAGCCACAGAATCATTTTCCATAGGATAAAAAGGGGAATTCAATATTAAAATACATACAAAATACACAAAAAAAAATTTAACATTCAAAACTACTCATTTAGTTAACCACACTCTGTTATTATTTGTTTATTTTTAAAAGATTTAAGAGAGGGAGCTTTGGATTATTATGTGTGTGATTCAAAAAAAATTTATTGTACCGAAATATATATATATATATATATATATATATATATATATATATATATATATATATATATATATATATATATATATATATGTCGTCCTCCGAATCACTTTCCAATACTCATACATAGAATATACCCTCACACATACACATACATTGTATTTTTATTCTATATAGGTATATTTTATCATTGTTTTTCCCCCTTCTGTGAAAAGTGATTCGGCGGATGTACTATATATATATATATATATATATATATATATCTTCGCAGTTGAATATATTCCGTTAATTTTCTGATGTGTTATGCTATGTATGATGGCGTTTTCATTGCCTTTATCCATTCATCGTTGTACAAACTGTGAATAAGTCGTAAATGTTGTAAACCGTGACTGCAAAACCATAATATACTAGTTTCCATCAGAAACATTATTTCGGGGACAGAACATCAGATGTTAGACAAACCTGATTAATATTTTGGCAATATTTTTTTTTCGCTGTGATGCATGCTGCCCCAAAATAAATTGAATAAAAGTGCGATTTTGAAGTAGTTAAACAATCGAATATACCTACTAAATTTAAGGGCAACAACGAATTATTGTTGGTGTCTTGGCGTAACTTTGACCAAATGCCCCCCAATTAATTTCAAAGATAATTCTAAACGAAATTCACATTTTTCCAACTCCAAATCGGTATGAATTTCGTAATTTCGAAGAACAGTAGTTAAAACAGTTTTCATATACATCATTGCATACTTGACACCTAAAAGAAAGAACTTACGTAAGGAAATATGAATTTATAATAATTGCAAAAGACAGTATTGATTGAAAATTTGAGAGGAAATCGAATATACAATATAAAACATTAAAAATGTTTGAATTACAAATATACAATATAAAACATTAAAAATGTTTTAATTACAAATATACCTAATGCAAAATTCGCTCTTTTCTGGATGGCTCAAGTACTTTAAGTTTGTTTTTATTTTTATAATGAAACGAATTTTGTATAAGTTGAAGTCAATTTTACGTATCACGTTTTATCTTAAGCAATTATGCTTCTCGAAAGGGACTTACTACAAACGACGACAAAGTAACATTATTTTATTTCAGCAAGTTTTAATTCAATACAGTCATCAAGTATTGAATGTCGAATTGTAATTCACATTTTTTTCTTAGATTGGATCATCCAAATATATTCAGATTACTCCAGTTCGAAAACATTTCTTTCCTGTATATTGGAGGTACTTTTTACCCTCCATTCGTTTAGAAAAAAGATTCGAAAAAAGAATATATATATGCGCTCTTGACACTCAGTATTTTTAAGGGTACGGGCATCACAGAAATTTTTGCCGATATTCATTATTCTTAATATAGTTATAAATTGAATACTACTATTTTTCTATCCTACTTACCAATACAATCTCTTGGACCAGCACTGAAAGGGATATAAGAAAATTGATGTCGCTTTTTTATATTTTCTGGCAAAAATCGATCCGGATCAAATTTTGTTGGATTTTCCCAAATTTCATTATCATAGTGTGTATATGCGATAGACACAAGACAAGTTGTACTTTTCGGAATTGTATACTTATCTAAATAAAAATCAAATCAAATGAAAAAAATTGATATTTTGACAGTTACTGAATATTGTTCGAAAACATTCTGAACTCTGCCGAATAGTTTTGAACTAACTTAAAATTATAGATACAAGTGGCCATTATTACTATACCTAAAATTCTCAACGGCACAATTTACCATAAATTTTGATTTTAAGTTTTTGGCTTAAAGTTGAATTTATAAAATTAAATTATACGTCTGACGCAATACTTTTTGAGAAAGCTCTCTAGTTTAATGCAACACATCGGGGTCTAATTAGAGAACACTTAAAGATTGTTAAACATCTTCTAACTATATTGTATAAAAATGGAGATCGCAGAGTTCCTTCTATTTTTTAGATATTTTTTAATAAAGCTATATTATTATTATTATCTATCAAGTTTTCATTAAAGGATTTTTGTAAGGTATATAAAAATGGTACGGGACGAATGAAAATATAATAGAACGTTCATCATGCCATTCTAAATCACCTGTGTAAATCACAAACTGATTCTCAAAATAATTAAAAGTTATTGCAATTTTTAAAAACTGTCATTTTACATGTAATCTTATGGAGATTCGTTAGCCGAGCAGATTACATTTATTTTTAGTAACTGAAAAAAAACTAAAAACTAAAAATAAAAAAATTAGTGTATAAGAATGTCCGGCAACACTGTCATTAATTAAAACCTATAGTGACTAACATTTGTATTGTTAAAAGATTTACAATATTGATAATTTTACTTAGAAAGGCTTTGAAATCAAAAAAATTGGCTATAATTTTGTTATTTTCCAGTTTAACATGCAATGGAACTTAATTGGAACTTTTTTTTTATATTTTTATGTAACTATCGTCAATTTACTTTCAATCAACTTTTTCCGCCACATGTATCTTTCAAGCAACAATAATTGAAATAAATAAATTTGTTAAACGTATATAACGATAATTGTAATTTTTAAGTACCTATTTGAATATCATTTGCAATTTCGCGTACAATATATGGTATTGTAGGAAAAAATCGCATCGACTCCTTAATCACCATATCCATGTATTGTAAGTTTTGAAAATCAGACAGTTCAATTGAACGTTGTGAATTACCAAAAATGGAAAATATTTCATCATACACACGTTGTTGGATTTCTTTATATTTCCCTAAGACCATAAACAAATAACTCAACGATCGTGCAGCTGTTTCATACGCCTAGAACAATGGATATTTTGCTAAGGTTCTAAATATAGTTCAAATGGATTCTGCACAAAATAAATTTAAACAAATGTAAAACTTAAAGTAAGCGATACCTTCTAAAATAAAATATTTTATTATTATACGTCTAAAAATTTGTATGTGGTTTAAATATGCCTGGTCTAACAATGGTGTCCTCTTTGAAAATTCAGATAAGTGCATTTGTTTTAACGGGCGTGTAAGATTTTCGATGATGCGCATTCTGGTACATATTAGTAGCACTTACTGTTATTTTTTATAAGCAACAATTTTCTTATTTTCTCTTCATTGTATGATCTACAGTTGATTTTAAATTTATTTGAGATGAAAGTTAAATTGAATTTAAGTTGGGTATAAGATCTTTGTATGTAATAAAATATTCATTTGAAGCATCTTATTTGAATTGATCAATATTTTGTGGTTATGTATATTGTCCAAAAAAAAAATAGATTAATCGTAAGGAACGATCTTGTTAAAAAGACAAAAAGATGGTGAATATTACAAGTGCGCCAATACCGTGCTGCAATCTATGAATTAAACTTTTATGGGGAAGATCTATATTAGATTGGTACAGGATTGTACTTGGGGCACTGTAAGGCCTTTTATGAATTGTGTTCATTAATAACGAATGAGAAGTTTAGGCACTCAGTGGAACATAATTAATAATACATACATACATAGAGTGCTTGAAATTCAACCCTTCCTTTTAATTTTGACTTAATCAGTCTAAAATAAATTTTTGTTGAATTACATTACTTACCCCTAAAATAACTATGTTAAGTTCTTCACGAAGTTGATCGCATGTGAATTGTTTATCAGTTTCCATATAATCAAGAAGAAAATCTAAAATTGGTTTCCTAAACGGATTCTTTTGTAAACCAGAATTTATGTCATTAGAATCATATTTTTCTTCCACATATTGTTCACGCTTTTTCCTTTTTTCTGCTATAAGCTAAATCATCACACATTATTTATTACTATGATATACTCATATATAACCCATATATTAAAAAAGTCCAAATACGCGCCTACCGCGATTAATTCAAAAACTACCGACCGGAATTGAATACGATTTTCGTCAATTGATAAAGTGATTTATGAGGTTTAGGTATATAATTTAATTGGTTTAAGAAAAATAATAAAACGGAGAAAACACTGTGGTCGGAGGCGAAGGTCAGGTCGTAGGTCTGAAAAAAGCAAAGGGAGTAGTCGGTCGGCCTTACTTTTATTTGGAGCATTTAGATCGAATGCAGAGTCAAGGCCGAAGATCGAATAAAAGTCGGAGGCCGACAAATCTCTTTTGGGAAGTCACAGATTCCTTCTCCTCTGTTTGTATCCTGTGTCTTACAAAAAGCAACAAACTATTAAAAATCCAAATTAAAATAATATCGCAAGAGAGACTCTCTATGTCAATTTTTCACGAAGATATCCGACTATGAATGAATCTTTTTCCCTTTAATCCTTTTTATTTCCACTATTAGAACCACTATTCGTACAAACAATTGTAGTATAGTTTTTCTTCAATTGCGAAAAAAGACAATTTATACATGTAGGCGACTATTATTAAACATGATTTTCACAGCTCAAAATACCCTCAATAAATAAAAAATTTTAAATTATGATTTAAATATCACTAAAATATAAATTTTTTAATAGATCCATTAAACCATTTCATTATTAAGGAAATAACAAAAAATAATTTGGTAGATTAATAGAAACAAGTTGCGGGACAACAAAAACTAACATTTTTGTGATATTATCGCTAAGTAAAATGTCCGTACCGAGAAAATAACGCATTTAGTTTTAGCTTTTTGATTTACAATCTTCTAGCAAAAAGTATCAACAATTCAGATGAATGGATTGCAGCCTGCTGATAAGTAAATATGTTTCTATATATTTCGTATTTACTGAGAATATGCGATTATTACTTGTATTAAAATTCGCCAATGGGTATAATTTCTATTAAAACATTGTATATATACTATATTAACACTGAAGCATAGTTTAAACAAAGGAAGTTCAATATAGAACCTCAATAACATAACCTCAACAACGTTATAATAAATAATTACTACTATTATTAGTATTCGTTTTTTTTACAGCTGCAGGACGTCCATTATAGATAAATAAAAAAGACAAACCTTATCTGTAACACCCCATAGAATTTGAGTGTTTGCTTTATGTTTTTTACCCAATGATGTAAAATTAAAAACAAAGGGTGGATGTAACCATACTTTATATGCTCGTTCTACCATAATTTCTAATTCACTAAAAAATGAATCTGTTTGAAAATTTGAAAAAAAATAAGTCTATCTGTTCTAAACTGTGGGATAGTTTTATGGGATGATAATATAACGTTTTATGTAATGACATGTGATCAAGATTACGAACCTATCAAGTGCATCGATATATTGGGAATTGCTTCGTTGTGAATTGATATCAACACCCATTGCAGCATCTATAAAAATTGTAACTTATTTATAGTTTTTATTTTAACTGAACTTATACTCCAAAATGCAGTCCCTCTCAACACAGAAATACATGATATGACTAAAAATTGGACGCGGAAAGAAGTTGAAACTTCTTAAATGTTACTCAGTTTATGAAATAAGTACAGACGAAAATTTTTCGGTAATCTTACCCTAGAGTGGAACACAATGAAATTTAATTTGTAACTTATGGTTTCCTGTTAGTAAGTGGGACACGATAAAAAAAATCAATCGGTCTATAATCACTCCGATCAAAACTACTCGGTTAAAACGCACTACTCATACAAAAACCACTCCGTTCAAAACCACTTAAGTCACAAAACAACGACATAAAAAATCACATCACTACAAAGCAGAAATGTTTAAAACTTGAATGCCTGGTTTTAATGTTAATATTATAATATAAAATTAAATTTATGCTTGGTTTGTGTTGATCCATTATTGACCCTATTTAAAAGCTGTATATCAATTTTTTTTTTTATATTTATTTTTTGGCGTTGCTGTATTCCTGTTGCATAAACTTTCCTGTTGTAAAACGTGGCACATTCTCAAGATTAAAAATGTCCTTTTACGTAATATATATTAACATTGCCCCTTGATTATTTTTGAGATCGAATTCGTATAGGTCTGCGTGTTTTTGGGCCATATGTCTAACCTGTGATTAAACTACCCAAGTGCTATTTGGGGTGGAGTTAGTACGGTTTAACGGGTTTTTTGGTAACTGAAGCCGAGTAAGTATGAGACTGCATGTTTTTGGGCCCAATATCCAACCTGCGATTGAACAATCCATTTTTTGTTTGATATAGAGTTAGTATTGGTTTGCAGGTTTTTGGAACTTTTTTCAAAATATGATTAAACTATTAAAGTGATACTAGGGGAAGAGATTGTACGGTTGTGCGGATTTTTTAGTCCTGACGTAGAAGCTGTAATTAAATTACCAAAGTGATGCATGGGTCGAGTTACTATGATTCAACGGGTTTTTTGGTCTTGCTGCGTTCAACCTGTTATTAAAATTCCCCATTGATATTTAAGGTCGAGTTAGTACTGCAAATATTTACACTATTATTATATTTGTTTTTACCGACTGGCATCATGAAATTTAAAGGATTTGGAAAAATCGTAAGCAGAAAAAAACTCTATAAAAACTCAACACAGTTTTCAAGAATTAAATAAAAAAAATTTTCGAAATAAAACCGTAATAACTCAAAACTGCGAAACTATATTGAATATTTTATTGAAGTAGCTTTATTTGCAATAATTTTCAGCGTAAGAAATTTGCAGAAAATTTCTAAACGTTTCTTCACTCATAAAAAAGGTAATCTGTTAGAGATAACAATTCGAAATTTTTCGAACTTTCGGACTATTTAACATTTGTAAAATATTTTCAATAAAATAATGAAATAATTACCACAAACTGTATCTAATGTAGCACGAGATAAATATTTGAATGCATCAAATGAGCGTGTATTATTTAATTCTTGTTCGAGTACATCCACTAATATGTTACTTTGTTTCACAAATACTGGTAAAAAGCTATTTATTATACCTTGACCAAATCCACTCTTAACAATTTTGCGATTACGTTTCCATTTTGGAACTAAAATTTAAATAAAAATGAATGAGTTAATATGAAATTAACTTTTAAAAATAAAGAAAAAAAAAACAAAGAAAAAAAATTACACATATTTTGTGCATGGATTTAACTTCATTCTCTGTAAATCTTATTCGGGATAATTAAAATAAACAAGCAATAAGTCCGAGAATAAGTTTTACCCTGGAAAGAAAGCCGTTGAGTTTAAATACCGTCATAGCTTATAATAACTTTTAATTTTGTCTTCACTTTCAAAGCTACTTGAAAAACAACAAAAATCAAATACCAAAAAATTTGGAAAGTAATTTCTATGTAGTATACCCCCAAAATTTGATAAAATAGTTTTCTAGCTCAATAACTTTGGTTTGAAATATTTTTTTTTTTCAAAATGACATTAAGTTTCAATATTTTTCAGAAATTTTGTATAATGTATTGATTCAATTATTAACTAAATTAATACAACTTAATTTTTCAAGTATTTTGACAAGAAAATATTTATATACGAAACATTTAATTATTTAAAACCCCAATTATTGCTTCCAGGCGCACACGAAACTAAGAAATTTAGAAAATTCTGAGTTGAGTGAGACGTCACTAAAGTTTTAATCTACTAGGTATATCACTAATAAACTCATTTTAATCAAAAGAACTGTACTGCAACTACAGGTTGAAGAACAAGTATCATTTCTAAATAATATAACAAAAATTTATCAATCAATTATAAATATTTTAAAATTTTGCTTAAATTTTTTTACACCCTGAAATTCAACGTACACTTTTAAATTATAAAACCTACCTAAGGATATCAAAATACCATCTCCGAAAATTGTTCCAGCAATGTAGCGCATCAACCAAGCTTTTTCCAATGCATGAGAACTGGTTAACACTTTTTGCACATGATCTGGTTTCGATATAATAACAATTGGATGTAAGCACAACCAAAATCGAAAAATTGCACCAAATTTTCGCAAATCACTAAATAAACATTTTGACACATCTAAAAAGAATTAATTTATTCATTATCTTATAACTTTTTATTTTTTAAAAGATAAACTTAATACCATAATTACAGGATGCACTAACTTAATAAAAAAACCGATTTGTAAATAGCTTATAATTTCCATAGTGTACATAATCAATATCAATATAGTTACTATTTTTTTTGAAACTATAAAATAAATAAGTGAAGATAAACTCTGATAGTGTCAATTGTTTAGTTACTCGACATATGGTTCAATATTTATACGATTTTTAAATCATAAGAATTCGTAAAAAACTTATATTGTATTTATTAACTAGAAATTCAAGATGAAATTATAGCGAATCTAAACAGTTTACGAACAAATGTTTCAAACTGTTGTTTGTTTTTTTAAAAACAAAAAAATAACAAACTTTTTTTTGTTTTGAATTTTTTTAATAATATCTTATTGTTCAAAAGTTGGAAATCCATTGAAGACAATGGACCAATTGTGCTCATTCACGAACATTAACTCAGATTTAAGATCTGGAATTCACTACCAAATTATTTAATATTCCTGATCTATTTCTATTTTCTATTTTGGTTTTTACTTTTTCTAAATAACGAATTTCTATAATAATAGATTGGGACAAACCTAATGTAAAATTATATTACGATTGTTCATAGAAATTTCATTTAAATTGGATTTATAGTTCACAAGATTAATAGTTCCCACGACATTTAAACGTAGAATTACGTTTGAGCGCTTTATCTTTGAAACGGTAATTTATAATGAGGTGTTTGTAAATTGGAACTCATTCCGGACATATTCACTATTATTTACCAAAACTATATGAATATTAAGATGAATTTTTATAAAATTTGCCCATTTGTCAGAATGATACCACCAGGCCGACAAACAAGAATAAAAGTTGTTTGGGAGGTTCCAAAACGTTTTTTTTTATTTTTTAAAACGAAACACAATGTTTTTGATTTTGGTAGATATAACTTGGAAGTAATGTACATTTCAAAAAACAAGTGAAGATAACAACTAACTGAGTTAATTGATCAGAGTTAATTAATAAGATAATCGACATATAATTGAGTTTCATTGTTTGAACTAGTCTTAATTAGCATTCATAAAATACTATAAATATATGTATACATGTATAATAATATGTATTGTTATTACCTATGTGTTTATTAGCCGAATTGTGGAGACCTAAAATTGTGAAGAACGCAAATATTTTTTGCGAAAAAATGTTTCATACCAAAGTTTTTTGTATCAAAAAAAATAAACATTTTGGTATTTTAACTTTTCTTCAATATTTTAGAGTTTAAAAGTTGGGTCAATGATCCATTGAACCCAATGGATTGATTTTGCTTACTCACGAACTTAAACTCACTTTTTATGTTTAGAAACGTCACCACAATTTCAGCCTGCTATCACTTTTTATTTTTGATTTATCGTAATGACGGACGGACAGTCAGAAATGGACTTTATACTAAAATTTATATACTCTGATATATTATGTATGTATAAATATCAATAAATAAAAGGTTTTGCAAATCGATGCAAGCGGATTGCGGGATTTATTAATAATTCACAAAAAATTATTTTAAATCACATAACGAAAAATTAACTATTGAATCAGTAGTTTCATTGATTAAAGTTTTAAACACTATATATTATTGTGACATACCTTCTAACGATCCTCTCAATAATAAGGCATTTCCAATTATTGGCAAAGCTCTTGGTCCTGGTAAAAATGATATGTAATAAAATCGACGTATATACGTCCAACTTAAGCTTGTAATTAGTAGAATTACAAATAATATGAGTATTACTTTTTTAAAGTTTACTAATAGCAAAATAATACTTGATTCAAACATTATATGAAACTGAGAAAATTAAATAGATGTAAGAATCGTTGCTCATTATAGTCGGTTATATTTATATGATTTTATACGTTTTAAAATTATTTTACTTAATAACCTTATATAAAAAAAGAATCGTTTATGAATAAACAGTATGGAATTAGCTCTTTACAATTTGGTTTTCGGCTATTAACTAATAATCTGTTCCTTAATTCAAAACGAAAACGAATTTTTTTAGTTCTTTGTCTTTGAGTGTCTTTATTCTGCAAGATAATTTATTTTTATCAATACAAAAAAAAAACACTTAACATAAAATACAATAACTAGCGCAAAGAGTAAATATCGTAAATATTGAGTCTTCGACTCAAGGCAACTGTGTAAAATTTTTTAATATTTCTAGCGTGTCAATAAAATAGCGTAAAATACTTTCAGTCTGGATGTCCGTAATAATTTCAAGTTATTAATAAATAAACTTCTTAAAATGTACATGGCTTAGTTGTAATTAGTGCAACAACTTTTTCCTCTACAAAATTTCTGAAAAATAGCAAATTTTCTTTTTCGGAGCTCGTTAAATTTTTGATTGTCTCCAAGGGCTTCAGATTGATATACATCCGTTTTTTTTTTTTTTTTTTTTTTGTTATCGTTGCAGAAACATAATTCAATTACAAATGAAAAAAACATTTTCGCCGCCACGTAGAATCGTCTAAGATTCCCAAATTATGAAATTAATAGTTCAAGCGAGAGTACCCTATCATAAGGTGTAATTTGTTGTACGCCCAATCGATAGTCAGAAAGTCACGAAATTGACTTTTCGTACTATGAATACTTGATACCGTTTCCATAAGACAATTTCTTTTTGTCTTTTTGGTTTGGTTTAAAAGAAATTTTCTCAATTATTCCGATGATCAGCGTGATCAGAATTAAGATGATCAGCATTATATCTATAGTTTTCAAAATATTTCACTAAGCAATATTATTATTCAGAAATCAATCCTATGTATTAGTTCCACGTAATATAAGATAAAGATCTCAATTTATGACATTGTTTTGGGCTTGACCTTCTCTTCCTTATAATAAAATCAATAGTTTTTGCTACAAGCATTTCTTTGAAAACGGTCTTTTCCTTCTTTTTAATAACATCTCGTTTTCTACTTTAAGGCTTGTTTCACTAATGCCCAATGGATCATATTTTCATAAAATATAACATAAAATAGAAAAATTAAGAAATCAATTTCAATTTTATATGAAGCAGATTTTTTATTGAACTTAATTAACATATAAGGATTGGCTACACTTATTCCACATTAGTTGAACGGGGCTTAAACTGAACTGATGTGAAGGTGTGCAATTCGCATATTTACTACGTATGCTTCTGTTTAGGTACCTAAGTATTCAGTGTGAATGCATAGAGTGGAAAAATTAGTAGAGATTACGTAGTGCAGACGTCCTTCACCCATCTGGTTACCGGATGAAAACTATTTCTAACAAATAATATAACTAAATTAAAAAATTGTCAATGGATTCCCTACAAAAATATGTTCATCGCTATGTTTGATCTATATTCATCAAACTGAAGAATTTTTTGTTTGTTTGGAAGATAATCTTTGGAGAACAACCCATTGGATTTGAAAAATTATTTTATTTTGTTTTTATAGCTTATTTATTCAGGAAAGTTTAATCTATCTTTCAATACGCTGTGATCATTAGATGTCAAGTTGTGGTAGTTTCTGTCAAAAAAGTAGATACAAATAAATTAAATATCAAAACAAAGATAATTTTATTACGAACATGATGGTTCTTTGGATAAGCCGTTATTCCTGTTACAAATTAGCAACATGCATACTGAAAGGTATGGTGTACTAGTTATTTTCAGAAGGTTCAACGATCTACCATCTTATCGAATTAATGAATGATCTTACAAAGAGATTCCAATACTAGTTTTTCTCGCAGACCACTTTCAAAATTTTACTGGATTCGGTGAACCGTTTCTGCTGCTACATTTCTACCATATTTTCAAAAAATTAATCAATTATCAAGAAAATCTGAAAGTACGCCCGCCAATGCACACCTCCGCCGGGTCTCCCGTGAACCCGAAGGAGTCCACCTGGATTACTTAAGGAATCACTGATTTAACATCTAGTTTCTAAAACTTTATTAGTGATTAATATTTTCCTTTAGTAAAATAATTATATACTACTGATTTCGATTCGATTTTTGAACAAATAAATTTTAATTTTCTACCAACAAATTGATAGAAAATTATGAACTGAAATTTTAACTAATGTAAAAAGTTATTTCAAACCAAAGTTGTTTCTTGTTGTAACTGATCTCTCTTCTTGTAATTTCAAACATGGTTTAAACGATTTTGCTGATTCACGATTCACTTAAAGTCACTTTTTATGTTTAGAATACGTCCCCAAATTTTTAGCTTACTTGCAAACCGGAAATTCTATAATTAGGTGTTTCTTTGAACACATATACCAAAATTTTAATGGTGCCTTCAATATTAGGTTACAAACTTAAGACTAAAATTAATATACTCTGACTTATATTTAAAGATTTAAAAAAATAAATTCAAGTCCATGTTCGTGAAGTAAAGACGCTTCAATTGAAGTAATAGAAAAAATTTAGTTCGGTCCCCTATTTCTATTTGTAAATAACGTTCATTATCTAATTCAAATATTATTAGTTCACTTTATGTTGTACGCAGTTGAGTATTTTGATTTTCAAACAATTTATCTTTTGGCTTAAAAGAAAAAGGAATCCTGGATCCTTGGAATTCAATTAATTAACTTTTCTCATTTACAAACTTAAACTCGCTATTTCTTTTCATTTTTAAAATACTTTGACAACAAATAAATTATAACGTGTTTCTACAATGGCCTGTATAGCACTTATTTTTTAGTGCCTTGAAGACATACTAAATTTAATATGCCATCATATATTCATATGTATGTTAGGCATAATAATATCTTTTCTTGGGCAGTCTATTCATTTACACACTGTATTTGCTTTTCTGACATCTTTATTCTATAGCTTATGTTTCTTGAAAGTATTTAATATACCTAATTGAAAAATTATATTAAATGATAATAATTTTCATAGTTGATTTTTTTGCTTTTGTAGGTACTTTTTTACAAAATATAAGAATGATTTGATAATAATACCTTCGTACTGAACATAATTGAATATAAATTTACAAATTGCCATACAATCTTTTAATTATATACAATTTTCATGTTATTTAGGAATATTCATTTTATATTATTGAGACGTATATTTTATCACTTAACAATCATTTCCGTTTCTTTATTTTAGGGTTTTGCACACATTCAATTTTTGCAATACGATGCAATGAGATATAGCCTATTGCTGTTTATATAAATAATTATAAACGATGAAAGGGTACACAAAATGTATAATTTTTAACGTTCCACACAGAACAGATATAAAATGTAAAAATCTAATAATTCAAAAGATAATTATCCAAATGTTTTGAAATTTGGTATGCATAATACTTACATTAGAAACGAAGGGCTTATCGAATAGTTTTTGTTTATACGATTAGTGTACAATTCCAATAATATACATATACACAGGTCAAATTTATAATCTCGTTTTTTGGAAGTCTGTTCAAAAGATTAGTTTTATGGCTGCCACGTGAAAAGTATTCACACACAATCGTATTTAGTATTGCAAATGAAACAAAATTATTTTCTTGTTATTAAGAATTAAGGTGGGTCCACACGATACAGACTTTTTACTCAGACTTCAGACTTTCCATATAAATTTCTATAGCTAAGTCTGTGCAGACTTATAGTATAAGTCGGCATAAACTTACTTCCATAAAAATTAATATGGAAAGTCTGAAATCTGAGTAAAAAGTCTGTATCGTGTGGACCCACCTTTAGTTTATATCCAGTAAATTAAAATAATATACTAGAACTTACGATTTCGGGTTAAAAATTTACAGTAGCGAGTCAATTTCCTAGTCCGCTCATGTCTAAGGATGACCAAGATGGCAAAATTTTTTCATGAGATATGTGAAGAATATAATTATTAAAAGAAAAATTGCGCTTTAAACCCGGCTACAAAATATTAAATACCACATTATTCCCCTGGATCCAAACGCATTATCTATGCTGTGGATATCTGCTTTCGTTTCTGTTGACCGCAATTAAGGATGTTAGAAATATGCAAAGGAGCTTTTAAAATATACATTACTACAGGAAAATAAATTAATTAATTAAATATGAATATTAAAGAAATATAAATTAATTGGTTACAGGTAGAGTTTCATTGGAAATAAAAGTAGAACTGTAAGTTTACTGAGTGACATTACTTACTTTAAGCCACTTTCTTATCACCTGGCCTGTTAATAGTAGCTCAGGACTGATAATTTTTTATAAATGGATTGTCTTAATTGAGGTTTTGTTCAAATACAGACCCCAATTGTCGAAATCGTACCTTATCTTGAAAACATACTACTAATCGGATTAAAACCTGAAGGATTTTTAATAGTTATTTTGCCATTCTCAAATTAAGCCCAATACAAATAGGAAACTTTTCTTTGGATTAAAAACATTAAATAAGGTTTTCATAAAAATATTACCTAATAATACGGTATCCTTAGTAGACGAAAACCCACACACTTTATTAATAATAGTTCTATTTAGACTAATAGTTCTAGCGTTTAGAATCAAATTACTTACTAACGGAAATGGGTATATTGTATTAAATGAATAATTACATAAAGTGAATCAAATAATAAGATTTATCTATAGTAATTCATAAAAATATAAAAAATATTTAAACATATGATAGAAGAAACAAATAAATAACAATTTTTTAACAAGTACGCAGGAAAATCCGGATTACACTATTATTTTGAGTATATATATTTACTCCAGCAATTTAGTCTATTTTCTTGGCACGCATATATTAACCTCTATGAACCTAGCCCCTAAACATCATAGAAAAAATCGTTTGTTCGTCATTTTCTTAAATGTTCGTCAAACTTTCTATTTATTCTTTTTGTTTATTTAAAAAAAATTAAACAATTTTTTTTTTAAGCTGTGTGTTTTATATCTTGAATTCAGCCTTTATTTATTTCATTTTATTTATTATATTAATTCGATCAATTTAATTGTATGTTTGATCGTTCTTATATTTTTTTGGTATTTTTTTTATTATTGATTTACGCGTTTTATTATTATTGTAAATTCGCAGATTCACAACATTACATGCGTTAAGCCATAAAGTTTTGTTCTTAAATTACATTAAACTTAAAATTCAGTTGACGTTTATTTATCTGGAATTTAGCCTTTTTAATTTTATTCGATTGATATTTTTTATTTATTAATTATTCAATCATATTTATATTTCTATATAATTCTAACAAAAGTTAGTTTTTAGCAACAGCGGCTGGCCAATATGTAGCAATAATTGCTCATTAGCAAATAATAATCAAAATAAAATAACATTTTAAAAAAGCTATAAAAGTCTGAGTGAATTTTGGAACTCTTTTTTGATAATTTTGTAATGAAATCTGAATTACTACCTTAATATAAATAAATATTAAGCTCATAATCAATAAGAATAAATAACTCAAAATTTATTTTTTAATTTAGAAAATAACCTTATAAAAACTAACCGATTTATGACCACATTATGACTTTCTGGCCAAACCCATTTAAGGTTGCGATTCTGCGTATATGCAATAATAATTAAACAGGTAAATTAATTATGTAAATAAAATTAAATAAAAATTTAAAAACAAGCGAACAAATAATTCAATTGATAAAACAAACAATAAATAATATTTTTCAATCGAATAAAGTAAAATATCTGCTAAATAAGGCTGTAACAAACGTGTAACAAACGATTTGTTTATTTAATAATTAAAAAAAAATAATAATGTGCCAGGTTCATGGAGGTTATATTATGATTATATTATAAGTCTGGCATTATTCACGTTGATCAAGTAATTTGGTCAAATAGCAAATAGTTGTTGGTAAGTAAATACTTAACACTTGATTAAAAATCGTTCACACTTTTAATTTGATGTAACAAGTAATATATTAAATGTTAAATTCCATCAATTCAATGTTCGCCCAAAATTAATGTTATTCACGATTAAAAAAAATTTAAAAAAATCATAATCATAGATTAATTTATCCTAGATAAATTTAAAATAATGAAGATTATTAACCATAATCAATATTCGCTATATTGATTATTTGATTATCTCTTCTGTATGTCCAATATACAATCACATATGTTTCTGATAACATTAGTCATGCAGAACCCTAAAGAAAATTTGAAAAACTAGGAGCATATATTTTTTTATTTAAACGGTTTAACGGTTCTACGCCTGCTGGACCGATGCGGTTTTTTCTTAAACCGATGTTAAATGATAAAGGAAGAGAGAATATATGTTGTTTATCTCCACTCTTCTCCATTTTTATCCCTCCCACTTTTTATTCAATTTTTTTTTTACATTCTAGAAAGATGAGATTTTTTGCAAGCGAAATCAAATCACCACTGGGAATGGGAAATTTGAGAGTTATTGATAAAATTTTCAACTGATTTTTCGCGTATTTTTCACATTTTAAGAGTAAATTATTCAGTTTTAATTTATTTTTTACCACTCCAATATTGAATAAGGTAGGAAATCGATATCTCATTATTGCCGATGTTCGGAGAATCTCCAGTAAACAAATCGCTGATTAACTCGTCCCCTAAAACGTTAATTACACACAGTTACACATGAGTTTTTTTATATTAGGAATAATATGATTTTATGTTTCTAGATATAATACAGATGTGTATTATAAGTTGCATATGTAATAAAATGATAACACATTAAACATAGAAAAATATTACATTATATTCTACTCACTGAATCCAATAGAGTGTAATAAAATAATGGAAACTTTTAACTTTGCTTAATTTTCACTTTAAAATTTTTTGAAAATTACAAGTGCACTTTCGACTTAATAAGTCATTATCAAGTAATGACTTCTTTTATTTTGGAAATATATAGGGAAAGAAGATAAGATTATAATGAATAAAGCATCTTTGGGTGGTGTTGATAAATATTTTTTCGGTATTTATAATTTCAAATTTAATAAAGGGGAGTTAATACGGTCTCTTAAATTATTTTTATTTAATTTATTTATCTCCAGGGCTTCTAGCAAATTAAATAAATATCCAAATATTACAATTTAAAATAATCAAATAGACTCCCCTTTATTAAATTTGAAATTTTAAATATCATAAAAATATTAATCAACTCATCCACAGTTTCTTCATTCACAATAATCTTACCTGTTTTCCCTATATATTTCCAAAATAAAAAAATAATTATTCATTACTTAATAATGACTGTACAAGTGCAAGTTAAAAGTTTCTATTATTTTATAAAAATGGATTTTCACAAAATAAATAATACACTATTTATTTTCTAAAGTATAATAAGCAAACTTGTATTCTTTGAAATTAGTCAATGCAAAATTTTTATCATAAAGGTTTTGATGTATATATGTAATTTTAATAAGAGGATGGGATGGGTTGCTGAAACATATTTTTAGTGATTGAATATCACTGAAGTAACAAATTTTTCGAGGTAAACCAAAGCTTTATAGTGGTCTCATCGCAATTTAAAAATACATGCCAGCCCTAAAGAAAACAAAATAAAGTTTTTGAAAATTGAATGTCATCCGATTGAGAAATTTCTCGTAGGTAGTATACAACAATCAAAAGCAAGAATCACTTCAAAAAACAAAAAGAACTAAAAACTAAATAGAACATTCAGATTATAAACTTCTATAAATAGTTTTCTTGGGACCAATTATCTTTGAAAGTCGGAATCATTATTAAGCTTTTTTAAAATTCCTCGGGAAAAAATTTTGGCCTCAATTTTGGAGTAAATAAATATACTTGTAGCGTAGTAACTTATTCTAGACAAACTCTATCCAAATTTGTTCAAGGCCTTTCTATCTGGATAAGATCACATTGAGGGTAAATAAATATATTTCAACAAATATATATATATAAACAAAAACAAATATATAAATTATCGATTTTAATTTTTCGACGTCTCCTTATCTTCCATCTTCTACTTTTTAAATCAGAATTGTAACTCCCACTCGTTACTCTTATCCCAGATCTCTGTACTCGTTTAACAAACCATAAAATTAGTAAAATATTTTAGCCTTAATAAGTACTATAGCGTAAGCCAGCCTATTCATCCTTAAGTATTAAAAACTAATAAAAATTGCTTACTCAGATTACATACTTATATCAAAGTAAAATGCATACGAATTAATTGAAATATCTCAATCAGTGTCAAAAATCTATTTATCGGTGTATACATTTTTAAATTATTCCCAAAATAGAATATAACATTCCGTTCAGGTCAACTTACGATATAAAAATAAAGTGATCGTGAATTGTGTTGAACAAAGCATTCCTGAAACTTTATTTAAAAAAAATACAGTGGCGTAAAGAAAGTACGAAATTAAAATTTAAAAAATGTGTTTTAAAAATCCGTTAGAATCTTTGAAACAAAAATGAGACATCTATAATAAACACAATATCTAATGCATTATATATTACATTTATTTCAATTTTCGTACATAAATAAAAATCAATAAATGCACAATTACACATGAATACGAACAGTTTTCCGCAAAAATACATTTACTAAATAATTTTCATTTTTATTTTAGAGATTTTTTTCGGAAAAAACTATATATAATATAAATGCTACATTTTGTGGATTTTAAGGACAAAATCAAGCTTACTACAAAGTTTATTAATTTTATTTATATTAAAAATCTAAAAAATAAAGTAAAAGGCAATACTTTTAAAAATGTCTCTTTTTGGGCCTTAAGGACTGCATATGACACATCTGTAAACTTGTAATTTTTTTAAATTATCTTCAAAAGGACCTAAAATTGTTCTTAATTTTGAAAAAATAACTTATTGAACTTATTTAATACACTTTTTTCTATAATTGCTGTCGGAGAAGGCAAAAAACTTCTCAAAAATTATTGTCTTTTTTAAGAGAAACTACGTAAATTAAACTTAAAGTAAATGACAATTTCTCTTTCAATAGCAAAACAAAACATTTTATTTATATAAAAACATATTTAATATGACCATAGGAGAGATATGGATAGGGCGTTAACGTATATGAATGCAAATTATTTCTGCTACATAATCAGTTTCTTTAACTTGATTCCAAAAGCTACCAGTGATCTCCATTTTCTAATATGAATCTAAATACAATTTAACTCATTTATCTTATCCTACAGTTATGTCCAACATAAACACAAATTTCTCTTTAAATGTTAAGGTTTTATTTCATCAAATTGTATAAAACGGGGCAAATATTCTCATTTTATTGAAAAACATTCGTTACTCATAAGATAATGTCACTAGCAACTTCGAATTGATTTCATTGATGTTGCACTGACTAAAGGCATCTATGCGTAAGGCAATTTTTTGCAAAATTTAGACGAGTAAAATATATAGATCGTTATTCGTATCCTTTGGCATATAGAAAATAATGCTCGAGTGCAATCTGCTATGATCTTAATCGTTGCTTTCTGTGGTGTTAGGATATCAAAAAGAATAATACTGATAATGAGGAAAAGATAGTAATGGATATACGATACTATTTGTTTTCTATAGAGCATAGTCAAGTTTTCCAATGTTTATTAAAAGTTTAAGATATTAAAAATTAAAATGTTGAAATGCCCTAACAAATTTTGATATCTAAGGTTATAAAGTCATTTTATTATCCAATTTTAATGGTACATACAGATTCAGATGATGATTCAGATTGAATCAAACGGTTGATCCAAAAGATCCATCTTCAACATTGTAAAAAAAAAAAATAGTATCGAAGTTCAAATATTATTTTTTGTTTTCCGATAATATCTTGAAACGATTATAACTGTGTCATCAAATTCTTCTATCGGCATACCTCCGTGTTTCCCTACCCGTCAAAATCACCTATCCTCATAGAGTTGACAGACCTTGCTGCTGCGTATCTAAGACGTCATTCTTCAATTCACATTAATTAGAATGTCTGAGGGTAAATTGATATTCCGAGACAGAGCGATCCTCCGAGTTACTATTTTGGTATGTAGTCTGTAATATTCTGTAAATAATATTCAGTCTATGCAGTTATTAAATATCGATTACTTTTGAGTTAAATACTTAGTTTCTTTCCTAGTCGCCTCTTAGGAAATATGTTCGTGAATGAACACTTAGATAGTAAACTGATATAAAAAGATTAATATATAAGGAAAGTTTTTATGCATCTTATTTTTTTTAATGTAAAGTAATCGATGTTATCGTATGTATAATATCATAGAACTATTAATTCGTTAGACACATACGTCAAAGTGCTCGTACACACTGAACAGTTTACTGAACGTAGTCAACTGAAGGAGGGTAACCACTCGTTTGGAAAAATTATAACAGGTTTTGGATACAGTATTAAATTACGTATTTACTCAGAGAGAGTAATTTACTATCTCGAACAAATATTCGATTCGTGTAAGCGCTTCTTAGTCGAAATATAATAGTGTAGAGTGTATTATATACGGTTAGTGTACTTATTCTTGTTATGGATGAGTTAAGAGAGTTTTCAGTGACCAGCGAACCAGGGGAATCTTGCAAGAACGTACACATCTGTACTTTATATACATAATATCACCATTACCAAAAAATCTGTTGTGAACTACACATAGCCTCCATGTACAAAATTTATATCTGTATACACTTTTCTGTATACAGAAAAAGGGTTTTGTTTTTATAGCATTAGTAGTTTATTACCCGTCCGTTTCCCAGGAATTTTCTTTAGAAAACTTTTTAATTCAATAAAAAACACGTGGATGTACAAAACTATGTAATATTAAAACTTTGGTATCTTTCTGATACCCAACTAGCTGGTATCCGACGCAGCCTTCTTCGGCTTTGGGTAGGTCACAGCCCAGACGAATTACACAAATAAACTACAGTTTGCATTCTAACCGACGAAGACAAAGATGATGAGCTATTAGGGTTATTAAAAATAATAGACCAGAGTAGAAGCCTTAAAAAATGATAAAAAGTGGAAGAAAATTATAGTAGGATGAAACCCATTGAAAACGGAAGATAATATGATAAAAATAAAAGGATAAATGAATTACGGGCGATCTGAGTTCGGGAAGTGTGGAAGGTATGAGTTTTTAAGGGTAAAACACGGTTTATTTCGATTTCCGGCAAAACTACAAGTCCTATGGAAAAAAGCTAAATAGCAAAGCTGTAGGTAATAAAAAGATCTACAACTTTTGTATTTACATTTTTCTCACATAATCTCAAAAAATTTCGATTGAAAATTAGGGTGCTTTTTCGATATTTATTCAAAATAAGATGAAAAAAAAAAATTTTTAATCAAAAAATTACACTGTATTTGGAACATAAACAGGTAAGTTTTCACCAAATTTCGGAAAAAAACCAAAAACTTGGTTATTTCAATTTTTCACATAAATTTTGAGGTTATGTGAAAAAAGTGTAATTACAAAAGCTGTAGATCTATTTATTACCTACAACTTTGCCATTTAACTTTTTTCCATAAGACTTGTAGTTTTGCCGGAAATCGAACTAAACCGTTAACTGAGTTTTTACCCTTAAAAACTCACCCCCTCCTACTTCCCGAACTCCGATCGCCCGTACTTCATTTTTCCTTTCACTTTTATCATATTATATTACGTTTCTAATGGGTTTCATCATACTATAATTTTTTATAACACTATGTTATAACATTAGAATCTCAAAAACTGTCTAAATATATTGGATCTAAGTTTAAGAAGAATTCTAATCTCTAATTCAAATTTTCCGATTTTATCATTTGTTGAAAGGCACATAAAAATTTTTTTTTTCAGATTATTAATTCCAATTGTTTAAATAATTATTATAAACAAATACTTGTATTACAAATACATAATGAAAATAAAAGATAAATATTAGAAAATTGTCTCTTCTTTAAGAAATTTATTTGCCAGTTTCAACTATCACTATCGTTTTCAAGTTATAAACAAAAATTTGACGCCGTAGTTTTTTGTTTGACTGAAATTTTTCTTTGTAGAAACAAATATGTATCTACCAGAATTGTATTCCGTGTCGAATGAGCTATATCCTATAATTTTCTGAATTTTCTATAGATTTTTTTCAAATATTTCGTCACTTCTAGAGTAGACTAAATGTAATATGTACATAGCGGTAGTACATAAATATGTATATACTATCGCTTTTGTGTAAAAATGAAGACACACATAACCATGGAACATAGTGTTATATGTTCCATAATATTTTCTATATGAATCGTATAATTTCGACATCATTCGGACTAATATTCGATGTTACATTTGAATACAATACTTTTAATACACCTGTTAAAGAAAGACGGCCTACTATTTTATTATTTCCAACATATATATTTATCTTCATTTTCTAAGCGCATTCAATAGTTTTCACCATTTAAAATTCAGTTTCCTTATCTAACATATTGTAGATATTATGGATGTATCTCATATATGAATGTTTTTTTTTTTAATTTCATGGGTTCCAGTTTATGTCGACAATGTCCATGAATTTCAGTTGTTTTCATACATTGCAAGTGTAAAGTAAGGATATTTGGTGAATATGATTAACCCATGTGTGTAAGACATTTTTAACATTTTTTTAAACTTAATTCATAACAAATAAACTTTATGTGGATTACTGTGATTTATTATTTTCTTCGAATTCAAAGATATGTATTTATTTAGACTAGAAGATTTTGTGAAATTTTGTGTAAAATTGTTTCCAAAATTGTTTAAATGTAGGTATATTTTAATGTGTGAAATTGCAATAATGGTTAGCGTAAATAACGTTATGTGAACGCATACAAACTTAATGAGAGAAAAAGCATGTAAACAAAGTAAATTTATTAAGAATTGCGATGAAACATGTTTCTTATTTTATAAATTAGATTACGTATGTTTGCGTAAACGGTGTTCGTTTTATCATTGCCTCACAAATGTATATATCAAATTGTTATTTTTGCCTCGAAACTTTTCAAACAAATCAATAATTTCTATGCATGTTTTCAAGTGTTTTATATTTTCTTGGTAATCCCAAGCGATCATTTATATTATCATTGTTTTTAATTTTTTTTTTTTACCACCTAACAACATCCACAATTTAAAAAATTTTAAATTTTAAAGAATATTCAACCGAAAAACAAGGAAATTGCTTTGCAGGCATGTATTTACAACTTTAATATTGTTAATCATACGCAGAATAAGATAAGGCTATTATTTTTTTAATCTGGGTGGTGACCCAATGACGTAGATTGGATCGTACGTCGTGTTCCAAATGTAACGGGCAACTTTTCCTAGTGAAAACCAATTGAACTTCCAAGTGATACAAAAATTAAGCTTTAATGGATATTATTTTAAGTTCTTCAGAAAAATTATTTTGTTTTTTACACGTATACGTTTTTTATTCTTAAATCAAATAAGTAATACATACAGTGAAGTAATTAGCCAGAATTAAGGTATTATACCCAATAATTTTAATATATAAAGAAATTTTTTTCTAAGTAATAATATTGGAACTGATCTTACGTTATAATATAAAAAATACAAAAAACTATAATTTCCATAAAATAATTTTCGATAGTTAGTGACCATGACAAATTAGTCCCGATGCGAACATACATTATCATTTATATGTAAAGCTCTAATTTTTTTTGCTTAATTATTCTAAAATTTTCTGATCTGCTAGTTTCTTGCAACTTTTTATAAAATTCTCAGTATAAAATTTATGTATACTCGTTTTATTATGTGTTAATTTGATATATTAAAATGTCAGGCTTAGAAAGAAAGTTTAACGTAATGAATAAATGAATAAAGAATGAATAATGTATCCTAACACTAAGACTATTTTTTGGATAATTTCTGTCCTAAAAATTTAAATTCCATGTTTTCCATGTTCTTCAGTTAATGTTTTGTTTTGAAAATTTCGAAAAGGTCAGAAGAACACGTGATTCTGGACACTCTTTCGTTTACATAATTTTATAAAAACTTAAGAAAATAGACCTAAGTGTGCCCAAAAGCCTTTGAACTATTAGAATCTACTAATGGCAATTTATAGAAAAAGAAGAAGGATTTCTCATTTCTGAATTACCTTCTGCGTTAAATTTATTTTTACCATGTTTATAATGTTTCTGAGTTAAAGAAAACCACCACCCGAAGGTAATCTTCGGTCATTTTGGACACTCCAAAATCTGCAAATCGCTGGTATAGTCCATGATGATCGAGAACCGATATGTCCTCCCTCTTGTATTTTTAAAATTCTGAGATAAAATTATGTTATAAATTAAGTAAGTTTAAATTTAAATAAGATCAAAATATTCGAATTTCAAAAAAAGGAGGTGGTTCTTAATTCAACCGTATTTTTTTATAATGTTTTTACCTCAGAACTTTCGACTTGGTGATCCGATTTTGATAATTCTGTATTATTTGGAAGCTGGTGCTTCTCGTGTAATCCCATTTCAATTTAGTCCAGATCTGATATCACTAAGAAGACGAAAAGGACAAAAACAATTTTTAGTGATATATGTGTTTTCGAATACCTTCGTCGTTTATGAACCGATTCGGATGATTTTTTTTTCGCAAACTAGAAGTCCCAAGTGGAACCATGATAAAGAAACCTAGATCTAATGACTTAAGAGAAGACGCTCAAAAATAATTTTCAGTGATAAAATTTCATCCAATTGAAAAATTTGTCGAGGATTTATGCAACACTCAAAAGAAAAAAAGAAAAATTGTTAAACAAATAAATACCGCCTTCAAAAAAATTAACTAAAAAGTAAATTACATTTCGAAGTCGAAGTACTATATATTGTAAATTACATTTCGAAGTCGAAGTTCTATATATTGCCATTATTTTCTTATCCTTAGCTAAAAAAGTTGATTCGTTAGCGTAATTGTTGAGAAAGGTAATTGTTCACAAGGAAAAATTTTTAATAATTTCTTACTTTTAAGTACATTTCTTTGAAGGCGGTTCTTTTTGTTTAAAAATTATTCATTCAATATAAACTTTTTAAAAGAAATTTTTCTTGTTAAATGTTCAAACTTGCTGAATGACATGGAGACTCTATAAGAAATTTTTGAATAATTTGCTATCCAAAATCGTCATGGTGATTTTGCTGATTAAACTGATAGCAAGTGTAAAAAGAATTTTGCAGTTTGCTCGTTGAAATTGGTTTTCAAAGTATATAAATGTTACTCTATATAGTTAGTAACTTCATTTGAGCTATTCACTCCCAATCTATTTAAATTATTTTTTTGAATAAACGGAATATACTGTAAACTATGCCACGTCATATCATTCATGCAAACAAGCTCTCTTATAATACTGGATATTTTATATACTTTATCTAATATTATTATTAATGCATGCATATGAAATAATAATAATAATATCTCGCTGAAAACGATATTGAAACTGGCACAATTCCAGGATTTCAAATATGAGGGTATGCTTTTTATGTTTATGTCATGTATGGGTGATTCAATTTAAGCTTCTTCATGAAAATTTAAAATAAAATCCAATTATTGTAGAACAACATCTATTTCAACTTAAATGTAATCGGGCCGATTTTGAAAGGGCCACTAAAACCCAAATCCTATCTTTTTTGAGTTGAGCCTATGTGTGTGTGTTTGTACGAGTGCATACATGTGCGTTCCTTTTTTTTCGTCTTGATTTTCCCTAGAACAAATAATGATATCAATCATGAACCACTTTCATTTGACGCGTAACTACGTACTTTAAGCTGAATGGCTTATCAGCAAAATCGGTTGTGCCGTTTTTCGTTTAAGATAAAAAAAACTTAAAAAACAAGAAAAAAACCATATTCGTAATGTTATTATCTTTTATTCACATCATTGTGAAGTTCGTTGTGTGGAAATTGTAGGTTAAACCTAGACCACTTGTTTAGATCATGCGAGATATCTACTATGTTTTTCCATTATATTCTGTGCAGCATGTATGGCATTGCCCATTTTATGTATATATACACCACATTTACTTTTGCACATAAATTACAATTTGTATGCAATGAATAAATTATGCAAACTTAGTTGACAATTAGCTGTCTCTAATTGAACGGAAAATCGTATATAAAGAGAAATCGTGTAAAAACAGATGTCCTATGTTAAAGCTTCATTCTCAAGAACAAATCTCAATTTTTCCATTCGTAGCATAGTATACTATTTAAGTAAATATATTATAGTTGTTTTTATTTTTACTTTAAAGTGAATTAAATTCATGGGAGCAATTAATTGACAGAACGATTTCCCTAAAATAATCGCCTTCAAACTTATTCACCCAGCCTTCTTTTCCTAAAGCTTTTTTCACATTGATCAAGTAATTTAGTCAAGTAGTTTTGTTATTTGACGTGTGTGAGCATCAATATTTTATTAGAGTGTTTAGTAAAGTTGTTTAGTCAAGTACCTTAGTACAATTCTATTTTTTGTATGCAAGAAGTAACAGCAGCACTCTTGTATCACAAACATATAATAATAAATAAATGAAGGAATCCGTTTGACATTTAATTGTTGAATCACAGTCATATAATGTAAACAATTTTGTGATATGGAATTAAATTACATGACTGTTTACAAAGTTTTAATAAATTACTTGTTACTTGACTAAATTATTAAATTATAAGATTGCTCACTTGCTACTTGTTACTTGTCTAAATTACTTGATGAATGTGAACAAAGCTTAAGCATAAGTAAAAAATGCTGTGAATGGTAAATGGTATAGGCGGTTCCTAAAATGCACCATTCTCATTATTGTTGTTACCTTTCCTCTTATTATCGTAACCTTTATCTGAGTTTTTTTATTAGTATTAAATAATGTTTTTACATATTAAATGTTCAAAACATAAGCTGATTGATAAGATTTTCATCTTGGGTAATTCGGATATTACAATTTTAAATAATTTCTGTAGGCTATTTTCTTCAATTGACATACTTAATAAAATCCATTATATGTTCCATGTCATCTTTTGAAATAATCGTATGACGATAGGATACATAAAACTCCCGATGACAAATAGACATGCAGGGTTATTTGGTCGTACGAACCCTACCTTATACTGAGTATATTTTAATGTCCATGCTGATTCAGATTGTTTGAATTTTTCCCAATTTTGTTAAACATAGATCGAATTTTGTCATACAAAGAAGATTGGTTTATAATTTTTTAAGTATAGGATCTTTACAAAATTATTATGTTACCGTCTTAACCCGTAACATTTACAACCATACATTTCTATTAAAATGAGTGCAAGATTTACCGAATCACTTTCTAAATTTACACCGATAATTTTATAAATTTAATAGCCTGGAAAAAAGCCCAAGATATTTTCCATATCATAAGATATTTTCAAAACTTGTTTAAAAAATAGTAGATGTACACACACAGAGTCTTTAGATTTTTACCTGCTTCAAATTTCCATAGCTATTGTTACAAAATTTCGTATGCAGAATCATAAATTATAAAGAATAATAATACTTTACTTTCTATTATTTTAATAGTGAAGTATACTTTGTATTATTTTATATTGTTTTTTGTTTCTTTGTTAATAAATTATAATTATAGTTGAGATATTTTACACAGTGGTTTGAAATTATAATTTTTTTTATTTTTAAGAGCATGTAGTTTTTCAAAAACGATTTTCGCTATAATCACTGTATCTTAGAAAGTTATCCTAGTATCAGGTTTCACATACATTTAAATAACGGTTATAGTATAGTGTTTAGAAACTTACTAGCTTAAATGCGCTTTGTTTTTTGAATTAAAGGGATCTAAGCTAGAAAACGATACATTATCGTTTTAATGGGGAACAAATATTAAAATGAGAGGAAAGAAATTACATTTGAGAAATAATTATTATTAGATAGTAGTATAGTCTATTATAATTAGAGATTTTTATTTTAAGATTGAAGGAAGAAGTGATTATTAAGGATTTTGAATAATATTTAAGAGGATTTTTTTTTTAAATTATTTTAATTGTGTATCTTTCTTTATAAGTTATAGATGAAGTACGAACGGTGCGCTCTAAACCTTTTTATTTTTCTTTGAAACCGTCATGTTTATTTTTTACTTCTTTAAGTAAACAACATTCATCAAATAATTATTTTTTTACGTTAAAATATTAAATATTCATATATCTGTTTAATAAATCTATTATTTCTTAAAATTAAATTTTAATTTTATAAATAATATTTATGTTCTACTGCGAAATCACTGCAAATGGAGATAAATGTTATACTTATCAAACTGACTAAATAATATACTTACCAAACTAACAAAATGTAGACTACTTAATTATGAATCATCATGTAGCTTTCAAAATAATAATATTGTAATAAACCATCTATATTCATAGACCATATTATGGCTTTTGATATTTTACCTTTCTTTTCGACTCTCTGCCAAAATGAACTACCAAAGCTTGTTAAATACTTATTCATTCATTCATTGGAGTTGTAGTTATAGGTAAGTACCTTTGTACGATTTCAATGAAAAATGTATGCATATGTGTACAGTTCACACCTGATAGAAGTGAAACTTCAAGATAAGGAGCCAAATATAGAATTTCAGGAATATGATAATTGTAGGGTTTAATTTTGATGATATTGATACCAAGTTTAAAATTACTATGCATTTTATTTACATATATATTACATACATTAATTACACTTATCCAGTCTTCAAGTTTCAATTTTTGATAAATGTTTTTATTAAAATAATAGAATATTTAAATTTATAATATTTATAATGCCTTTACAAAAAATAAATGTGTACAATACATGATTCATTTACAAATACATATATACAAGTCATGACGATTAAATATGATGCACACAGGTACCCAAACAAACACATGCATACTAACCCTGTAATAAACAGTTTATAAAACCCTGTATCTTATTCTCTCGCACGTTAAATTCTATACATGCATGTATGGTCATAATCTCGAACGTTGTATCCTATAGATACTTCTATCACATGCTCTATTCTATAGATGTATATGATTGTTTTCTTTTACTATTACTTTTCATTTCATTGATGATTTTATTGAACTCGAAATCACAACGGTACTAAATAACTTTTACTTCAAAAATATTTTTAGTTTATTCCAGAAAATGGATAATTATTGATTATTCCAAAGACTTATTTTTCACCAAACGCTTAAAAATTCTACTACAACGCAGGAAATACTAATTTTATATGTTTTTGTATAGAAAACTTAATGTCCTAGAAAAATCCTTGTATTTTCCAAACGTTATTCAGGTAAAATATTAACTTTTTAAATAATACAGGTAAAAGTTGGTTTATTCAAGCAAAAATTCTAATAAAATTTCATTGTTAACAAGTGAATATAACTACTAATAGAGGTAATTCTTTAATTACTCGACATATATACTGAAATATCATTGTTTGAACTATTTTTAATTAACATTCATAAAATACTCTAAATATCCAGTCTATACAGTTGTAAATACGTATATAATAATAATAATCATATTATTTACAATTATTTTATATGAGTTAAATAGTTACATTTGAGCTAAAATTGTGGCGAATCCAAATATTTTACGAACAAATTTTTCACACTCAAGTTGTTTTAAAATCCAACATTTTACGGGTTTAATTTTCTTTTATCTTTTATGTTTCAAAAGGATGGGCCGATTTTGATAATTCAAATCAACTTTATGTTACTTTTTAGGTCTAGAGTACATCACCAAAATTTCAGCTCGTTATCTCCATTTGTTTTTTAGTTATCTTAATGACGACAGACGAACGGACAAACGAAAATGGAGTAATTAGGTGATTCAATGATATACCCAAGTTTTGAATATTTACTAGCGTTACAAGCTTTAAACTAAAATTAATGACATATTTATTACAAGGTTTCTTATAAAAATGAAAAAAAAAATTATAAAGAAAGTACAAAAACCCTTTCTTTCTTTCTTCCATTCTTCTATTTTTTTTCTTTATTTTTTTTTAATTTTTGCATTTGTTGATAACAGGAGAACATAAATATTTATAATATCATAATTAGACTGCAAACTTTAAGCAAATTATTAAAAATATTATATGATACAATAATGGAAACTTTTTACTTTATCTAATTTTGACTTTAAAATTTTTTTAAAAATTACGAGTGAACTTTCGACTTATAAAGTCATTATCAAGTAATGGAAACGACTTTATAAGTCGAAAGTGCACTCATAATTAAGTAAGTACAAAATAAAAAGTTTCCATTGTTTAATAAAAATCGATTTTCACAAAGTAAATAATACATCTATTAATTTTCTTTGTATGATAAAACATATTTTGGTGAAGCAAAACAAGTAAATATTTTAGCATAAAAATAATTAGGACTATTTAAATATAATTATTAGGTTATTTATTAAATTATTGTGAAATATTTATTAGATATGGTTCATTATTACAAATTTTGAAACATCGAATTTCAGTCACAGTCACAATTATAGATAATTACAGTTACAATTACAGATAATTTTCTGAATTTGATAAACGTATCTACCAAATTTCATGAAAAGCGGACAACGCTTTCGAAAGTTATATCGAAACAAACATATATAGATTGATATATAAAAACTATAAACAGTCGAGAGAAAACTAATCCCCCAATTCAGATAAACTGCGTACAGCAGTGGTCATTTTATTTATCATCTGAGCTTCTTTAAGTTTGGAGCTAAGTATGAGCATTATTATTTTCCTCATGCAAGAAATTTTGAAAAATATTTTATGTATTGTATATAATTTGTTTTATTTTTTCATAAAAAAAAAAGTGATAATTCTACGAATATAATTTATTCTCTTTCAACATGTATTTCAGTTTCATATTAGACATTTTTAACAATTTCATTCTTATTAAATGTTATGACGTTAATATTCCATTGAGAATTTTTATTTCACATTTTTAGTGGATATTTGTATGAAGATGAGATGATGTCACATTGTCGCACATAAAAACCATCTCCAATGACATTTTTATATTAAAATATTACCCTGAGATTTCCCTATTCTCCTTTTATACTTTAAATATACAATTTTATTTTATGACAAATGTACCTATAGTTTTTTGTTGCATTAATGTTTTTTTTTTTCAATATTTTTACTTTCTTTTACTTTACAATAACAGTAAAAGGAAGTTATGTTTTCGAGTCAATGTTGAGTTTTTACTGGAAATTCACATTTTGAGTTCAAAAAATGGTTTTTAGAAATAGGTGTGCCAGTCTGTGGCCGAGATATCTATCGAACTAAAAATAACTCTGAATAAAATCTGAAGAAAGTTCGATTGTTCTTGAATTATAAAAAAATGGACCAACGGTGTTCTTCAAACTTCGGTATAAGTGCTAAAGTTGTAATGTTTCCCTGGAAAATTCAATTAAGAGGTGTTCTGGGCGATAGGAATAGCGTTTATTGTTTTTTTTCTCGATATTTACTCTAAGAATTTTTTTAAACACGGTATACTTGCTTGACTCATCAGTAGTTACAATTTTTATTTGAAAAATTACCAGGAATAATTCGAAATAAGGGAGCTTTGAGAAAGATTGAATGGTTTATTGGTATTTTAATTTTTTTGTATTATTAGATTTGCTTCTCTGTGTATTACAAGAAAGCAATGTGACGCCACACATTAATGTTGCCATAAATTTTGCCAAATACCAAATATAATTTTTTCGGCAACTTTTTTACTTAAAACGTCTAATATTCAGCAAGTGCTGTGTTGAACCAAAGTTGTACAAAATTATAATCCTTATTGAACGAACGAATGCTCTATGCCGTCTATGGTATAACAACGATTTTGTATTTCGTTTATCTGTATCTGTCTTTTTATATACATTTGTTCTGCTTTAACTTTCAAACGCCTAGTTCGATTTTAACGAAATTTGGTAGGAACATTGATCACAATCAGAAAATTCCCTTAATAGTGATTTTGATGAAATTTGTTGGGCTGGAAATTTGGAAAATTTTCATTTTAAATAATAAATTTTTTTCTAAAAAATTATAAATAAAATTAATTACCGGTTTCGTACTCGGGATTTTATGTTTCGAAATTAGGTTCTTTCATACCTTTGCAACTATACTACGTATTTATATACTATTTTTCTTCTTATTTAATACATATTATATTAATTTTTTGAAATAATATTATTTAATTTGTCCAACTAATCATGAGACCCCGGACTGACGTAACGTAATGACATGCTTAGACCAACTAATAAAGTTAAGCAACAGCAGTCACAATATGTATTTGGATGGGTGACAACCTAGCATTACTGTGTACTGTTGTTGTTTAATAATAATAATAACCCCCCCCCCCTTTGGATAATGGCTATATAGCTGAAAATAGCTAAAGCCAGAAAAAAGAAAAAAAAAAAAAAAAAAAAAAAAACTAATCATGATTTGGATTGTGTCAGGTATCATCTAAATTTTGTGTACGTTTTATTTATATCCTTTATATTAACTTCTGGGTGACGTCTATATTTCACAGAACTTTAAGTAATAAACACGGATTTTGTTTCTTTATATCTGACTACTATCAAGACATTTACTCTTCAAATTTTTATTCAATATATTTACTAAATTTTTATCAATTAAGTTTACAAAATCACAAATCAAAGAAACATATTTACTCGCATTGTGTTTAATTTTTTATTGTTTAATAAAATGGTTTTTTTTTATCAATATTTGCTAGCCCAATTGTACAATATATTTGTAAATAAATTTTATATTATCCAATTATGATACTTAGGACTCTACAAGCACCTCAAAAATATACTTTTTTATTTTTGAGATCTCCGAACTAGCTGTTGTCGAATATCTCGTTAACAATTTCTCTCGAACCAATCAATCAATCACGTCCCTGGCAGCGATCGATGCGGTTTTTGTAGCTTTAATAATAATTATATTTCATCAAAAACGATCCGAAAAGAAATGTCGAAGTTATGTTAAAAAAACACTCGTTCTTAAATATTTCGTCAACGATATCTTTCGAACCAATCAACCAATTTTCACGTTCTTGGCGGCGATCAACGTGGTTTTTTGAGCTTTAATAATTATTCTCTTTTATCAAAAACGATCCGAAAACAAATGTCGAACTAATGTAAAAAAACACATTTTTGAAATTTTTCGTTCACGATATCTCTCGAACCAATATATTTATTTTAACCGATATATTTTAACCGATTGACGTGATTTATCATGGTTAAGAGCTGATTAGTTTTTGGAGTTGATCAATAAAGCCGTTTAAAAGTTATTCCGAAAAACCACATTAAAACAAATTTTTTTTTTTTTTTTGTTGAGATTTCTCAAAATTTACCAGTCCGAACCGCTCCACTATATTCAAAATATAAGTCTGGTAAGGCCCTTTCGAATGGCATCAGCCGCAATGAAATCGGTCGAGCCGTTCAAAAGTTAAAAGCGGTTCACATAATTTCACACACACACATAAACATTATAGTGACAACCTCGCAAGGGTAGTCAGAGAAGCTTCCTGTTAACTCAAAACGTCGATATCTGATGAAAACTCGATTTTTTCAAAACCAATAATTAACCGATTTTTGAAAATCTTCCATTTTCTTAGCGGGAAGTTAAAATTGAACAAAAAATTGATCTAGCACCTCAATATTTAAGCTGTTTCATTCCATTTCACAGAATGTGGTGCTCGATTTTTGCATCTCATGTAAATCCAGATCGATCTCTAAGCTTTTCGATTTGAAAATAGCTTTCGAGGGCAAAGTTTAAGCATTACATCAAAAATTGAATTTGATGATGAATTGCTTAAAAAAGTTATTATTAATCAAATTTCATTAGATACCCACCAAATTTTTGTAAAGGCAAATCTTGATCAAAATATACTACTTAGCTCATACGCGACTACCTGAATCTTCCACGCTTACTTAAAATTATAAAATATACTAATTTTATGCTGTATTTTATAATTTTTTCAGTTTAAAATGAATATTTTCGATAGATAAACAAAATTAAATATGATAAACATCTCAACATATCACAACAATCGGGTATTCAACCTTTTTAAATAACTTGAAAAACTCAAGTGTCGCATTTTTTGTTTTTTAGTATATGAACAAATTTTTAAAGGGTCCATCACTTTGAAACTATTCGTCGCAGAAACATGAGATCATTCATATGAAACGTTATTAAATGCTCTACATTTTTGTTTCAAACTTTAAAACTTCTACATTTGGCCAACTTTATAAATTGTATAAAAAACGAACAGGATTCATGATCCATTTTTTGGTTTAAAATAGCGACTGGAAATCAACAGACCAATAAACTAAACTAAATAATCCATTAAAAGTTGAAAAACAAATAATAAATAATAAATACTATATCTGCAGTAAAACCTTGTCCGAAAAAACCAAAAACATAAAAATAAAATCAATGAATCATATAAATTATGGTCATATTAGGTACTGTTTTTCATTAAGTTACTTACATTATTATATTCGAAGTTTAATAGGCTGATATAATAAATATTATCGTTAATAATACAATCCTTGTACTAGATATCTCATGCACTAAAAAAATATTATCTACTTTAGTTAGTTATTTTATATCACATAATATTTTTTGTATTTAGAAAATTTAAAATAATTTGTATTTTATGTGCCCTCTCCTCTACCAAACCAAAATAATAATTTAAAAATATAAATGGGTGAAATGAATGTAATTAGATGGAACAATTGAAAATATATTTATAAATATTTATATGTAATTTGAGATCAAAAAACTTTTGGAGAATGTTGATTTGCAAGACTATGGAAATAAATTATGAACATTTATGTGCCTCACGAAACCCCCGAAGCTTCAAAATATACAGTGAGCCCAAAAATTATTATATTGTGGGCCATACATTAATTAGAGAGTCTATCAAAAGCAAAAATTATAACCGGCAAACGAGTAGCAAAATCATCGAGATAAAGCTTCGATCACATTTTCAGTCAATAAAATAATTGTCATTGTGAAGCTCCACAAATTATCGTTCGATTGAATTCGGTAAATTACAAAATTGATTGTAGGTGAATTATTTTTAATGTACCTATTGAAATTTAAGGAAATTTTGGAAACCAATGTTTGTAACACACACAATCCAGCATACTCAGTGAATAAATTTAGGTATAACGAATGAAATTTTTTATATTTATTGTGTATGGGGTGAGGTATATCTCATAACATACAAACAAATTTGAAAATATATCTTAAGAGGAATTGACACAAAAAATGGGATCTTTATAATACTATCTAATGTAACACATATACATAATAATTTTTTCAATATTCGCGCAAAAATAACTCCAAAAATAATTTTCCAAATAAAATTTATTATGGACAATCTTGACATGTAATCGGAGGGCGCTTGGCATATAGAAGAGTTTTTATCAAAAAAGCATTTCTAAATATAAAAGAAAAAGTTATTTTGATTTCTTGCCAAAGATTGGGCATACCAAATAGGGGACCGGACCAAATTTTTTTATGATTTCGATTGATGCGTCTTTACTTTATTTGAACTTGTTTTAAATTTTTTTTAAATTAGCAAGGACATTCAAAATTTCTAATTAAACAAAGAGGAAAATACCTACGCCAACTGTTAGTATTTCCATATAAATTACATTATTTTCAAGGAAGAGATAGTAAAGAAAATAATCTTTGATAGCCTCTATATCTTCTTTGTTTTTTAATCAATTTTAGTTTAATTGTTCCAGTTTGGTTTTGGTCTTGAGTATAATTTCACATTTTAATATATTATAGAATATAGCAAATTTAGTACCTACACTACGTTTGAATACTAATTTTTAAGATACTTTGTGCTCGAAAATTGAAAAATATTTAAATTATATTACATAAGAGATTTTCCTTATTGTAGATATATATTTTTTTTGTATTAATTCCTCTTTCCACTTAAAGTCAAATATTTTATTTAAAAAAATATTCTGACCGGAAATAATTCCGTCACTAATCGTAACGTGATATTTATATACAAACGTATTATACCAATGTTCTTTAAAACATAGTGTAAAGTGTAGATAGTAAAAGATAGTTTTATTAAAATCTACACTATTTTAAGAAAGATGCATGCATATTTGTATATTTTACCATGAATATATTATATATAATATGATTATGAATGTTTTTTAATAAAAGTGCAGACTTTAAAATAATATTATCTTTTATCATCTCCACTCTACAGTCTACACCTTTATAAAACCACTAACCTATGACTGCAATTGTTATTAGTATTAACTGAGCATTTATCTTAGAACTAAAGTGACTCTGGTGTATAGTCAGTCACTCGTTAAGCTAGTAGTTAGTAGTGGCTGACTGACTAGTTACAAGTTGTTACTTCAAGTCACCATACAACAATAAGTAATCGCATAGTGGTAAAGGTAAATTCACATTTAAAAGGTAAAATACATTAATATTTATTTTGTTAGGGTTGTCGGAGACAAAAGTTATTTATAACTTCATTATAATTTGTTAGTTATATAGTTGAGATATCGTTTTGATTTTACTTAAGAAAGTTCCCTCAGCTGTAATAGAAATAAAAATTAATAGATAATGGTCCGAATGTTTAGCATGTTACAGTTAACGATACATATTGTTATATAAAACAAAAATTTTGGGTACCTTGCCGATCCATTAACAGAGATTATTAATAGACCTTTTCATTTTCATTTTGGATTCGATATTTCCGACAATATGTCCAAAATTAAGGTAATAAAATGAATGCAAATATTTTCTATATTTGTCAAAATTATTGCTAACAGTACGAAACAAATTTTAAAATGAAAAAATCTATTAAAAATACACAAAATAACTTGAAAAGAAGTTTGTTAATTAATGTTATATAGTGTATTTTTCATAATTACTCTCTTAATTAATTATAACATACTAAAAATTCGGATTATTATCTACTAATTTATTTTCTATTATTGCCGAGGGAACTTAACTAAATCGGAATTCTCTCTATGTTGAAATTAAAAGACAAATGTAATGATTTATTTACAGCTTATTATTAAATTTTAATTTGTGAAATTTGTGTAATATTTTGAAGGTCTGATGAGAATTTTTTCAAAAGTTATTTTCAGATTTCACAAAGTAGTACACATCACAATAATATCGGTATATACCAGGGTAGATAATTTTTGGAAACAGAAAAATTATAGTAGGATGAAACCAATTAGAAATGCAAGATAATATGATAAAAATGAAAGGAAAAATAAATTACGGGCGATATAAGTTCGGAAAGTAGGTGGTGGGGGGTAAGTTTTTAAGAGTAAAATTCGGTTTATCTGAATTTCCGGCAAAACTACAAGTCCATTGGAAAAAAGTTAATTGGCAAAGTTGTAGGTAAAAAAAAGATCTACAACATTTGTATTTACACTTTTTTAAAATAACCTCAAAATTTATGTAAAAAATTGAAATAACCAAGTTTTTGGTTTTTTATTTTTTTTCTCCGAAATTTGGTGAAAACTTACCTTTTTATGTTCCAAATACACTATAATTTTTTTGATTTAAAATTTTATTTTTTCATCTTATTTTGAATAAATATCGAAAAAGCACCCTAATTTTCAATCGAAAAATTTTGAGTTTATGTGAAAAAAGTGTTAATACAAAATTTGTAGATCTTTTTATTACCTACAACTTTGTCATTTAACTTTTTTCCATACGACTTTTAGTTTGGCTGGAAATCAAAATAAATCGTGTTTTATCCTTAAAAACTTACCCCCACCTACTTCCCGAACTCAGATCGCCCGTAATTTATTTTTCCTTTCATTTTTATCATATTATCTTGCGTTTCCAATGGGTTTCATCCTACTATAATTTTTTTCCACTTTTTATCATTTTTTAAGGCTTCTACTCTGGTCTAGTTGTCAAAATTCTTATAATAGCTATATAAATTTTCGTTGAATTATAACAGTTTGATAGTTAATATCAAAACTAAAAAGTTAACGATAAAGTTTAATCTTAATTAAAGACATTCCCAGGAATAACAGTTTTCCTAGAATCTTCTAAAAAATTTAATTACATATACTGAGAAGTGTGTTCTAAACATTTCAAATAAGAAAACATCTACAAATTTTATTGCATACCATGCGTAACTAATTATTGAAAAATTGTCTGTAAAAGATTGACTAGTAAAAGATAATCCGAAAAATTGCGCCATGGAATTCTTTTTGTATTTCTTCGCTTAGAAAAATAATGGAAGAAGTTCAGTGAATGTCATTCTTTTCCAATTGTAGGTTTCATAATTTAAATCGGGATAATGTCTCAATCAGTTGAGCACGAATTGCCCTTGAAAACTTCTTAAACTATATATATGGTCTTATATGATAATATATCTTTAAACAAATATTCTGGGTACCGGTGATAATATAGTTTTTCTATCGTTGGAAGAATTTTTAGAATCAGTTCAGTAGTACTAATGATTATCCTCCACAAAACAATAAATAAATAAAATAAAATTAAATTAAAACTCTAATTTAAAATTAATTAATAGATGTGTTATTTATTTACTTTGTGAAAATCCATTTTTATAAAATAACAATGGAAACTTTTAACTATATCTTGTTTTCACTTTAATAAAAACTTTAATTTTACGAGTGCACTTTCGGCATGTTAAGTCATTATCAAGTCAATTATAACAAAATAAGTACCTTATTATAATAATAAGCCAAAATAATACTGTATATCTTCCTATAACCCTTTTCTCGACTAAACTAGCCAGTCACTGAACCAATTTCTATAAATTTCGATATAGAGATAGATTTTTAGAAAAAAATATATCGCTTTTATCGCTTTTTAGAAAAAAAATAATTAGCCCAAAAGTCGTGGCCAAACCGTAGGACTAAAAGAAAACCACAGTCGTTTCTTAAAATGCACAGGAAGTGAACTTGACGGCCGAAAATTTTCCGTATTTCTCTTTCGAGCGAAGCGAACACTGTGGCCGAATGATGATACATCTTTCCCTAGGCGCCAAAAATTTTCTCACACATCTTTGTACATTATACAAGCGCTCTTTTTTTAAGTTTTAAATATCTTTTTTTTTTAAATCGATAGTATATTACTAGCAAACTCTGCGAATGTTGTATCAAAACGCATGCTAAAATTATTGGAGAGAGTAAAAGCGGGTTATACAAGGAGTGGCATGGATATATGGTAAAGTTTCAAATTTCGAAAATCATCATATTTTTACTTTAAATTTAATTAATGTTTTTGAAGAAAGTTTAAACTGCTCTGCGAAGCGGGCAGTTTGCAGCTAGTATTACAGAAATAAAACTATATCTAAAGGGGCTAGATTACTATTAAAACTCGTTTAGACAGTTTTCTTAATTAGTCCCGTATTTGTATGAATCTCTAATAATCGAGTGAGGAATGGTAGATATGATATTACAACAATCGAAGCGCTACCTTTAACAATTTCCAACTGTTTTTTTAAGTATAATATATGTATTTAGATTTATGTAATACAAATTATAATTAAATTAAAAATATTATTATTAGCTGTGTTTGATTGTGTCGCTAAGTTATTAATTGTGGTACATTTTATAATAAAGAATCTCTTCATTGAATTGTGTATAATTTTTTCTTGGAGAATGATAAAACTAGCAATAATTTCCTCGTATAGAATACTTATTAAATTTCATTGAAATTAGTTGATACATATTAAACCATATCTACGTATAAACATATAAATACAACATTACCTCATTTGTAAATTTTTTCCTTTTATCTAATTAATTAACCGAACGTATTGTGTACAGCGGAACACAATACGCTGTATCTTTCGAACGCCTTTTCCGATTTTTATAAAATTGTTTCATATTCAGAAAATTGACTGTATCATTTTTGAGAAAATTACATTGCAACCTTTGAGCAATATTTCCAAAAAATTTTTTACACATACTAGTAAAATGCAGTTTTTTAAAATTACTGTGAAATGCAAAATAACATTAGTAGATAATATAAGAAGCGTTAGTTGGTCAATTGCATCATCTTCCTTTTTAGGCAAAATTTCAACAAATATCTCTAGAAGCGAAAAACTGACAGGATCTGGCTATTACCCTCTCTTGTAGACTTTTGTCGCTTATCAATTCTCACTTACCCAGGTTAGACTTATATTCATTTTAATAATATGCGATCGATTAATACTTATGCATGCACATATTATACACGTTTTAAGTAATTTGTACAGGGCAAACCTATTTTTCTATAGGTATATTTTGTCGGGTACATATATACAGTTTTATTACCACACAAAGTAATCTTAAAAATTATTATATTTACTATATAAAATGACCTAAGTATTTTTAATTTTAGTTGACGGTGTACCTTGGTTGCGCTAGTGAGTGTGCTGAACCGATGAGTGTATATACTAAGAATTTATAATCGCAACAATTATTTTTTTTTAACACATCAAAAGATAAATTTGATTCATTCTTTTATTTCGTTAACTTACTATGTTTTCAAATTTCTGATGTTGTTCATGTGTCGTTTTTATTTATTTGTGTATGTTTAAATAATGTTTTTATGTAATACAATAATGGTGATGTGATCTCCAGGAGATGATGATTTAAGGTCATGCTTATCAGTTTTGGTATGTAAATGTAAAAAAAAATACCGTTGTTAACTGATTAATCATCATTTATTGTTGTTTTTATATTATAATGATTATATAATTTATATTATAAAAAAATACTATTGAAATTGAATCTGTATTGAACACAAAATTTGTCATTTTTATTAATTCTATTTTATTTATCATTAATGATTTATCACTATATAAATTTTCTATTACGGTTTTTATATGAAAATTCTTTCATCACATTATGTTTGCTTCCAGTAAAACCGCATTGTATACGAAATAATGATTTACTTCCATTTTATTTTTCATAGTTATATTTTACCGGCAATTATATTAGATAGATGTTTATGTCTAAAATCATTTTAATAACTTCATAGAAAATTGAAAAGACTTCAGCGGGCGTAAAATACTTTTGACAATTTACAGAGAACCGCCATGTTGGTTTTTATTTTGGCGCGTTTCATTAACAAGTTGAAATCAATCAATTAAACAGATGAGTAAGTATCGTACTTATGAAACTGAAAGGTGAAAATTTGGAAAATCACCGGTGTTAATATTTAGGATATTATTCAATTCAATGCAATCTTTGTTCATTATTTTTTAAACAATACATAATTGTACAGAATGAGGAAAAATAATAGCTATTGGCGACTTTATGAAGGAATTATCCCTTTACTTTATACAAACCAAATGAAAACCTTTGGCAAGGATAGCTGGTATCCGATACTAATGATCAAATGCCTCCCCTTACCACCGACTATAATTTTTGTTGAAAATGTAGTGTCTTTTGAACAATCATTTTCAAATTTAAGAATATAATCTATCCAATATTTCCGTTTTTTAAAATAAAGTAACAGTAAAAAAGATTTTAAAATCACAAAAACCACACAAATTACGATTTTTCGTGTATGTGATCACATTATGCTAAAACTACTGGGTTAAAATTTCTTTTAATTTGCATAATAATCATTTCATTCTGTCAATTACTTTAAAGTATGCAGGTGTATTATTATGTCAGTATTTCCCTTGAAGTTGATTTGAATGCCTACAGTTGAACAGAACACTTGGTAACATACTGTTTCTGAAAACTACCATCTAGAATATTTCACTTTCACAGAAGATGAACATCTATCATTAGTTCAAAATCAATAACTCATTTTCTTGAAGGAGGAAATCGTTTTAACTAGTGACTTATTCTCCTGTCTAGCAATGCAAGTAATAGAAAAGTGGTAATGTCGTAGGCATTGTCTTCAGGCTCCCATTAAAATTTCCAACTAGAAAATTTTCGTCCAGTAAAACTTTTAAAAACAACTGTTTCTTAGGAAAAAAGCGAAAACATTTTTATTAAAACTTATAAAATAATATTAAATTAAAACATGTGTTTATTTTATGCACTTTTAACGTCAATAGTAGGTTTTATAATTATTAATGAGAACTATAGGATTTTTTCGAATAAATTTCGATTTTTTGCCCCAATTTTCTAGATTGTTTGCAAACCGTCACCAAATTATAAACGAGTAAAATCTCCTCAGAGATTGGGGCAAAAAATCGAAATTTAGTCAATAGTAGGTTTCGGGTAAAGTTTTGCAATAAAATCTTTAAATAGTAATTATTGCCGGCCATTTGAATGAGAGTATTGAGACGTTTGTTTGAGTTTGCGTTTCTCTTCAAGTAAAATGAGGTTAGTCGTGGTCCCTTAACTATTTGGCGGAATAGACTACATAGTATGTGTTAATACAATAAGAACTGAAATCAGGTAATCTATATAAATATTCATAATTTATTATGAGAATAAATGCAGGGTGTCGAAATATTTAGTAAATTCTGAGTGACATACATATATGTAAATGCAAAATTCATTCACTCATTAAACACGAAATCTTAAAAACTACTTGAATTATGGAACTGATTTTGTGAAAATCCACCCCAAAGGAGGCTACAATAGGGGTTAGAATCTGGTATGAAAGTTCGTCATTTTTTGGATTGAATGTGGGAACATTGGAAGGTATGTGTTAATAGTTTTATACAATACAGAATAAAGGCTGTGCATAAGCTTTTTTTTTTTAATTTTATGGTTGTTAAATAAGGGATGAAAGTTTCAAGGGAAAATTTATTTTATAAAAAACACCCCCCTATTTTTTGATGTAGTTTAGTGTTAAAAGACGTCAGTTAAAAACGAATTTTTCGTCTCCATGGGGGTGAAAAATAACGATAAAATGTTCATATGGATATTGGTCTTTTTTGACGTTATAAATGTGCAAATTGGGGTACCTAAAAGGTTAAAAGTTTTTCATAATAAAATATCTGGATAAGTGTTAGACTCAGCTAAGAACAAATTGTGTCAATGTGTACAGCTAGGAGTGAGAAATTAGACAGTATTTAAAAAAAGCCTAGAGAAGTTTGGTTGTTTATAAATCAATTTTCTTTTATTACTTATATACTGCTCAGAATTGTTATCTGATACTTTAATACGCAGTATTTGCAAAATGAATGCAACAACTTTTTGGAAATTTTTTTTCCTCTGAATTTAGGAGCACACACTTTTGTTTGTCTTGGTTGATAGATTATATTGCTATATCGATATAAGTATAGACTCACTCTTTCTGTTAAAATATTTTAAAAAATAATCTTAGCTTTTTTCCACTTAAAAGTTTTTTTATTAATTACAGGATATATATTTTGGCTGTTAGTTCATCTTGTATGGCAGTATAAAGATGGACTAACATCCGAAATATATATACTGTAATTAATAAAAAAGTTTTACGAAGAAAAAAACTAAGATTATTTAAATATATTAACATTATCATGCGAATTAAGTGTTTAGAGAAAATTGATTTAAAAATAACAAAACTTCTTTAAGCTCTTTTGAATTAAAAATTTTGTGTAGCACGTATGTTGCAATCTTTGTCATCGTGCACCCATATTAGATAAAAACTGCTCTTTTGAAAAACTGATTCTGTACCATTAAATAGTATCTTGTACGAATCAGATAAATTAAATTAAAAAGCTTATATTATTTAGTTAATTATTTCAACATAAAAATGTATTTTCATATGTGCGATTTCCTACATTTTCCTATGTTAATTAACCAAGAATGAATTTTGATTTTCCAACAAATATAAAGCTTGACATCAATAAACGGTAATGCAAGGATAGATTGTACTAATCTATAATTTTCTTTTGTGGTTTTTGTTTAGGGTTCATCATTTACAATGTAAACTGAAATAACATGTGTTTTAGATTTAGCACACGATAAAGTTCATTATATTTCTTATTGTTTAATCGATAATAAAATGATGCTAACTTGCTTGTATGGAGTATTGTTTACAGTATGCCTTATGTCTGTTAATTTAATAGGTGACTCGTACATTTATTTTATTTTTGAAAATTTTTGTGCGATAACATGTGATTATGTGTTTCATTTATTATTTGTGGCTTAAAAATGAGGTTGAACACCTCAAATAATTAAATACGTTTTTTACTATGTGGAATTCTAAGAAAACTAGTGATAACTATTGTGTATCTGGACAAATATCATATATATATTTAGATTCTTTTGAAAATAAAAAAATTGTAGTGAATTCAAAATTATGATTTTGAGTTTGTATTTATAGAAAAATAGAAAAATCGAAATTATGATTTCAACTTAACACCATTTAAATTTTTTATTAGGTAAATCAAAAATTGCTACATTATTTAATAATCAGGGTAAATAAACCCTATTAAAATATGATAATAATAATAAACACGAGATATTTTTGCGACTGTAAAATATTTAAGTAACAGTGAGTGCTAAATGTGACGAATCCTTTATCAGAGATTTGCCGGATATCCATAAGAAAAAAAGATCCGTATCCTTATTTTTTTCTTTGTAGCGTACAAAAAAAAAATACTGTTAAATCCCATTAAAATAGTTTTTATTTCTTAAAAATTACATACTTGGAAAAAATTTATTATTTTAACCCTTATTGTAGTTAGCTAAGTGATAATTATTATGCTGACTACCCTATCATCTAGGTACTAATTAGTAATTACACTATACAAATTCAAATTTATTTTTAAAATTCATTATTATTTAAATCAAATAATACTGCTAAGTGATATCCGCGGATCTGGATCCGCATCCGAGATTCTACATTTTTAACGATCTGGCACATCCCAGTTCTTATGCAACACGGTATTTATATTATAAAAATACAATTTTATTTAATTCGAATAATTTGAAAAATTGTATAAAAGACTTAATAATGTACAAATAAATAATAATAACAAATTTGAATATATTTAATGTTTTCATATTTATTTTGTATTATATTCCTTAATGAACTTTTCTTAATGAATACTCTTCTCTACTAAAATTTTCAAAAGAAAAACTTTTCTCATAAAATATGTAAAATGACTTTCTTCATTACAAATAAAACACTCAAATCCATCCTATAGCCAGATCAAAATTTGAGAAACGTTTCAGCACATCCTTAAATTGTTTTACAAAAAATTAATTTGAATTTTCAGTCTCATCACATTAATTTCTTTCTACTGACAAATTATACTATTTTTGAGTATTAAATTACGTGGCAGGCTAACTTTAAAAGTGAGAACACGTAATAATAGGTACTCCTGTACCTTTATAAGCGAAATACTATGTTAGAGAAAAATCTCCATAATTGTAAATGATAAAACGGTACTTCGAACTCTCACTTATCTTGATTCAACTGTTTGTTGGCTTTCTCAAAGCAGGAACTAATTAATATTTTCTACTTTCTACCATAGTCTAATGCATATTTAAAATTTGATATTACTGACATAATAAAACATCAATGTATCAATTTGTTTACTTGTATAGAGGTCATGTGAGTTTTCCATATCAGATTTTTCTCAACTTTCTTTCATTCAAAACAATTCATTAGCTTGAAGTAAATAACTAATTAACTAAAAATAATAATACACAAATTCAATTATATGTAAATATATCTTTATTTTTTTAAATACTAACTTTTTTCATATTTTATAACACAAAGAAATTCTTTTAATTATAATAATGTTGTTAAAGTACCTACTATATTCAAATACACTTTGCAATTCACTTATAAAAAATAAATTAAGTATTATTTTTCTGATATTTATTTAATTGTATTCGCCTCGAATCATCTCTATCTAAATAAAAGATTTTGTTATTAAAAGATATAATTTCATGTTAATTATTTTTTTATTTTTAATGTCTATGTCACGCGATTTTTACGCTGACTTTGAATTTGAAGAACAAATTTCTATCCTAACAGGAAATGGCAGAAAGCACTTTTCCTTCTAGATATAAATTTTAAAATATTTTTTAGTGAATTTATATCATTAAATATGTTTTAACAACCCCCACTGACGGAATGTAATTACAGATTTCATCCGATCACCAAAGTTAAACATCAGGCACAGTCAGTAGTTGAATGGGTGACCGCCTTGTAATGCTGTGAAATCTTGTTGTATAGAATATCCACTGTAGTCATTGTATGCCCTTAATAATTATTTTTTAGTTATTAGAATGTATTTTCTGTGTAACAAGTGTATCCATGTAATATCCATTATTACGAAAAAAATGTTCTCGTGTCTCAAAAGAGAGAACTTCACTAGACAACAACAAAAAAACACCGACCTGAATCTTTTATGTTTATTTAAAAATATGAAATACACGATTTTTATGGTGTATTTTATAAATTATTTAATTAAAATAAATATTTCACTTACATTAATAAAATTAAATCTGTTTTCTTTCATACATCATAAAAATTCAGGTCGATGCGTTTTTTTTTAAATTTTTTAACTTTATGTTTGTGAAAGCAAAATTAATTAATTTCTAATTTTTATTTTTACTTATTATTGAATTTTTATCACTTCATAATTTATTTCTCATGGTGAAAATATGTTTAATATTGTTACAGTTAGTCAATATTAATGTCAAGATTTTCATGATCATTTTTACCGTTAAAGTTTCGAAGACTTGGCCATGACTCAAATTTTTTATGATTCAATACCTTTTGTGAGAAGAAAAAATATAAATAAAAAGTTAAAAAACAAAAAAAAAACGATCCTTACAGTAGTGGCAGATGATGTGTAATATCTGATATCTCACCTTAAGCAAAATGAACATTTTATTTTGAAAAAATTACTGATATTATTTGAAATGTTTTGTAGTAACGAAGAAAAATCATTTCTATTGGAACAATATTTAATTATTTTATTGTTTTATTTTTTTTTATTTTCTTTATTTAATTAATTAATTTTTTCTTTTTTAATTTTTATTAATTTAATTTAATTTTTTTAATTTATATTTTTTTAATTTCTTATTTATCTATTTTATTTAATTTTTTTGTTTTTTCATTTTTATTTATTTAATTTTAGTGTTTTAATTTGTAAATTTAATTTTTTTAAATTTATTTATAATATTTTCTACATTTTTGTTTCATGTTACATATATACAACATGTAAAAAAATTTTATAACCTGCTACACAAAAACATCTTACACTTTACATGATATCACTCTCATATAAAAATATAAACTTATAATACCTATAATTCGTAAATAAACTACTCAAACATCGCGGATTTTCCTAGTTTCCTGTTTCACTTTAACACTGTTACGCCTCTCCGTCCCTTTTTGCGAAATCACTTTCATAGATACCGAGTGGAAGAAAGATGTTACACATTCAAAATTTCCATAGTAAAGAACATTAAGTGTTGCGCTGTAAAATTACAAAAACCAATGTAAATATTGGACTTATAGAAAAGATTTTTTGTTGATAAATTGAGTTTCAGTATATTATTGATATTTTATAATAATTTTCAGAATATAAATTAAAAATTTTTAGATTTTGTAATCTCCAAAGAATGGGGGATATTAAAAAGTGAAGTGCTTGGTCTGATTTCCTAGAATCTTATCCAACACGATTTATTATTATACGTTTTTATTCTTTACAATAAGTTTGAATAAAAAACAACATGAATATGACTACTTTTTAATACATAATTATTATTACTTGTTTGTGAGAGATGTATCTATTATTATTTTTTCTGGGTCAATTTTTCTATTTAAAATTATTTTTTATCTGGTTTCTTTTAATAGCGTATCCTAAAGGCATTACATTAAATAATATCTGATTCTTCAAATGTTTGTTTAAATATTTTTATAGCTTCCTTTGCAAGGAAGTCTTTCGTCTTCGCTATAGACGTGGAAAAAGTTATTAATTTCTCATTTATTTCAACCATTTATTTCAATTTAATTTCGACATCTTAAATTCATAAATTGGTACCCCGTTGTACAAAATAAATACACTATTAATAATAGACACACACAGAACGTTTGAAAAAGCTTAACATACTTAACGTTTGAAGCACAAAAAAAAACCAATATTTTTATATTGTCATTTTTATGTTAATAATCATCTTTGATAATCAGTATTTAATCATACAATATATTAAGAAACACATAATTAATTAAAAAATTCTCAAATTTTGTAGAAAAATTCTAATCTCCCCATCTTGCCCTTCCCTCGGTTAAGATGAGGTACCCTAAGTGACAAGATGGGTGCATAAATCAATAAATTTTTTATCTGTTTTGCCTGCCTTTCCCCTATTAACATTTAGGTAAAATATGGAGTTTAGGTGCAAACACTATATGGGATATTTTTCTAACGTAATTCATTAATGAGATGTTTGTAAAATATCTCCACTAGTTGAAAATACCTCCGCTAGTTTTAAACAATTTATGAATATCGATTCTGTAGTTTTGGAGTTATTCGCGTCGTCTGAATGATGTTAGAGACACCAGACCGTCGATGGACAAATGGGCACGAAATTAAGGTTGCTCGAAAAAGGTTTCAAAACGTGGATGAATGAAAAAATTTTGAAATCAGAGCAAAATAAAAATTGTTCATAAAAAGAAACTCAATGCGATATCGGTACATATAAGTAGACTTGGAAGTAGAGTGCTAACTTCTCATTATTATTATTTAGCTTTATGTATATATATACATAATTGATAATAATAATCTTATAATCTGTGATATGCATATCGAATACGAACCTTTTTAGTTCAGATCAGAAGAAAACTGTGATGAATTTAGGTTGAGGTATCAAAAATATTGACTTTAAAAATGTAAGCAGATTATAATATATTTGAAAATAAATATCCTGTCTTGTTAAATTATTCATGAAAATTTCTAAACTAGTATGAAAAAAATTACGATTAACACAGTTTTATTAATTTTATCAAATGCATATTCCGTATTTTAAACGTATTTCTTATACAGTCTAATTTGATTTATTTCTTGTTGCAGGAGATCGAATTTTAGAAATTGACAGGAAGCCTGTATCAGATTTAGAATCTGCAACTAAACAATTACAATCAGCATCTGATGGTGTATTATTACGCATTGCACGACGGGAACCATCAAAATCTAATCATGCTACGTATGAAGAATATCAAGATGACACATCCCAATCGGCTAATGAAAATACTAATAAAAGTGACTTAAACACAATGGGCGCAAATGTTAGTCGACATTCTGGTAAAGGATTATCTGGACGTCGTACTCAATCAAGTGGCAATATATGCAATCGTAAATCATCTTCAAATGTTACACGTTTATTAGGCCCATGTGCAACAACTGACGCTGTATTAACACCAAATCAACATCAATCAGTGAATGTGAACGTAAATAACCGATTTTGTGGTTCATTACCAAATAATTTAGATGATACAGATTCCTTACAAGATTGTGATCATCACCATACAACCGACAATAATAATCATCTTACTTCAAACAATAGTCAGATAGCAACTAAATCCACATCATATATTCCAAAAAAATATCATGCACCATCCATTCCAACAGTACAAAGTTTTAGAAAATGTAATCCAAATGATTATGAGCTACGACTACAGCCGTTACATGTAAAAATACCTGGAAATAATGATACAGGGTTATATGATCAAGGTTATGGATCAGAACGATCACCAGAGGATGAATACGCATCTCGAGCTATGGAATTCGAAAATTCAGATGATTCCAATTTATATACAAAATATCCATTTATTACACCAGGTTAGTCTTAGTCAGTAATTATGCAATGCTAAAGTGAATGAAAATATCTTCAAGAAACTATTTGATTAGATCTACAAAGATTAAATTCACCCATAACTAATCCCAAGGCAATTAAGTAACATAAAATATCAATAAATAATTAAAATTCGTAACAGGGTTGTAGTTCTTTAGAATAGCTTGAATAACTTTAAAAACTTCTAATTTTAGGCGGAATTTAAAAAGAAAATATTATACTCTTAGGACAAGAATCTCGATAATCTAACCGAAATCTACCTCAAATATTTACGCTTGTGTAGCCATCAAAGCTTTACCACATGTTGCTTATAAAGATTTTTATATTACAAGCTATACGAATTCAATGTTAAGTATTTTTATATTTATGAATTTAAATTTTACCGAATTAGTGTAAATTTTAACAAGTAAAATGAATCATTAAAGATATTTAATTTTTTAGATTAATTTAAATAAAATATTTAAAATCGGTTTCAATACTTAGATCAACAGTTTTAGATTTGTGTCTTTTGACTACAATGTATGACTAAATTACGTCATTATAGTTTAAATTAATATTTACATTTCTAATTATTAAAATTTTTAAAGTTGCTAATTTAGACATATTATTTGACAAATTAGATAAATTGATTAATTTTTTTTCAAGCCAGTAAGATTCGGTCAATTGAAAGAGACAGAGATAGGCTCACAAAATGAGATATTCACTCCGCATTCGTTTTTAGCATATTTAATATTCTATTAAAACAATGAAATATTTATATTTATGACAGCCTTACAACAAATAAATGATACAATACATCATACCTTTACAAATACATGTGTACAATTCTTCAGAGTGTTATGATGCCCGCAGGCGGACATCACACACTAACATATTAACACTGTAATAAGCACTGTATAATGTCTATCTATCTCACACTTTAAATTCTATAGATAACTTGCACACTTTGATCCTATAGATGTATGTGGTTCCCTTTTTGTACTGTAGCTTTTTCATCGAATTTGAAATCACAACGATAGTAAAGAAATCAGAAAATCAAAGAGAAATATCAAAATTATGTTTTCTCTACTTTTAAGTGATGTTTACAGCTCACAGAGCTACTAGTATTATTATATTTAATCATAAGATATAACCAACTACATTATTGTACAATAATGTTTCACATTTGCAAAAACGGCCATTTATTTACATGATATGATGGTTATCGTTAAATCAAAAAGTAGAAAAACAATAGTTAATCCAGTTGATAAAAGACAAGAATAGAAAATAGGTATGATTATAATACTAATTCAATAATATATATTAAATTAGATCATATGACTACATATAGAGTAATATTAGATCAATAATAGTATTTTGCTATTAGTATATGAATCGTAACCTTTAATTCTTGAGTATAAAATTGAATAGTTTGAAAGCATTCACATAAAAATAGTACTGGTTTGTCATATTTTTTTAAACTGGTGATTTCATGTTTGGGTACGAAACAGATTTATAATTGTAACAAAGTTTTTGTAGCGCAACGGGTTAAAGTTAAAACAAAATATTCGATTAACTGAATGATTTTTGTGGTTATCAATGATTATTGTAAACTCATATATTATAATATATCGTAAACCAAATATCAAAAGTGGTCATATAGTCTATACACGGTTTCCCTGTTACCAAACTCTACCAAACAGCACCGATTAGCGCGAATAATTTTGGTTGTAGATTCTACTTATCATCTACTTCAAAGTTGCCAATGTGTCGATGGTCGCCTTTACTTTGAGAGTGGACGTAATCCCCTCTCGGGAAGATACATTTTTTTTATTACAAATAACTAGAAATGGATAATGGATTGACTAATTCTAAGTCACTTTTGTTCTATAAAGTTTTTACTCAAAATGAATACTTTTTGATTTATTCTACAGTGAAAATATGAAGAAATCTTCTCAATCAGTGTTGTTATATACGTGTTTTGATAACTGTAATTATTTGTGATTGGGTAATTTTACCATCTCTCGCTTAAGAGCTTAAAAACGTTACTATTTGCAAACATATGCAACATCTTACTCAATTTTTATTGTACAGAAAAAGGAAAAAACTAAAATCTTAAGAAAATGTCTAGAATTTTTAAGTCTTCAAAATTTTGCGTATCTTTCATAGTTTTTGAGTTATACAATTTTTTGCAAATTTGCTACGTAAATTGTAAAGTGGTAACGATCATTTTCAATTAGGTTGGTAATCAGGGGGTGATTTTCACATTTTTTTTGCAGCCAAAAAATTGGACCAATTTTTTTTTAACTCTCTTAATTTGGATATTAGGAACTTCTATAAAAAATAAAAATATTGATTTTTTCAAGCACTTCAAAAATAGAGATTTTATGTGGTCTTTCGACACAGTTTTATATATTTGGAATTAAATTCCATGCCCAGCTACCATGGATCCCAACTTTTGACCTCTTCTGTGTTTTTTCCATGTTGTGTAAATTTTGATTTTTTCTATAGACTGACCTTTATACAATTCTAGCCTTTCGTATACAAATAGATCTATCGAAAGTATGCCCGATAGCTTTTATAGTCTCGCCATATTTCACCAGCAGGTGTTGTTCATCGCTTGGTGTAAGTTAGGATCTGCGTATAGTATCTGAGAGTGAATTACGCTCGGTAATATTCATCTTTTGTTGGCTCTTGTCGTTCTTGTTAAATAGATATTAAAATATTGTATTTATATGTGTAATTATGATACAACAAAAGAACAATCTATTTAATAATACGTATAAATCATTAAATAAATAAAAACACTCATTCTTCTATTTTATCATTAGACTATTTAGACTATTAGTGTATCAAAAGAGCCAGTTATTACATTAAAGTATGTCATTTACATAATACTGATATGATATATCACATTTGTATCTGATGTTAAATATTTGAGGTGATACTTATAATGCAAGCAAGCTATAATATAATACAGACATGTGTCTAGCTATATGAAGGCCTATGTAATATCATGCATGGTTTACACGTTACCAACTAATATATAACTATTATGCTAGCATTGTTATTAGAGAGACGTTGGATGAAAAAGTTAATCAGTAACTGTTTTCATTTTTCCAAGCTCTGTCATGTAATTTGTGGAATTTTCCAATGTTTTTTTTTACTAAAATGCTTAAACTACAAAAAAAACAGTTAATGATTAAATTTAAAATAAAAAACATATGAAGATAACAAATAACAGAGTTGACTGTTTAGATACTCGTAATATGATTGAAATTCATTATTTGTACAATTTTAATTATCATTCATAAAATACTATAAATATCCAGTCTATACAGTTATATATAAATGTATTTTTTGTTATTACCTATATGTGTTTATTAGCTAAATTTTAGCTAAAATGGTGGAGAACTCAAACATTTGACGAAAAAATGGTTAAAACAAAAGTAATAATAAACATTTTTTGTATTCGAAGTTTTATTCTGTCTTTTATAGTTTAAAAGTTGAGTCAAGGATCCATTGGATCCAATGGATCGATTTTTATGTTTAGAATACATCACCAAAATTTCAGCTGACTTTTTGTTTTTGTTTTTGACTTATCGTGATGTCGGGCGGGCGGATGGAAATGGACTAATTAGGTGTTTCTAAGAACACATATACTCAATGTGTGTTTGTCCGGTCAATTTTAAGAAGTGTTACAAACTTTATACTAAAACTAATAAACTCTGACATGTTTTATATATGTCGAATATAATTAGCCTAAAAATCAAGTAATTGCTGTGCAAGTACATAAAACTGATAACGAAAAAGCCTTTTTGCCAATGCATCCTTTTTTTTTGGTTCTCAGAGATTGACACTGGATACTTGCAAGTTACTGGAAACACAGATTTTATATCTTATATTTGCCCCAAACACTCGCGAGGATTGCTAATAAATCTACTTATGTGTAAACCCGGCAATATGCGTACTTTTTCATACTTGGGGCAGTTGATATGTTCACTTTGATGAATATTATCTCATTTTCATTTCCTGTTTCTTTATGGGTATGTTACAAACTACTCTTTATAAATTCCAACTAATAACGATTGCGTTTTAGTTTTCTTTTTAGCCTCCTTTATGAATACTCTGATATTGACCATTTACCTACAAATTTAGCCTCTCTTATACCAAAAGCAGCTAGATATTAAATCAATTGTAGCTGTTGGAGCGTATTAATTATGTTATTCACCCTTTGAATTATATAGTACGTTAAGATCAATTTTCATATATTAACATCAGAATAAATCATAATGCTCCATTAAACAAATTATGCACACTTTATCTTCTAGCTATATACAATGTAGCTCATCAACAGCCTTTTAACAATAACTTTCATACAATCCAGATGCTCATATGTCAACATGCATATAAATATTGAAAAGATTTTCTATGTTTATTTATTCTCTTTAAAAATCTCTACAATCTACATCTAAATCCAGTGCACATTCATATATGTGGATATTATCATAATACTGTAATGTTTGTTTGCCATTAGGAGAACTATTTACTAAATGTACCAAGATTGCTTTACTGTGCGTTTTACCTTTTCATTCATGGTTTTCTGTGCGATAAATACTTTTCTATTAAAGGTTGACTCCATGAATTTTCAAACAAACGTTTTACATTTAAACTACCAGGTGTTGCTGTAGGAGTGTTTACTATCTTGATATAAATTATATTTTACTTTTATTCCTTTATTTCGAGCATAACTATTTAGTAACACTCTATGCAACAACGGATGAATAAAATTTTTTCAAAATTATAAATTTAAAAATTGAGAATGATATTATATTAAGAGCGATTGTTCACAGCTTTAATTCACGTAACAGAGAGTGCTTCTAACCAGCTGTTGACTGAAATTACATGTAATATGCATTGTATTTCTGTTAATTTTCGCGCCCAAATAACTCAAAAAATACTTATCCAAATGTTTCATAATTTATAATATATAATTTATGTACAATATTGATATGAAAACAAAACACTTGTTGAAGAGTTTTTCACGAAAAAAATTTTGATGGTAAAAATCAAAATTCGATTATATATTTAAAAATTCATTTTCGAGAAAATCTCGTCGATAACTCCTCCGTTTCCATGTCAATATTTTGAATTTCAAGTTTCAAAACATTTGGATAGTTATTTTTTGAGGTATTTGGGCACGAAAATTGAAAGATTTTTATAAAATGTAGAGTGCTACAATATTATGTTTCAATTCACCTTCAAAATAAATCTGTGAGCAACAGACCTCATTAAATGATCTTGATTCGTTTTCACACTAACATATCAATTTCGTCTGTAGCAAAGCCATAAAATTCGTGAAAAACATGATTTTATATTATAAAAAAAAGCTGTAAAAGAGGTTAGAAAATAAATTCACCACAGCCACATCTTCGACACTCATTATCTTGCATACCAATTTTTAAACAACTAGCTTAGTTTGGAGAATGCCCCATGAAGGTGCACAAAGCCTTAAATAACTACAAAAGCTGATTTTGTGGTATAAAACAAGGAAAAAGGGATTGGGTCAAAAAATTTTTGAATCCATTGACCCCAATTTTGCACATCCATCAGCTTGAAATAAATGTTTTTCGAGAAAAAATCTTTGACACATTCTCCGGTGTCATGCCAAGATTGTGTGCTACACCAAATTTCATAACATTTGAATAATTATTTTTGAGTTATTTGTTCGCAAAAATTGAAGAAAAAAGTACTATGTATATTACACTTTCTTCATTATAGAGGACTCCTTTTAAGTATTTAGTATCAATTTCCCTGTAGAGGGACTAAAATAAAAATGATACTCTTATAATAAATGAATAAGACATTACTTTCGAGATAAAAATTACATTCAGCATTATTTATAAAATTTTTAACATATTACATATTTTATTCAAATTTTTCCAATACAAAATGATTTAAAATTAAAATTCTTTAGAGAGTCTTAAATGTAATGCAATGTAGAATGTACAGCTAAACATGTAAACGAAGATCTTATCAAAGTTTTTTCAAAAAGAAAAAAGAAAAAATTATTTAATTTGGTCTTATTAAAGCAATTATGATTCGAGTTTATCACATCATTTTATAGATCATAATACTTAAGATATCGTGTATTAAAAAACATAAGTAAATTCCTTTTGTATTCTGTAACACGGAATATATTAAGTTTTTGGAAAAGGACAAAATCTAGTTAAATCGTTTAGATATTTGTTGTTCGGGAAGAATGGTATGGAATTTTAACTGAGGAGAATGTTTTACAATAAAATTTTGTTACAAACATTTCAAAACAAATCAATCAGTCCGTTTATAAGTACCATCCGGTATTATGAGTGTGTATAATCGTATTGACATACTCTGTATTTATAAAAGGGAGATGTCTGCGTTCATGGATTCATATAGCAATAGTTTGTATCTACCTGTCCGGAAGTCAACAGAGCGGATATCCGGCGTTACATTGGTTAACTAACTTAACTAAACGACTCAACCATTACATTTGATTTGAATTTAATTAAAAAATGTTCTCTCCACCATTTTTGTGTTATTTGGTTAATTTTTTTGTTCTTCTCGTCTATGGGTTATTTTCGTTAAAAACATACCTACAAATACTTTATTTATAATTTCACTGTTTATTTTCATATAGTATTTCAACGATTGCGTATAGTAAATAAAGTTTCAAATTCAAATTATTTGCGAAAAAAAATCTAAATTACTGTTTCAAATTAAAATTTTTTCCAGAAATTGGTATTTACAAAATTAAGTATTAAATACATATATATATAAAAAATAATTTCTTAAATTTAATTACGTTATAATGATTAATTTTTTCTGACACGTTCTTTTCTCAGTCATAGGAATCTAAATTTTGTTCAAATCCAAATATATTAGATAATCATTATTGTGACTTAATTTTTGTATCTCAAACCATGATTATAGTTTTGAAAAAGGATTGAAGAGAATATCGATATACCCTAAATTTGGAAAAAATATTCTGTTTATTATTGTAGATGAGATATATTTGGTAAAATTATTAAGTTCTCTTTATTCAAAAATATGAAATGATTACACTTGAACACGGGGGACACACTGTAATGTAAACGTGAGCAGTGATTCTCAACCACTATGTCGTGAGACTCTTGTGTACAGTTTATTGATAGTGTGCCGCAAAATTTTTACAATTTTAAAAAGATAAGTTCCAATTTGATAAAATTTTTATCAAATTAGAATAAATTTGATAGTAATTTTAATACTTTAAACAATTGTTGGAATTTAGGAAAGCCTAAATTATCCAGCAAATTGCGTTTTTAAAAAATATTTCTATAAAAAAATTTTGTTTTCAAATCCAAAAAAATTTTATGTGTAAAAATTCGTTTCAAAGCATGTATGTTCGAAAAGTCATATCAAAAAAATTTTATTTTCATAGAAATATTTTTTGTACTTGTGCTAGTTTCAAATGAGGGTCAATAATTAAACTTATCGGAGCAACATATTGATAGATGTTAATCCAGCTCTAAGAGCCATATAAAAAGCTACAAAAACTTCTCAAACTCGGAAAAACCGTATTTTCCAATAAATTACATAAAAGAGATAATACCGAAATGAATTAAGATAATTATATTTCTGTTATATTTGTATCATCTTCGGAAGCGGAAAATATTAGTCATAATTTACGAATAATAGTCATAATTTATAATCTAATAAACTATTTTACGTCCTTTTAATTTGAAAGTTAGGTTGAAAATCAGAACCAATTTTTAGTGGTGAAGCAACACTTAAACGTAAAATAGTTTATTAGATGATAAATTATGACTATTATTCGTAAATTATGAAACGAAAATGGAATTGTGTTAAAAATCATCTCTACATAGATAAAATAAATAATGAACATAAACTAAATTAAATGCAATATTCTAGAGAATATTATACGTATTCTGTTACAAAAAAAAAATGATGATATACATAAAAATACACGAGTTTGTAGTTATTTGAGTAGTAAAACCAATGTGAAATGCTTGAAAAAGGGTTAGTAAAAATTGTCATAAGATGTTTATTTAAGTAGTATAAAGCACATGATGATTCATGATGTATGTGACGATTAATATATTAACAACCTATTTTATGCTTTGAATATATTCCAATATACACTGGTATTTCTGTAAGATTTGAGGTAATTGTTTGTATCTTGAATATAGCAGCATATTTTATCCAATAATATACCTTTCTATACAAAAGGAATAATTTAAATACTCTCATATTGAGCTTTTTAATACTTCAGGCTAATAGTTGTTTTAAATAAACTTTTTCCCGAACTATTAATCACAAAATCTAAATCTTTTTATATACCAGTAAAAAAAGAACTAGACTCCCAGACTAACTGTATTCGGATTTTAGAAAGAAATATTTGATACAAAATTTGAAGTAAAAAATATTTCTATTTGAAATTTTAAAGTTTAATACAAAATAGCAATGAGAATCATTTACGAGGTCCTCATTCTGTACAACTCTTTTAACCTTTCAAAAATCATTATTTTTTAGTAATAACGCTCTGATCCAAAAATTTTATTAACTTTAATAACCTTTAGAGATACATTATCGATGTTGGAACGGTGGATCCATTTAAAATTTTCAAGTTTGGTGCAAAATAACCTTGAAAACGAACTTTTAAAACGAAGATCAGTTTTATTTTTTTTTAAATCTGAAAAACAATATTTTTTCGAGTTATTTTGGAGTATTAGTTTTTTTTACACATGGTTTAAAAATTCAGCTGCTGTATGTTTGTATTCGCAAAACTCGAAAAGTAATCGATGAATTGACTTGGAATTTTTTACACAAAATTTCTAAATTCACTCGATGTTACCGGATTATTAACATAACTTTGGTCGCTTCGGCTCCTTGATGTTTCGAAATAATGTAAATACCACTCCAATTTTCAAATTCTAAATGTGTGACAGTAATCCAGGAACAATTTTCAATACGCCTCACGTTTCGCTATGATCCCTGGTGGAAATATCTTGAAAATAACTCTTAAAAAGTCTAAAAAACTCTTATGAAATTCTGATGAAGTCTTATTAACTCTAAACAACTCTTTGAGAAAAGTCCCAATTTTCTGAGAATATAAGACTTATTAAGAATTTTGAAAAGTTATTCTCACTTGTCGAAACTTATTTTGACTTACTAATTTCTAATAAAAATTTTGAAATTTTTTACACCACGGATTATCAATAAATAGTAAACGTTTAATGTTTAAACGAGTTGTATTTATCTCGCATGACGTAAATTATCTTGGATCTTTGTACTTATGTTGAGAGGCCAAAAAAATGTAGCCCATTCGCTAACTATTCATTTAAAAACCGATTTTCAGTGAAAAAAAGAAATTTCTTGTTTCAAGATGAACCGATATAAATATTGATCTTTTAAAAAGGTATCTTGATATGAAGCTATTGTTTTTACGATGATACTTTGTGATTAACAGTAGTGCTTGCATTTTATACTTTTCTCAATTAAAACACAGTAAATGAATTAAGAGATTATAGAAACTTCATCAAGGTAAAGTTAGTTATAAATAATAATAATATTCATCATAGCATGAATAAAAAAAGATATTGTGTTCCCAAGGCTGTAAACAGCCACCGTCGTGTAAACGCAATTTAAAAAAAATAATTGATATCAACAAAAAATCTGATTTTAATATTTAAAAAAAATTAAGAAGTAGGCAGGATACATATATAATAACTTTTTCATTTTTTAAAAATATTTGCCCGTCAGGACCCACTATAAAAAAAATATATACTTATATAATATTATTTCTCCTATAACAAAAACTGTGTTATAAAATATAAAAGTTTAAATTAATTAATTAAAAATAAAATGCAGAAAATTAAAATTAAAATACACCGTTAAGCCTAAAAAACAAAAACCGGCGACACAAAACTAATATTCCTTAAAATTAAAACAAATACAATATAAATATTAATTATAACACCCTGAAATATAAAAATGGGTTGGTAATCTTGAAAATACCCATAATAAATGAAATTTATGATCTATAATAATAACATTAAAAATAACAATATTGTATTAAAAATAACACATCTACACTAATAAGTACCTTGAAAGTATAAAAGTTCGAGTTACAACAAAATGAATAAAAGATCAATAAATATACTTCGAAAATAAATCAAGATAAAATAAAAATATTTTATCCAAACAAATTGAAACATTATTTCTGTAACAAATAATAATAGTATATAAAGATTGCAAATTTTTGAAGTGTGTATAAAAAACAGGTAAAATATACAGATTTCCGTATCAGATTTATAGCTGCAACAAACTCAATTCTTCTGATTTAGGATTTAACAATTAATTTATTGCTTTACTTGTTTATTTTTATACACTTTATAAATATTAATTCCTAATCTACCAAATTTTCTCCTTCAGGCAAAATCTGTATTTATTTATGTAAAAAAAATTCCTCTATTTTATTTTAATTGGTGAATCTAACATATTTAGTATTTTGGGTATATGTTTATTGATTTTTAATTCATTTTCTTGTAACTCGACTTTTACCACTTATTAGTGTATAGTTAAGGTTGATTTTTAATACATTTTTTTTATTAGAGGCAATGAATTTCATTTATTTTTTGTGTTTTCAGGATTAACGAAGAATTTTATTTCATTTTTCCTTTTTTTAATATGTATTTTATTTATTTTGTTCTTTGTATTTAATAATTTAAGTAATTTCTATTTTTTTACAGGAATGTAATTTAAAATGCTCGTATTTTTCTCATTATCGTTGAAAATGCTCGTTGTTTTATCAGTCTATTCATTATGATTATTATCACAATGTATAATTAATCATGCTTAATGCAATCTCGCACTAGCATAAAAATATAGCTTCGTATCAAATCTTGAATTGACTTTTCTGCATTTTATTTTCACACAATTTCTTAAGAATCTAATATTCGTAATTAAAACTATCCGAAACTGGTATAATATTATTTAAATATCAATTTCCCTATTCGTATCCAAAATTCTATATTCATAACATCCTTGGTTAAAAAATTCAGGACCATATTTGTCCCAAACATGGCGCCTGATTGTTTTTTTAGCTTTATGAATTTTTGTTACTGTAAACATAAGCTAATTGTTCCATTTTTGTATGCGATTGTCAGATTCTAAAACTTGTTAAAAAAGTTTGTACAATGAAATAATTCCTTTGTTTTTATAATAAACATTAATTTTAAAAATTCAGGGTCATGCTTGTGTATAACCCACAATTTATAAAAAAACATACAAAATAATTAAACGGGAGACTTTATACATAAAATTTGTTACTGACTACCAAGCTTGTGGCTTTTGTGGTGTGGATTGTAGAATCATATAATTTACGAAAATAAACTAGTATCTGGCCCATCGCATAAAAAAGCTTTAGACTAAAAATTTTTTAAAAATAATATAATTAACCTGAAACAATAATATTATAGTAATTATAGATTTATTATCAATTTCTTTTCAGAATCAATATTTACGGTGACGCTAACAAAAAATTCAAGAGGTTTAGGTTTAAGTGTGACAGGTGGTGTTGATTGTCCAGGCCCCTGGTCAGGTCTTGTACGTGTAAAACGTTTATTTCCAAATCAACCAGCTGCAACATGCGGCTTATTATCAACGGGTGATTTAATTTTAGCTGCAAACGGCCAGATATTAACAGGGTTAACAAATTATGTAAGTTATTATTATCTAGTATATAGAATATCTAGAATATTTTAATATTGTGTTATATATCGGGGGCTTAAAGGCACTTTATGATTTGTATACTAAAAACATTAAAACTAAACGTTATGCCATAAATAGAAATTATAATAACGCAAAAGAATTCGTTGAGATTTGCAAATTCTTCAGTGTTCCAAAAATTAACCGAGCTATGTTAAAGTCAATAAAAACTACGTTTTTTCTAAAAAATCGCAGGTTTATTTAAGGCATCGGGTATTGGTTTTGTACATACTTTTAAAATCATGGAAAAAGATGCGCTTTTAATTCACAATATTTTTAAATGAACTAAAATAAATTCCTTCTTTCCACTTACTTGAAAATTTCAGCTTAATATATTGTATTTCGTATTCCGAGGTATTTCGAGGTCCAAACATCCAATTCTCAATATTTGATGACGAATAAATACATATTGAGAAATGCATTATGTTTGTCTTAAAGTCTTGTTATTTCAAAAGTAAATAATTTCATAAATTAGGCTATAAAAAAACACATTTGGAAATGTTGATTATACGATATAAAAAGGGCAATTAATTTTAAATATAATAATGGTTTCAATTTTAGGAAGCACTAGAAGTACTACGAACAACTCCATCGAATGTAGTCTTAACCGTTTGCCGACCACCACCAGAAATTTTAAGTGCTGTAAGTCCATTAAGCGATATTCCTCCACCACCACCCAAACGGGATCCAGCTTGTTCAATTAATTTATTCACTGGGCTAACACCTTATGAAGACTCTTATAACGGCGTAAGTATGAAATTCATTTGAACCGAAAAAGGGCAAAGAATTTTATAATGTGTTTATCTTACTTAAAGGAATTCGACATAGTTTTAACCAAAGTACAAGGATCGTTAGGATTTACATTACGAAAAGAGGATGAAAGTGCATTAGGACATTATGTTCGAGCGTTAGTGCGTGAACCAGCATTATCTGATGGCCGCATTAAGCCTGGTGATAAAATTGTGGCTGTAAGTAATCGTTCTTTTACCTTAATTTTCTACATAGTGTAACGTTGTATTATATTTATAATTATTTCATCGGCTTTCCACAATGCATTAATCCATTTGTTGGAAAACCAATTTGGAATTAAAAATACACTCTTTGAACATTACCTTCCTCTAAATAACTTTGATGTTTAAGGAAAATTTCTGAAAGATGGATTTGAGTGTTTATTCTGAAATTGGATTTTTTTAAATATGAACATTCAAGGCTCAATATTATTTAATATAGCACGCCTTCTGCAGTGTCATTTATAACCTACCAACGCTCATATATATAACAGAAATCCGAATTTTTTAGCCACTGATTCGTTTTAAACATAATGTTGATTCTTCCAGAAACCAAAATTGCAAAAAATTTAATCACAATATGAATCAAGTGTAAATCATATTTTAGTTCAATTTTGCGCTGTTTATTATGTTTTCTATTTTTGCATTCTTACTTTTTCGAAATATAATTTCCATTTTTATGTTAAAAAATATGCTAACACTGACGCTAGCAGAAGTTTAAATGGAAAACCGTTTATCCAATTTATTCAGCTATAGAAGGCTTATTTGATTCTAATTAAAATATAATGTTTATTGGTTTTTTAGGTGAATGATGTTGAATTATCTTCATTGAGTCATGAAGAAGCTGTTCAATTTCTTAGACAGTGTGGCCAAGAAGTAAAACTAAGACTGTATAGAGATGCTGCTCAAACACCAGTAGCTGCATTATCACCAACCGAACCAGATCCTCCTTTAAAATTAAAACCACTTAGGTAAATTAAATTTTATATTAAGAAATTAATATAAGAAAGCCACCGAAGTCCAACAGAACAGTTTTTTATAATCTACTAGTACAACTGTATCTTTAACACCACTCCCATTAGGCAACCACCCAGATTTTAAGTTTCCTTTGTAAATTAACTACTTTTACGCCTATACTATTTAATAAATCGAACTTACGGGCAGCCAAAGGTGTTATTTTTAGGATAATCCTTTACACATTTTAATCTTCCAGATACAGCAAAACCCTAATAAAAAAGTCCTATTAAATCCTATAGAAATTTAATAGGAATGAATTTGGAAATTTCATTTCATTTTATACTTTTGAATAGAAAATCATTTCAATAGGAAATTTCCTATTCAATCCCATTGATCTCCTCTTCATTCTTATTGAAATTCTATAGGATTGAATAGGAATTTTTTTACCAGTGAATAAAATTTTGTGAAATTTATTATTTGTGTAGCATTGAAATAAAATGCAATTTTATGTTCATTTTGAAAAAAATCGAGTATACTTGAACTATTTTCATAAAATATATTAATTTTTAATCCTTTAACAGACAAGAAGCCGTGGATATGCTATCAGATTTAGCTGTGCGTAAATTATCTCCTTGTAACAATCCACCACCACCGTCTTCCCTCGACAGTGACTGGCAGCATAGTAAAGAAGATTTATCAACAATAAGTAATACAAATTCGGCACCTAGAAGATGTGTACGTCGCGCATTAAGAACAACACCTGACTCAGATTTTGATAGAAATTTGTGTCCTGATGAAAAAGGTATATTTTATTATGAAAATGAAATTACTTAATTCTATATTTAGACAGGGACCGATTGGATATGAATCTAGGTAAAAATATTCAGAGGGAATTTATTTCGATACTATCCTGTTTGAAATGTTATATTGTATAGCAAAGTGCATTTGGCTTTACTGAATGGTGAAGAAACTTTAAAAGTGTTTTCATACTAACACATCCTACTAGGAAATATATATTATCTCGACTCATGGCCGATCGTTCTCGTGCTTAATAATTATACATTTTAATAAATATTTACTCTCTTTGTAGATTCCTATAAATATCTTTCTAGTCAAATAGCCACATCCGATTCAGATAGCTTTAGTCGGAATGCATCATTTGGTTCGGAGAATAATAATATAACAATATCATCTAGTAATGAATCGGAACCAGAACGACCAATCCGTCCAAATTTCTTAAATTTGGGTGCTATTTCAACAACAGCATCAACACCAATAAATCGTAAACCGAAATTTCAATTCTCATTAGCACATAATGCTTATGAATTAAACAATTTAGATGCAGACGTATTAGACGCACCAAATTTAACTTTTACCTTAAATAAAAATAATAATGTTAATAATGAAAGTGATTCACCATCATATTGTACTGCAGCACGTGTAAATCAAACTGAGAATTTATCAGAAGAACCAGTTAGTATGCCTCCAATGATATCAAGAGGAGATGATAATGTTAATAATACAAATGATAGGTTTAATCATAAGAATCCATCTTATCAATCAGCACATCCAAAATGTGGAAGTGGTATTGATGGCAAGAATCATGGTAATGATTCAAATAATATTCCACTTGTAGCAGAAAGTGGTAGTAAAGGTTTATTGAAATGGAAAGGTGTTGTATTTATACCAGATAGTTTAAATGATGATTCAAAGAGTAATATTATTCATGCTGACGACAGTGATTTTGTAAGTAAGACTTAGGTATTAAAAATTAATATAATATAGAATATCGTTGGACATTCGATATGACCGAAATTCCTTACGCTATTCGTCAAATATTTTTATATAGTATATGTCAGAGTATATTAATTTTAGTCTAAAGTTTGTAACGGTAGAAATTGACCGCACAGACAAAATTTTGGTATAGCTGTTCATAAAATCTCCTAATTCACTGTTCATAGAGTCTCCATTTCCGCATGTCCTTCCGTCTGTCTGTCCGGCATCAAAGGCACTCTAAAACGAAAAGAGATAGCTAGCAGAAAAATTGGTGATGTATTTTGGACATAAAGACAGAGTTTATGTTCGTGAATGAGCAAAATAGGATCATTGAGTTCAATGGATCCAGAACCCAAGTTTTGAACCAAAAAAGATAGAAGAAAAATTTAAAAACCATAAATGTTTTTCTAAAATAAAACAACTTTTATTGAAACATTTTTCGAAAAATCCGTTTGCCACAAGTTCGCCACAGTTTTAGCTCAAATTTACCTAATAAGCAAATATATAAATACATATTATTGTATATATTATAAATTTTTTAATGAATCCTAGTGATTAAATGACAGCAACTATCGCATTCTAATTACGCATAGTTTTTGCTGGCTAGACACCTGTCACCGTAACGTGTGAGAAGACGCTCACACGCTCCCCCTCCACCATTCGATAAAAAAGCAGATACTTCATAGCAGTATTCTCTTTTGTAAACCGATCAATTTATCTACTTTACTCTACTTAATGTCCAAATATACACAAACTTAGGGGAGACGAAGAAAGAAATTTGGTAAATTACAGATTTTCATAAATACACATCTACTTTTATATTTAGTTATTTATTTTGACTATTTTAGGAAGAAAATATAATTTAAAAAATATTAAATACGGTATTTTAAACAAAATTTTACGAAAAGTGGTCTTTATTCCGCTCATTTTTCGTTATATAACTGAAGTTATAATTTTACAAAATAATTGGACTAGAATGCATAAGTTTTAAAGTTAAACACAAACGAAGATCATGAGTTTTAAATTTTTAGTAGTGCCATTTTCTTTAGCGTGCACATAAACTTATACGAAAGTGTCATTGAGTGACATTAAAATTACAATATGTCCAGAATTAAATTATTTTTGATATATATAATTGACCAAGCAGATAAATGCTAATTACTAGGAACAGTCCATCTATTTATAAATAAAACTCAATAGTATTGAGCAAAATAAGGCATCCGAATATTCTTTAGGTTTATTACTTTCGATGTAAATTATCGATAAAGTATATTTGGCCTATGAGTAGCTATTAACAAAAGCGAAACATGAATTTTATAATAGATATGAATTTAAAAATCAAAAGAAGATAATGGCAAAACTCTTTCCAAGTGATTCCCACTTACTTGAAGAGATTTTCGGCATTTGACCGTTCTTCTTTAAATTTTGTCAAATTTCCCTCAACTAATTTCATATTTTTATTCTTAGGAGATAATCACAGTAGAACTAAATCGTGGATGGAACAGTCGTTTAGGATTCAGCTTACAACAAGGTAAAAGTGATGAAACATTTATAAGTGCAGTGCATCCGGATAGTGTAGCAGCAAGAGACGGACGATTGCAACCTGGAGATCAGTTAATTAGGGTACGTTTTAAATTTTGTAAAATATTATTTTCTTATTTTAATGAAAATTGTATGATTTTAACATATTTTTCCATAAATCATACCATAAGATTTTTAATTTTTAAGTAAGCTTTTTTATTAATTAACCGGTCCACTACAAAAAATTAGCCGGAATTCCGATCTGGACACCATGTTGATATCAATCGTTGGAATTTCATAACCAAGAAGAATTCGTTTCAAACGTCTAATTTTGGCTTATCCCAATAATTTTCGTACTTAAAATAACAACTCACGATGTGTTTTAATTCGCACATTTAAAATATAAACTTGACATACGACGTACAGAGAGTAACAACTTTGTTTAAATAAATCAGAATAAGAAAATAAATGTGAATATATACATTTTTGTTTGCAGGTAAATGACGAAAATGTTGAAAAAATGACAACAAACGAAGTGATCGATTTATTACGAATTGTTCGTGGACCTGTTTGTATTGTAGTCGCAAGAAAAATTATATAAAATACCAAAATAAAATGCATAAATCTATTTCAAAGTTTAATTTAGTAATATTATGGTAACCAAATTAATAGAGAGTGTATAATATCAAATTTAAGATCGAATGATAAATAATTTAGTTTTAAACAAGATGAATAATGAGTAATTTAGCTTTAAACGAATCTTTAAGTAAAATAACGGAATAATAAATCTATATAAGATAAATTATAAGTTTAAGCTGTGAAAATAATCAATTAGTTTAGAAGTCTCTACTATTTAATGATTGCTATTTATTAAAAAGATGTGGCAGATTATTAGTAGTTATTTGTTCATTTCAGACATAGTTATGACATAGGAAAAAGCATGTAATTGAAACATCGAGTTTTTCAGCCTTTTCAATCTTCTAATTTAGATTTATTGTTCCTTTTTTATTGGGCCTAAACAATTGTGCAATATTCAGCAAGGGTAAATTTTTTTAAAGGATAAACTTTGAAAATAAAAATGGACACATTCATCAAACGAATTACAACAATATAAACACTAATAGTACGAGATCTCACTACAGGATTAGTGCGCTCATCGGTTTTTTGCTTTAAACCAAATTTTTATGTTTATTTATAATAAGGAGAATATATATTTCCTAGGTTGCCTATCAAAATTTCGTCGCCAGTATTTTTAATTAAATTATTTTTAATTGATTTTTGGTAAAACAGATTGTTTACTTGTTTTTTTAAATAAAATAATGTCTACATCACGGCAATTTATATGAAGAATCTAAAAAATCGGTTGTCGTTGCGCTCCCAAGTGTAAACAGGTATGATTTTGATACATTTTTGTTACAAATTAAAGCTTTTTTTTAATATTATCATATATGGTTGCCTAATTAAATTTGCCCGCAAATAAGGGCTGCTGGCTGTTAAATATAATAAATATTTAAGGCATAGTGAAAGATTGCCCGGTATTTTTTGGAGTATTTATTATAAGTCGTCTCTATTACTCCCCGGTGGTTGAGAACACTAAAATTCGCGCACGCGTCGAATAGCAGGCAATCGCTAATAGCAGGCAAATGATGTTACGCGATAACTTTTTTTAACTCTAACTTAAATATTTATTAATTTTAATAGCCAGCAACCCTTATTAAAAATAATTTAATTAAAAATACTGGCGGCCAAATTTTGATAGGCAACCTGGTAAATATATATTCTCTTAATTATAAACACATCAAAATTTTGTTTTAAGTAGAAAACCGATGATCGCACTAATCCTGCAGCGGGATCTTAGACTATAACTTTACGTCATACTTAGAAAGAGAGGTATAAAAAGCCATTGTATTTTACTCTTTTAAATAGATGAGCTAGCAACTTAAACATTTCAATGTATACACATATAATGTAATCCTGTTACTTATCAACGTGCTTTGTGAACAAAGTATTAGAAAACTTAAATGCAGCTTTTTTTAATTTTAAGTTTTAAATAATTCAGAAAGTACTTTAAGCAACATTTAATTGCAATATTTTTGAAGAATTATTGAAATTCGAAAAAATCTCAATTGCGTGTCTAGTATACTATAAGTAACCAATAAATATATAATATCCAGATAAGCTTTCGTCTTCTCGATTTGCTGAACTTTTAAATTATCAAAGATAATTAATAGAAAAGCTGCCTCAAATAATTTGAAATAACACTTCAAATTAATTTCAATATCTAAGTTAATTTTTGTATTGTAAATATCTATTTTGACTTCAATGTAATCGTCATCAGAATAAATTTGCAAACGAAAGCGCTCTAGCGATGTTTTCACAGTTAATTGTAGTTGTAGTATATAGCTACAACTGCTGCAAATTTAGTGCAGTCAATATAACTGTAGCAATATCGCTAAAAATTCTGCACACTATGACAAATGACAGGCATGCTTTTTAGTATATGAATATGACGGCCATGTATGCTCCAGTTTAATTTCAAAGCTTTTACGAATAAACATAAAATGATGTTCAAAATTAGAATCATCCTTGCTGAATGATCTATTAATGGATTAAGTTACATTCATTCTAATTTGAACTATCTAATTTGAAATAAAATTCCAAAATTTCAATCATCAAAAGCACAAAAGTAAAGTTTTCAAGCATGCATTAAAAAAATAGATATTGCTTTTAATGATTGATTAATAAAAAATATAGAAAAAAATAAAATTTAAACTTTTGTGCCATGATATATTTTTTTCAAAAAATATACATTTTTATATCAGAAAAATATCGATTTCAGGTGCTACAGAAATAGGCCTAAATATAAAACGCATGCCAATAATCTAAAATTAATATTCATTAATTTTGATAGGAGTTTGCAATATGATTTTAAAATGTTTAAAATAAAATTGATTTTATAAATTCGTGAGTTGTCATTTTTAGAGTAATACAAAATATACAAATAACGAATGTGCTTAATTTGATTAATATTATTTCTTGTAAATTTTCGAATTGAAAAATTAATTACAGTAATATCTAGAAGTTTTAATTTATCAAGATTAAAGCCTTGAATCAACTAAGATTTTACTCAAAAGTGAGGTACAATATTTTTTTAAATATATGAATTTATAACGCAATCATAATACGCTTGAGATAAATATCATTTGAGATATTACCGTATTTAATCGATAAGCATTGACTGAACCTAATAAACAAATAGGAAAACCTTAAATACACGTTAAAATCAGCAATAAATATTGTATAAAACCATTTAGTCTAAGAGTAATTAGTAATGTTTTTGAATAATGATATTTTAGTAAATACCCAAAAAAATTTGGTAAAAATCTCTTCGCTTTTTGTCGTATGTACCTTAATAAAATTGAAATTAAAAAATTTTTTAACATTCCATGTTTAACAATATTTTTGAACATACAAATTTGGGAATCCATTTATCATGTGTATAATTTGCTAGAATAAAGTGAACGTATCTTAAAAACATTACCAAACTCTGTCTTTTTAAGTTTCAGGGATGGGCGAAATAACTTGAAAAAATTATTAAAATTCTAAATACACTCTAATCAAAAATAATTACTGAATATTTAAATAATAAATTTTTAAAAACGATATGAAAATACGTTGGAAAATGAATGATATGCTCTTTTTTTATTTTATAATTTTTTTCCCAAACGCTTTTTTCAATCACGTGACAAAATTCGATGCTAAAATTTCAATTCTTATTCATTCGAATTAAAAGCTTTGAATGATATTCGATTTATTACGATCAATTCATTTCAAGAGTAAACTTATTATATTTTTCTATTGGGCAGTATAATATCTGTAATAGAAACGGAAGAAAGTAAAATCTATTCAGGGATAATTATATAAATGAATGTTAAATAATGCGTAAAGTTGTGAATATCCTACTTTTAAGTTTTTACGTTATAAAGTTATAAAGAGACCATTTCCATTTAAAGATTTAAATTTAATTTTTAGAGTTCGTTATACCATTATTTCTTAGTAAGTTTGTTTTATTGTAAAGTGAAGAGTTGAAATGATGTTAAAATAAAAATATTATTAATTCATTGTTAAAATAAACTATTAGTGTTTCAAATATTCCTGCCCATCTCTGTTAAGTGTTAAATTGATTTTTAATTTGTCACAAAACCAAAATTCTAAAATATGAGCCTGATTACATTAGTTTTAATAAAATTCTATATATTATTATAACTAAGACGTATAAGTGTGTGATTTTAATTTATGAAAACAAAAAATAAATCATGTAAATATTTTAATAACTATTTATTTACGTAGGCTTGCCATCTGCCTTTTTTCCTCTAGTTTTGTCTTTATGCCACCTAGGAGTAAATTTTTTCGAGGTTTTAATAAAGTTTATTTTTTCCCTAACAAATTTATTACACGTTCTAATAAAATTAATATATTTAAGACTTTTTAATTTAAACGCTGACATTTATGTAATTTTTCAAATAAATTTTGTCCTCGTGAAGTTTCATCAAATTCGTGAAATTTCAATCTGCCTAAAGTTAGTAATTATTCAGATGGCAATCCTAAATAAACGTAACCCATACAAAAAATAAAAAATTATTTTCTCGTGATATTCTATTAAAAAAATACTATATTCTAAATTTAATAAAAATTAAAATAATATATATCCTGTTATTACTACAAATTAATGATTCAGAATGAGAGATTATTTAAGATTTTTGCTAAAAAAAAAAAAAAATCAATATGTTAATTTGTCTAATATTATATCAATAGGTATATATTTAACATTACAGCAGAAGAAAGAAAGGAACACAAGCAATACCTAAAAATTTTTTTGAGGCACAATGATTTTTCATTCTTGGAGAAATAAAAAGTGAAAGTTGCCATACCTGTTATTTTCCTCAGAACGATTAATAATATGAAACTATTTTTGACTAAATTTGGCTTACATCAATCACGGTCTATTATATTCATTTAGTAGCTAGATCTGATAATATAAATGGAACTTTAAATAAAATTTTGTTAGACAGCTCTGTTCCATCGCACTCAAAGAGTATATTGGTAAAAAGATATAGTCTCTGATCGCACCTAAAATGATATTCCTGAAGAAAAAAAAATTAAGTATTGGTATAACGTTTAAAAAAAGTGGAAAGTGGTGTATATACAAAAGGAATTCCATATATAAAATATAATATACTAGCACATATTAATATAATTGTAGTCTAGTTCATTAGAAATTAGCTTTAGTGCCTACCTATGCTGTATGAATTACGAAAATAATACATAACATGTGATTAAAAGATTTTCTTTCCAGGTAAGAGCCGTTAAATTTGAATCATTTCATATTTAATTTTACACAAATTTTTAGGATCCATTTCTATGAAATAAATGGTTATCATTTTTTGTGTCGTAAAAGCTTAAGTATCAAGGCTTCTTGCTATAATATTTTGTAGGTCAAAAACATTTTAGCTTTACTTTCTTAATTAATAGTTCACAATCGCGAGTAATGAATGTTGATTTAAAGGGTAAAAAATTGAAAATCATCTAATTTTAATTATAAATTTTCAGTTTAATATTTCCTCTCAAACTTCTGAATCATTACAATTTTTATTTTGTTGTTATTAAAAAATAACCAAAGAAATTTAAATTTAAGGTTATTTATAATTATTTTATTTGTAATTATAATGAATTGTTAAATAAAACATATTGAATGTTGTGATTTTTAAATAAGTTTTTGTTATTTTTTTTAAGTTTTTTAAATTGAGGGCGGGAAAAATAGGCAATAATAATTTTATTTTGAATTCAGGATTTTCAGGCAATAAAATAGTAAAAGTTTGCTGATACATCAAAGTATTTGGGAATGAAGAATTGAAATGTTTATATCTGGTAAAAATTGTTTAAAAATCGAACAACGTTTTCAGAAGTTGCAGTCGAACAAACATAAATAGATAGTCGATAGATACAGCCAAACATGCAAAATTATCTAATTAAAAGAAACAATTTATGAAAAAAAGGTGTATTAGTTAAGTAATCGCAATTATTTTCACTGAGTATAAAACAATCTTTACATAGAATAACAAGCTGCTTATATACAGTAAAAACATGGCTACAGTTGATATTCGACATAAAATCGCCATTACATCTTTGCATGAAGAGTGTGCATCAGTGTTTAGAAAGCAAAAAATTTGAAAATAAAAAACGAGCGAACCTTACAGTACTCGCAGATGATGTGTAACATCTGACATATCACCTTATTAATAAGCGAAATGAACATTTTATCCTGAAAAAATGACTGGTATTATTTGAAATCATTTTTCATATCGAAGAATAATAATTTAATTTTTTAAAATTTTATCAATTTAATTTTATCTTTTTAAATTTTAATTTATTTATTTTTTGATTTTAATTTATTTAATTTTTGATTTTAATTTATTTAATTTTTGATTTTTATATATTTAATTTTAATTTGTTATATATATTTTTTTAATAATTTTTATTTATTTACTTAATTTCAAATTTTTTAAAAAAATTTGTATTTATTTAATTTAATTTTTTTTTTTTTTTTTTAATTAAGTTTGTTTATTAAATTTTAATTAAATCTTTTTAACTTATTTATAACTATTTATACATTTTTGTATCATGTTACAAATGATTATAACGTGTAACACAATAAAATGTTACATTTTTCATTAAATCACTCATATAAAATCTTCCACTTTACATATAATTCGTAAATATACTTTTCGAATATCGCACATTTTCCTAACTTTTCCTAATTATTAATTTTTATTTAGTACAAACTGAACACAATAATTTAAATAAATCAGATATTTCATCCGTTTCCAATATCGCTGAATTAATTAATATTATTCATACATTTTAATAATTGTAGGAGAGAATTGCCATTTAATTCATATTAACATTTTTTTGTGGCTATATTAAATTTATTACGTAAATATTTATTATATTCTTGAATTAATCGACTGCGTGTTTTCTCTACTGATACGAGGACATTTTGAACCCTTTGATTCGTATTTCTTGTTAAACAGCCAACTTCATTTAATTGTTCCACTAATCTAGAAGAAGAATTAAAAATACTCAAAATTTTATTAAGGAGGACATCAAAATAATAAAATAAAATACTATAGTATTTAAAATAAAATGTTTATTATGATCGGTAAGTAACGACAAATTTTTGAATATTTTATAAATGCATGATTAATAATTAAAGTTCGAGATGGATATATTTTTTTCAAATTTAGCATTCTTTGAGAAAAAACCCTATCTTTCTATAATTTTTAAAAATTAACAGTAAAAACTTAACGATCTTAGATTAATATTTGGGCAAAAAAACGTTATTACATAATGCGTAACTTGTCACTAACTTAGCTCAAGTGCGATTGTTACCCATATATTAAGCGCACTCCTTTATGTGATATCTTTCAATTTTCGCTCACAAATAACTCAAGAAATATATATCCAAATGTTATGAAATTTGGTATGCACAATATTAACATTAAAACGGAAGACTGGTACCAGAGTTTTCCTCGAAAAAATATTTCTAAATATAAAATAAAATTTTGATTTTTACCTTAGAAATTTTTTCGGGGAAAATTCTTTGGCAAGCCCTACGTTTTCACGTCAATATTGTGTATACCAAATTTCATAACATTTGGGTAAGTAGTTTTTGAGCGCGAAAATTGAAAGTATTTTTCAAACAAAGAAATGTACAATTGTTATGATATTCATCTTTTAACAGCATAAGAAATAATTATACTTACTGTCGGAAATGTTTAACTTTGAATTCATCCCCTTTCGTATGTTTATTTTGATTTTTTTCAATTTTGTGTATATTTTCATGATACGACAAATTATCAGAATCTGTTTTTTTTATTGTTTTCATTTTTTCTTGAATATTAGCATACGGCTCAATAATTAATTCTTTTTGAAACATAAAACAAAAATATTGCCATTACAGAACTGACAAAGAATCTGGTAATGCTTGGTACACTCATTACATAATCATAGTTGTTGATATGATTCGTGACGTTGGTTTACGATAATTACAAATCCAAACTCTGAAGAGCATTATGTATAAATTTGAAAACAAGTAATATTTCAAAAATGACTGATTAATGATCCATAGTTTTAAACATATCTCCTTGAAGATCCACAATATAATTTTTTTTTGTACAAAATAATATAAAATATTTTGCTATACCGGTTTAGATTGTCTTTAGAATCATTTTCAGTAGCTTAAAATATGCCTATTAACAAATACCAAAAATATATACATTCCTGTAAAAAAAAATTTATTAAATTATCCTACATAGAAATAAATGAAATATATAAATACAAATTGAAAAAATCCCGTTGAACCGGAAAAGTAGAAAATAGCACTATTTAGCACATTTTATTTAACTTTTTGTTTGGATAATTGTGTTTAATTATCATTATTCTGGTTCAGATCTTAATTAATTTTTTAATTCTATATTATTTTATTTTTATCTTTACTTATATGTCTTTACACTTTTATTACTTTACTAGCTGGCCCGGCAAACGTCGTTTTGCCACATATTTCTAATTAACTTCAACATTTTCTAAGTATAATAACATATTCTTAACAACTTTCCTCTATTTCGTAATACTGAAAGCTAAGGCAAATTAGAATAAATAATGATATTAATATATATTTTAAAGCATACCCGGACACGTTGCGGTGACAATTGATATTACATCCATTGCATGCAAAATTTGAAGCAGATTGGACGAAGGAATTCCGTTGTCCCATACAAACTTTGCCTCTGCTTTTCATCCCATTAGGGGTAGAATTTCAGAAAATCTTTTCTTATGGGATGCCCGGTATTTGATGTGTAACCCACTATTTGGTGTGGGATACCCGTGACACGAAATATTTATATATACACTCGTGTTTGATGTGGGACACCCGGTACCTCGTGCACCCACAATTCGTGTATATTGTGCTGTGGTTCTCATATACTTGATGAAAAATAGTAAAAGGAAGTCCAGAACCACTAATATAGAAAAGAAGAGATAAATAAATTCTATTTTGAATAGCTGACCCGGGTAAACATTGTTTTGTTATATAAATTATTTCTAATCAACATCAATATCTCCTAAATATAATAACATATTCTCAACTGTCTATAACTAAATAATGAAGCTGCGGCAAATCAGAATAAATTATGATATTAATTTATATTTTGAAGCATACCCACCCGGTTTACGCGTTGCTGTGTTATTTTTCACATTTTAATAAATGATATTACATCGTTTACATGCGGATGCAATTCTACCCTTAGGGGAAGAATTTCAAATCCTTTCTTATCGGATTCCCGGTATTTAGTGTGCACCCGGTACATTATATGCACCCGGTATTTACCTGGTATTTGCTGGGGTACACCCGGGACCGCGTTCACCCGATAATTTTTGCTGTGGTACACATACACTTGATGAAAGGTATATGGACCTCCTGAACCAAGAATGATTCCGGTAATACTTGAACAATGCGATATGCACACTTTATATAGTTGACAGTTCGTCATACTGCTAGTGAGAAGAGATAAAGAAGTTTTATTTTGAATTTCAAAATTAGATTTTGGTTTCTATGGAAATGATGATTTGTAACATGTGAGAAAAAAAAGACAAAATATGTTTCACAGCTAGGAACATTTTGTATTCGAAAATTAAATTGTCGTTTATAGTATTTTCCTTTACTTATTATTTATGTTTCTCACCATTTAAACCTTCCCTGAACTTTCACGAATATTTCAAGACCAAAATTAGCCAAATCGGTCCAGCCATTCTCGAGTTTTAGTGTGACTAACGAACAGCAATTGATTTTTATATATATAGATATAGAATATATAGATAGATTATTTTTTCTATATCAGTTCATCAAGTTATCAACAATTTTTCTATTTAAATTTCTTCTGTTCTAGGTGTCAACTTTAACTTTGGTAAACTTTCACTTAAAAACTATATACTTATTTAACTAGTAACATTTTATTTTTATATATAAAACGATTTTTTTTTTCAATTTCGTTAACATTTTATATATTTTTTGAATTTATTTTTTCTATATTTGATAATTTAATTTATTTTCTTTATAGGATGGTATATATTTTTTATATTTATTAATAAAGGTATGTTTTAAAATACTGAAGATGATTGTAAAGACAACCGGGTATAGCAAAATAACAATTTATATTATTTTGTAAAAATAAAAAAAAATATATATTATTGTGACTCCATATATTTGAAAAATGTACTTTTTATCCCACAAAAATGCTCACTTAAATAAATTAATGATATTTTTTCAAAACATCGATGAACGTATTTATAGGTTTTATGTATTTGTTTAACAGAGAAGGGTATATATATATATATATATATATATATATATATATATATATATATATATATATATATATATATATATATATATATATATATATATATATATATATATATATATATATATATATAAAGATTATATTTTGAAATAATTTTGAAGAAAAACAAGCTAAACAAGTAAAATATTATTGACTGATTATCCAAAAATTAAGAGATATTTGAAAATTAAGTGTTTTTTTTTTACTTTTTTTTTGGAAAAATCGAATTTCTCGAAGACTATTATTTTTATAGTATATTTGGGGTTTATATTTGAAGAAAAAATATACCAGCTTTTATTTTTTCCATCATTTGTCATTGCTCGTTAAAGATTGTACCCTGCTATTAATTAATGAACCCTAATTTATTAACTGGCCTGAACTAAATATGTTTCATACATGATCTATTTTCTCTAAAAAATCTGTCTATAGAAAAATAAAAAGTTAAATTCTTTTTTTGTCAAAAATTTTTTCTTATTAAAATTTTTAGTACTGGCATAAAATTATAATACCTTTTCTATACTTTTCACTATTATAACCTTTCATCTCTAAAAGTCGTAAACATATTTCAAACGCTTCTTGCGTGTTTTTTTCATTGATTATGTGATTTTTGAAGAATAAATCGATTTCTGGCTCAGTAAAGAAAAATCTGTGGTTTCAAAAATCAATAAATTAAATTAATACACTCAAACATATTGACCCAAGTTTAGGGTCTGCACAAATATGGATTTTTTGTGGTATTTAAATGGTGTTAGTTTTGAAAGGGAGGATGCTTGCCCATAGTTGTCATAAAAGGTAACTCATGGACTGAAAAGTCCCGGGCCTAACAAAGAAAACACAGTTTTTTTGGTTCAAAATTAGCTTTATTCATCAACGTAATCTCCATCAAGAGCAACGCAATCATTCCAGTCCACTGCATTCTGCATCATCGGTAACTCTACGACCACGTTTGAAGTCAGCAAACCAACGTTTTATTGTTGTTTCTGATGGAGCGGAGTCCCCATAACACTTTTCAAGCCATTGCTTCGCTTGAACGGTATTTTTTTCCATCAAGAAGCAGTGTAAAATTAAAACACGAAATTGTTTTTGATCCATTGTTTTGAAAATAACAAAAGTAGCGTCACTCTTAGCACAATAACTCACAAACTAATGAATAGAATATCATGAAATTTTAACAGCTGTCGTTTGAAGGCTAGTATTAACTGAAAAAAAGGTGGCTGCCATAAAACTAGCACCATCTATGTGTTAGGCCCGGGACTTTTCAGTCCATGTATTATATATAAGGAAATTATGCCAAATCGCGGAGCCCCATTTTTCGTACAATTTTCTTTGAATGGGTTCTTTGTAATTTTAATACAATATTTAGGGTAGTGCGATCTGCAAGAATACAACAAAGTCCAGAAAAAGGCTTGATTTATATGTATTATAGTTTAAATACATCTACATAAATTCACCAAATTTTAGGGGTGGGGGAGTTATCGGACTATTATGGAAAAGCTGCGGATAGAAGGAATGTTTTGGTCCAATAATAAATTAATATCATTGTTTGGATTATTTTTAATTAGCATTCATAAAATGCTATAAATATGCATTCTTTACACATATAAATATTTGTTTAAGTCTAGGATCCATTAGATTCAATGGACCGATTATGCTCATTCACGAACTTAAACTCACTTCTTAGTCTAGAATACACCACTAAAATTTCCGATCGTTATCTCTTTCTGTTTTTGAGTTATCTTGGTGACGAATGGATGGACAAACAAAGGAAAACTAACAAATTTGATTCTATGAACACTTATAGCAAAATTTTGTTAATTCGGGCAATATTTACTAGCGTTACAATCTTTGGACTATAATTATTATATCTTGGAATATTATATATGTCGAGTACAAAAAGGTTGTAGAAATGCAATAAAAATAAAACAAAAATGATTTTCCATTACATTATGGGAAAAATATATAACATTATGTGTGTGTTTCGAAAGATGATGGTGTTAATGGGCAGTAAGGTATGATGTAATCAATATTGTATATTAGGAATGTTAAATATCATATTTGATGACATCATACATTACTGACCAGTAGCACCATCAGGGTTTTGAAACACTGACAATACTTATTTTTTTGACTATAATAAATAGCTATATGCAAAATAATACATGACATGATGCGTCATTGCTTGTACTACCTTAAATACAATGTCTTACATTTTTAATACATCACGTATTTCTTGTTTGGAAATGTGTGTAGACGGCTTCCTAGTCTTGATAAATTCTTTTTTTATTTTCTTGTACACTGTTTTAACTAACTGATTTAATGACCATCCAGGTTGATGGACAGTTTCTGATACACACTCCGAATACGACTCATACATTGCTGCATTAATTAGCAGCTGAAAAAATAAATTTATAACTATTGATTTAGTAATTTATGAGGAGTGACATAAATCAATCGTTAAATTATTTGGGCAGACCCTGGTTTGACAAATAATCTTAAAAATGGTCAACAATTTGCAATAAGCTTGTAATATTATATCTTTATAAACAGTCGCGCTGCAAAATAATAATGGTAAGCATGGCTATAAACAGTGTTTCGGAGAGCTACGCATATTTAAAATATGGTTGCCAATATTTGAATTAGCTGACGTCAAGATTTGGGAAATTTGTCGCGTTATAAATATTAATGCGTTTTCATTATTAAAAAAAAATTTTCCATTGTGATTAAAATAATCAAAGCCGGCATGAGAAAGAGTAGAGTAAGCAAGATCTCGTGGGTATTGCTTCTTTCATCCATTTGTGCTTTAGCATGGGTGTATCTCAGTTGTGTTAGCACGGATCTGCGAATTTTACAAACTTAAACATTGTGTTTATCTTTTAATTGCTCATTGAAATTTGATTAAACGCGTATCACTCAATGCAGTTGTATTAATTGCTGATTGATTTAGCTGGCCATATGTTGCTAACCAACTAGCCAATAAGTATTTATTTTTTAATTGTGTATAACCACAATTTTAAGCTTGCAACTTGCTTTTGCAATAGGCAATAAAAATTAAATAAGTTTGTAAAAAATATTATTTTCAAATTTGATTTCATAATAAATGTGTCCATATAAAAAACCAATTTGATTTTTAATAGGACAAAAGCAAAACAATAATTCACTCCCACAATTTATACATCCCCACTTTAAAATTTCTATTTTTAAGAATACATCTTGTTAAATCTACATATAGGCAAATAAACATTTGCACATACTTACAAAAAAATAACAGGTTATGCAGCTAAAAGATAAAAAGTATAATACTACCGCCATATGCGGATCAAAACGCAAAACGTTATCTTCAAATGGAAAGAAGCCCATAATTTTTAGCATGTGTAAATAAAATGCTTGTACGAATGAAAATTGAAGTTCATCCTAGTAAAGAAAAATAATTTTTTATTTTACAAAAGGTAAAAATTTTTTATCCATTAAAAAATTAAATATACATATTTATATTTGAAGCATCCCTATATAGCTATTTCAGTGGTGTAGAGGATTGTTCATAAAAGAGGAAAACTTCCCAAATCAATAGTAACCTAAAAAGTTAATAGTTTAGTTAAAAAGTTCCATTTTAAAATATTAGACTTCGCCAAAGCCTTATTCAATTCGAAATGATACCTTGAATTTAAAAAAGAATTGCAAACCTGCTAGGAAAATTTGTAAACGGTATCAAAAATTTAGTAAAGAAGCGATGGTTTTGTTTTTCGTTGATATCTAACGAAAAGTAACAGATATTCGAGAGAATATTATTAAAGAACAAAAAATTTTCTCAAAAAGACACTTTTCAGACTTATACATCTGTATTTTTACATTGAATTAAGCATTGAAAAAAAAGTAAAATATTGAGTTCAAAACGAGTGATCTGGTAACCGCGGTTGACATACGATTCGTTTTCGTTAACAAAAAATGTTTTTGTTTTTGAACAAAAAAATTTACTATTTATTTGTATACATAAATTTCCGTTATATTTTCCATAATTTTTCAATTTTAATGCTTCTTTTATTATTTAATAAAGTAATTTTTCTAACTTCATTTTACATTTTACTTACAATTGAAGGGATGAAAAAATTAAAAACTCGAAAATACCATTAATAAAATATTTATCCCCAAATTTTCCGATTATCACATTTTTTTATTGTTAAAAGACATGATTTTTATTTTTGAGATTAAAAAATTTTTGAACTCTCAATCAATGTTTAGGTACTACTTACAGTATTGAGACAACATAAAACAATTTTCAGCTTTTATACCTATGGCAGGACTTGGATCTTAGTTCATATTTTATACTTATCCGATCTTAAATTGTTTTATTTTTCTTTTCTGAGTGTTGTTTTGCTTGTAAAAGTTATAGTTTAACCGAAAATTAATATTTAATCGTTTAAACTAGATTCAGTTCTCGATTTGATATTTGTTAAAAATTCACTCGATAAAAAAATTTTACAAGTTTCAAATACGATTTTTTGTAAATCAAGTAGATATATCTTTAAAATAAAAGTTTGAGACTTACATATCTTCCAAATACTTGCACTGAAAAAACAGAGAGTGCACCAAATATGCAACCAAATATGAAAAGAAATGTTAAAAATGGCGGTCCATACTGAAAAAGAATTACAAAGGGATTGATCTTTTCGTCACTATGATAGAAAGAGCAATTACATAATAAAATTAACAATTCGTAATTACTCTTCGGGGTTTTTAAAGACCCTACCAAGTATTGTTTATTATAAGGATAATTTACACAAAATTAATAATAATAATTCTGTAAAAAAGACAATCTCTAATGTAAAATACATCCATTTCTGTTAATTTTCTCACACAAATAATTCAAAAAAAATAATTTTCCAAATGTTATGAAATTTGGTATATACAAGAAAACAAGGGGCGTGTTGGATTATTTTTTGCAAAAAAAAATATTTTTAAATACAAAATAATATATAGATTTTACATAAAAAATTTTTTTTCGAAAATCAATCGCGATTATGCACATCAAATTTAGTTACATTTGTATAATTATCTTTTGATTTATTTGTAAAATTGAAAGAGTATATCAAATTAGAGTTTTTTTGTTATAGAAGTCTTATTATTTTGTGCCTATTCCTCTAAATAAGAAGTGTGTTACATAAACTTACATATCGCATTGTTCTTCCAAAAAATTCAAAATTTTCAATTAATCCTAAATAAGTAAGCAGTTTCACAAATGCAAATAATATTGCTAATAGTAAATATGTCTCATAATGCAATTGCCAGTAAATCAGAAGATCGATTTCAAAGTAGTCAGTTGGGTGACGCTTATAATTATCAAACACCTCTGGTAATGCTTTCAATACCTTATTAATGTAAAATGTTGCTACAAATACACTCTAAAGGGGAAATTAAGATTAATATAATAAACAGTAAAATATGTAGGTATATAAAATTAAAATTCCCTCACATAAAGTAATACTACCGTAAATACGTACCAAGCTTGACGTGATATGGCCAAAGCACAGTCATATTACTGTACCGAGATGTGGTTCATCTATAAATGTAGATAAGTGACAATTGAAATTAAAAACGTGCAACAGACCCTTGAAAGTCAAGCTAATTTTTAGATATTGCTAATTTTTAGATACTGATAAATTTTTGTATCTCCTCAATGGTTTGGTATAAAAATATTTTAAACAATTTGAAGCTATATACTTTTGATTAACATCAATTTAACAAAAAATGGGAGAGTACTAAAAATGTGGGTATTAACTAGGTACTATGATAAATGAATATTTAATAGTATAAATGGTATAAAAACTTATTAGTCCACTCGTTGAACATGAATTCGAAAAAGCAACTGTAATGGTTTCAACCCCGTTAGTGTTTGAGGTGGAAAAACTAATTTCTCAATTTTCATAATAAGACAGAGATTAGTGGTAATGAATGTTACTGAAGGTCTAAGAAAGACATACTAATAATGATTTACTCTTTTTTTTACTCTTTTATACTGTGAATGTTTTGTTAAATTTTATAAAGTTTTTCTATGTATATAAAGATTATGGAAAACCACGGTTCTAACAATTTTGATTTGATTGCAATTGTGTTTCATCAGCCTTTTCCTTGAATAATATACAATGTTTCTTGGATTTTTGGATTCTAGGAGTTAATTATTGTTTACTTTTATCCCAATAAAAATCAAAAGCATTTATAAACATAATAAAAATCTGTTGCTAAACACATTTTTTATCTGAATTATTTTCTAATGGTTATTTACATGATATGACAAGCTTTTTAAATTGTACAAAGATATTGATTTTAATTCAGTTATTATTAGACCAGAAAATTTAGTATAAAAAAATCTGAAACTGTGAATTTGGCGTCTCTGAAATCAGTAATTACGAATAAAATGAAAAAGCATTTCAGTAGACCTGGTGAACCAAACGTTTTTGGTTTTTCTAATTATTTTCTATTTTCCAATTGCTATTAAATAAAATCTGTATGACGTTTTTCTTTCCAATAGGATAAAAGTTAAACTTCCAGAATCCAAAAATCCACTCTTTAAAATTCCGTTATAACCATCAGTCGCAAAAATCCTGTTTAAATCTAATATGTATATTATTACTGCAGCACTAGCATTTATTTTAATTATCTCGGAATCGGCTTATATGAGCTTGATGAAGTTTCGCATTCAGTTTTGTATTAAACTAACAAATTCAATTAGAATAATGATTGTAATCTCTAATAAAAAAAACAACTTAAAAATCGCAGTGCGATGTCTTAAGTCCCAAATATATTACCATACTCATTCCAAGAAACAAAAAAGTACTGAATTGCTTGAGAGTTTTTATGAAACCAAGAAACCATAATTCTCGTAGTATCATTACCACAAAATAAACAGAAATAACCAATGTTCCGAAAAATAATCCCAATGTTATACAGTCTTGGACATTCCATCTGTGAAATACTTTTGCAATTTGTATCGCCACATCCGAATTATGATGTCCATCTGGCAATATTTCAAAATATACTCTACACAATTTACATACATTATAGGTTTGTTTGTTGTTTGTTTTTGTTTTTTTGTTTTATTTTTTTTTTTGTTAACATGGATTGAACTTAATGGATAGTAAGAGTAGTGCTATTGTAAACCATGAGTATAAGTATAAAAAGTATGTGCTACAAAAAATTTTCTTTTGTTTCTTTTCCAATACGCGTCTCTAAAGCTATCTCTCAGATACCATTTAAAGTAATATAGTCTCTTATAAAGATGTTTCTTTGTTAAAGCTACCTGTAGATGCTATTATTTTTACATTGCTACACTGACGCAGAGATCTTAGTGTGAATGTCTAATACTTAGTAATCAATCAAAATTGAATTTTCAACTACCATGATTGAAATACATATTAACAGAATCGAATACCAATTAATAGTTTAATTATCGAAGACGATACATAGTAGTTTTTATGTTATTTTCCATAGTACAATATGATTCGAAAAGAGGATAATTGTGTGTTTTAAATAAAGTTATGTTAGTTTAATTTTAGTGTTTTTACTCCTGTTTAAAAACAGGTGTAAAAATACCGAGCTATTAAATTCAGCTTATACAAAAACACTCAAGAAATAGTGATAAAATAAGTATAAACTCTGAAACAAAAGAGTGTGCAACCAGCTAACTTTAAAAGTGATTACTTGGAATTCCTATTGAAGGCTTGGATCTGTAGTATTTTACTTCAGAGTGAAAAGTGACAGATAATCCATATTGAATTTCATGCTTCTCAAATTATAATCTAAAATAGCTTAATGCAGAATTATTGTGAATTTGATAAAAATTGTAGAAGAAACTTATAAATTTCATCAAAGTGCCTTGTAGTAAGAAAAAAGTTATCTATTTGTTTTAAAAAAAAAATTATTCGAACCAGAACAAGTTACTAAAGAATTAAATAATAAAATGTATAAAAAAAGAAAATATGAAAAACTTCCAAATAATATACAATAAAATTATTAGTTGTTTGATCTTAATTTACTTTCGAACCAACAAAATATATAAATATTATTGAATTTGTTTTGTAATTTATTATTAAATACTACTAAAAACTTTATCTTTTAAAATGTTCAGTTTAAAATGAATAATCTATAATTGCGTATATTTCAAAATCATAAAAATAGACTGTATTTTGTTTCCAAAACGCGTCATCAACACACATACCTTCTATATGTATACTAATAGTCATATGTAGAACCATAATATTGTCCAAATAAAACAATTTTTTATAATCTACATGAAGTGTAATACCTAAAACCTAGCAGTAGCGGATTTAGGCTGAAGTGTAACACCTACAACCTAGCAGTAGCGGATTTAGGCTGAAGTGTAATACCTACAACCTAGCAGTAGCGGATTTAGGCTTAGGTCCGTGAGACCCGGGCCTAGGGCGGCAAATTTTGAGGGGACGCCAAAATTTTCAAGATGACTAAAATTAAAAAACGATTGGGTTTTATGTAAACTGTAAGACCAAATTTTTAAGTTTATTTTATTGCGCAGTTACTAACGAAACATAGTACTATTTTGAGTGTGGCATTTTTTTGTAAAATCCAATCAGGCAAGTACTAAAATTTGAAATATCTAACAAAAAATTTTTTAAATCCGCCAGGGCGCCACGGTCGCGGCGAATCCCAACCTGGGTCTGTATCCCATCCATGGGCCTCTCGCATCCAAAACCTTAACTGCCCGTTCAATGTTTCCGTCCTGGCAGACATGGGATTGTCCGCTCGGCGCGATTTGACCAGTGGCCAGCCTCATGTCACAATGTATATACTGTTACAAAATAAATAGGGCGCCATATCATCTCGGGCCTAGGGCGTCTTCAAACTTAAATCCGCTACTGCAATCTAGGCTAAAAATTGTTTGGACAATAACTCCATGAAGACTTCAAGATTATGTTGAAAGAATAAATTGAAATAAAATTTCTTTAATCGGCTAGAATAAAAGGTTCAAGTTTAAATCAAAGTATTTTCAATAATTACATACTTTGTGAGTCCTAATAACCTAGAGAAAGAATCCATAAAAACAAATTCTACAGCAATAAAACGTGTTGAATTATTAATTGTCTTGGTTATTTTGATTGCGTGAAAATCATTTTTAAATTTGTTATATCCTTCACTTCCATGTTCAATTTTTAATACATATCCACCAGAACCATATGTATTGTGAAGTGTTTTAAATGGTGCGGAATATTTCCCTCCCTTGACATATTTCAATGTAGTTACTGCCGATCTAATAATAAAATAAAACTATATATATATATATATATACCAAATGAAAAAAATTCTGTTTTTAACATAATTTAAAATCGAAAATTACGAGAAACAATAATTTATTTTTACAAAATTTACATTAAGGGTCCGAGAGTATACGCTTTTAGCTTTCAAGCTATGCCAAACAACTTTTTTAACATTTAGTATTTCGGAAATAGTAATTTTTCTTTAACACTAAACAACTTTATAGAAAAAACAATAAAGGTTATTATAAAGTATCAAACTTAAAAAGTAAAGTATCAAAAGAAATAAAAAGTATTTTAATGGAATTTTAAAATATTTTATTTCTACTTTTATAAATTCCGATACTTTTACTAATATTTGGCAATATAATACATATATCATTAATAACTACTACACAAATTAATTATTTACTCCCGAATTTCTCAAGCAAAATAAATAATGTAAGGGTCTTCCAAAGTAGTATTCAAATATTTAATTTACTACCTGATGCAAATTGCAACCAAACTTTAAATTAGAATTAAGAATTATACTATAGTCCAAAAATATTACTATAATTTGAAACTTTCGCTACTAAAAGATTAATATGCTACTAAATGCTACTAATGCTACTAAAAGATTCTAAATCTAAGGATTTTTCTGTTTTCAAAAACCGTTAGTAAGATCCTTACCAAATTAGCGTCCGTATAATTTCCTGATTTTGACGTTACCCTGCCAATATTTCGTGATGGATGTATCCAATCAAAATATGGCTTGTGCAGACTGAAAATACAATTAAATTTAATCTCGAACTTTAGATAGAGACAGAGTAACGGTTTAATAAAATAAGATGATACTCTTTTAACAGAAAGATACATTCACCTCTATTTAAGTCCATATCTGCTATCGAACTCTATTTTTATAATTGTAATATATAAAGTTCATAAGTATTAAGAAAAAAAATCCAATCGGTTGTTGATTGTTCATCCAAACTCGGTTTTCCAAACTTAAAACGTGATACAATTAACCTAACTAACCTTTAACAGATATACTTACATTTTCCATTTAGAGCGAATGAAGGAATTATTAATTAAACTTTGATTTTCGTATTTTTCTTGGTATTTTCCATAGCATCCATCTGGATAGTGATTTTTGACATAAGGAAGAAATTCGCATGCTTCATCTTTCTTTACATATAACTAAAAGAAGCAGATGATGAAATTTCCGAAAATCATAAATTACATTGCAATATTTATATCTTCATCTACAATATTTTTAAAATTCACTGTATGCTATTTTTACTATAAAAGGAGACTATTAAAGATATTTAGAATACTTTCATTTCATATCTTCAAATAAATTCAAGAAATTACACTTTTTCGAGAAGAAAACGACATTTATCCAAAAACAAAATCAGTATTCGTAATATTGGCTTCGACTAATTTCCCTAAATGTAAAAAGTCAGATTCAATCCTATAGCTACAAAATTTCTATTTGGAGTAAGTTTTACGACAAATGTTGTACTGCGAACAATTCGATCTATTGAAATTTTTCATCATCTTAGGTGTTCTTGAAATACATGAAAAATGCTCCCGAATGTAGGTATCTTTTGCCAAGATTAATAGAGACTCCTAGTTCAACAATGTGTGCTAGGCCTAGAATCGTCTGATTCGCTTAGCATTAATTTTTTTATTTTGGCTTTACTTGTGCTTATTGGTATCACAATAAACGGTTCCCATTTCCATCTATTTTTGAATGATATGACAACCTGCCAATAGTAACTGTGAACTGGAAATAAGCACTTTAAACGCTGACTATCAGATATATTGTATATGATTTAATTTTTGTAGTTACATTGAAGGTTTTCAATTACACATATCTATTTATGGCATACTGCCTGGAATATCGAGTTATAGTGCAACCTTGTCTTTTATGGTTTAAAAGTTTGATCATGTATCCTTTGAACCCAATGGACCGATTTTACTAATTCACGAGCTTAAACTAACATTTTAAGTCTAAAATGCCTGATAGGCGGGAGGCCATACGAAAATGGACTTATTAGGTGATTCTATGCACACATGTACAAACTTTAGACTAAAACTAATATGCCCTGACATACTCATAAGTCCTATCTAGTATACTGCTAAAAATACACTCAGAAAGAAATCCTAATAAATATAAATTTAGAATTTACCATTCGAAGTCTCATTGTACCCAATATTCGTGTATATGGTACTATACCCTTTGGATATTTGCCTCTATAAAAATATTTTCCAATCCAATCACCAAAAAGAAATGTTTTATTGATGAACTTAAAAAGAAAAAAAAAAATTATACTATTCAGTAAACATTTCGAAGTACGTCTACTGTTAATTATTTAACTAATACTCATTTCTATTTGGTATTTAGATATAAATATTTATTGAAATATATTATGTTACCAATATTATTTCTTCTCTACTCCTAATTTCACTTATACTTGTTAAATGAGAGTAATAAATTGATATTTCAGACTTTTTATCTCTAAGTGCTTGATATCTAATTGACTTTGACATTCCTTCATACATGTTATATTTAGATGAGACATTTATTTTAGAAACCACTAGAACAATTACATATTAAAAGTGAAAATTTATCTCATTCATAAAAAAGTACAATTAAAATACATAGTTACAATTTAGGTATATAATAAGTGTGTCGTCACACAGTAAGAATCACCTCTTGTCAGGATATTAAAGTTGAGTTATAATTTCCAGTGCATATTTTAATTAGTTACTTCAGCTACGATTGCTTATGCTGATAAGAATCTCGTCATCAAGAACCCTTCAACAATTACAAGGTTTGGGTACCGACCTACAAGCTTAAGTTTTACTTCTACGCTAGTTTTCTACTCTGTGTTTTATTTTTACGCAAAGGAGTAGTTTAATAATAATAAACGATAATAAAGAATGAATATACATATTAAAAACTGACGTATAATCAAATTTTTTTTTCTGCTCTTGTAATATCTTTGACTTAAGTCTTAATTACTTATAAATTTTTCTTAAATTTTACAAATCTAAACCACCGTTTTTACTCTTAAGTATTATACATTGAATCTAAGGTATACTTATTCTTACTATTAAAAGTATGATTGTTCCAAAAGCGGATCCACCTTTCATATTAAGTTACGAAAATGACTGATCACTGACACAAATAAGTAATACATAAGTAATATAAATTTGATGTGTACGATCAAGTGTATTCTAATGTGTGTTACGGGCTCAGAAACTATTTGTGTATGTTGAGTTTAAAGGTGTATTAAATAATCGTAAACATCGGCGAATTATATATGCATTTATATCAAAAATATCTATGTATAAGTTACCTTTGGTATTCTCCATAAGGCATAGAAATGTTGACACACTGTTTATCAAATTCACTTTTTTCGCGATGTAATACCCGTAAAATGAGATATTATATTGTGATAAAATATGCATAATCTTAAAATTAAAACGATAGTCTTTGCATATAGTTTTCCACGCAAACAAAAAAAATATTTTGTGTCCTCTATAATTTGTTTTTAGTTCTATTCTACAATTAGGTACCTGATAGCCGCAGTATTGGTATAATTTACCGCATTGATTGTTGTTGTTTTTACTAGTAGCTAATTATAAAAAAAAAATTTACTCCTATATGAATAATAAACACTACCTGTATATTGGTTAGAAATAACAAATTGATTTTTATTTTTTGAATTTTTTCGCTTTTATCTTTATGTTAAAATTGTGTATTTCAAATTTTATTACATTGGGATAATTTTTGTTTGTTTTGTGAGCAAAAGTGTACCTGTATCCGTAAGTAAATATTTAAATTTCAGATCGTTAGTACTGCACACATTTGGAATTATAATATTGTTTGACAATTTCATCAAAATTGCTGGTAAATAAATTTTTTTTAGTAATTCGTCCCTAAAGTAGTGTTTTATTATTGTCTAATTTTTATTTAAAATTTGGAATAATAATTCAATTTGCGGACGCCTATTGAATGATGTCGACCAGAATTTGAACCTTATTGCAGAACCATTTGTAGATCCGCCTCTGTATATAAGGAATATATCTACTAGAAATAAATCTACTAACCTAATAGAAGCAAAAATATAAAGATTATAAGAATTAATAGCTCTCTCAGTATTAATCGTTTTAAAAAATATGCATTCTTAATTGCTCTTAGAATATTTGTGGAGGCGCAACATACTGTAAAAAAAATATTATTTATCAAATACCAAAATTTTGTTTAAATTTCAAAGGAAAGGAGAAAGTTACAAACTTTCGATTAATTTAATTTATATTAACCTATGTAAACAGTATACAGTATTAAGTCACTGGATTTCATATGATTCCTAAATGTCTTGTATGAATTGACCCGAATCTATTGGTAGGGATCTTATGCTGTCTTTACATTATGCGATAGTGAATTTACAAATCATTAAATAGTATACTTTTGTAATTGTATAAGTACTAAAAGTCTGTAATTTTGGAAAAAAATATTTTGCCTCACATGTTATGCTCTTTTTGATCGAATTAAAATATTTTATAATTCAAGAAAAAAAAATCACTGTTAAATATTTATTTTATATTTATGAATTGTTTTTTTATTTGAAGGAAAATATAGATAAAACAGTAAAGTAATATATATTATTGAAAGGAATTTAATGTTCTTTAGCCACTGATATGGAAGGCAATTATTTTTTTGATTAAAGCTATAGTTATCCAGTCAAAAAGAGCAAAAAATGTGAAGCAAAAATGTTGTTTCCAAAATTCCAGACTTTCAAGAGCGGATATCGCGAAACCGCTTTCATTTTGTATAGGATGATTGTGTCGCTAAGACGCATAGTTTTCGAGATTCAAGTGAAAACCTGAAAAATGAGACCTTTCCACTCCCTCAACCCGGTTCAAAGATGCGTGTGGGGACTTTTGATACGTTCACCTCAAAACTAGTCTAAACAAAGGTACGAAAAATTGTGTTCCAAACATTTCCCTCTATATCTTTTCGTTGATTAAACTATCATTTTATTCTCACAATTAAAATTATTTTGCAGTCTATGACCTAACAAATCATTTTAAATCTTAATAAATATACATAGTAAGCAATAATTTTACTTTTCGGTGGTGGCTTATGTTTCTTATATTCATCTCCAAGTTCAAAATCTTGAAATAATTCAGTTTCAACAATTTGATCTGAGCAGAAAAAAGGGAATATTCGACGCTTTTCGCTTGGTAATTGTCTTAGTACCATTTGACGATTATATTCGTATTTTTTGAAAGGTAATTTGCTTTTGTAAATTGCACGTTCGATTTTCAACCATTTTTGACGTATAGGAGTAACCGCATTTGGATCTTCTTCGCAAAATTCAAATTCTGAAGTTTCATGAGATTCATTTAAATCAATCGCACAACAAGGGTCAGCGGTACTAAAACACCTGGTATCCCCTTGTCCTGTAGAATTTTCACCTTTCATACTTTTGACAGATGTAATTCAGAATGATAACAGTTGATTGATTCAGATTGATGATTTGCATGGCTAACTTAACACACATACGTGAAAATTAGATTATCGACTGAAATTTATAGTCGAATGTGTTTACGCCTGTCTTTGAGGATTCTACCTTCGAGCTATACGGCTTTATCGATTTCGGAAGTATTGTGTTCCTGTTTAAAAAATAAATTTTGTTATTCCTATTTTAAAACTTTTTATATTTGAAAACACTTTCATTTCGTGCCCGTCTGTCTGTCGGCCTATGCCACTAAATCAGATGAACGCGCATAGCTCCAAAACTACTAAGCCGCTATTTATAAGTTTGTGGTAATTGCAATATTGGAAGTGTTCGAGATGGTATCATTTTCGAAACATCTCACCTATTACCTTCTCGAAAATTCAGCGCTCCAAACTTCCCCTTTTTCTCACTTAAATGCCAATATCTCCCGAATCGTTCATCAGATTTTGATGAAATTTTATATGTGTTGTATGGGCTTACATTCATGTAAATTGTGTTTAAATCAATTATTCCGGAAAATCGTTATTACAGAGAAGTGCACAGCTTACATTCACAGATAATTTTATTTGATAAAAATTTAGAAAATATAGTTTGTTTAAATAAATTTAAAATATTTGAAAGTTCTTTGGTTCGTTGTATGTATCCGATTTGTGCGATGACCATCAGATTTTCTGATCAGAAAAATCTAATCGTGGGCGCCCGTCCTAATAAAGATAAGATCTAAGTAGCAGTTAAATTTTTTATTCAAAACTATATCAATTGTTTTAACTGCTCCTAAAATGATAATCAATATGAACAAAATGTAAATTTAAAAAAATATTCAAACAAAAAAATAGCAAAACATTAAATTAATTGGTATTGTAATTTTCAAACACAAAATTAATACAAATTAATGTAACGATAATAAGGTATGTACTGTAATATGAAATATTAATTTTAAGCTGTACGTTTCTCGAAAAAAAAAATTATGTTTAGATTATATTAATTAGTCCCAGTTATATCATTGTTGCAGATGTTTCGTATGTTGAAATATATTGTTCATACAAAATAGTTATCGCATAGCTAATAAAGAAACTATAGTATTAAAATAAACAAATAGCGATAATTATAATGGTGTCAGATCGTCTAAAACAATTATCACAACCATTAGAAAGGCGTTTAAATGTCAAATTTGAACAATGGAAAATAAAGCTTGATTCACCAAAGATTAGTAACTACAGCAGTAAACTTTCATCTTCGTATTATGATCGTTTGGCCAGTTTGGCTGAGCCTCGATATCGAAATAAAAAATATGTTAATCTTGAAACTGTATATAATAATAATCTAATTAGAAATAATAGCAAGAAATTTGATAATACTAAAATATGTCCATTGTCATTATCTGAAGACGCTAGCGTGAAACATTATAACAAATTGATACAACCTATACAAAAACGAAAAAGTAATGAGAAAAATTTGATAAAAGTTAATATGAAGCCCATGGAAGTGAAAGAATTTAATCAAATAACAAGAATGAACCGTAAAACCTACGGGACAGTTGCTGCAATGAACGAAGGTACCAATAGTAACCACACACGCTTACTGACAGGGCATCAACAAGCATTAGTAAACATTTTGTATGGTTTCTATACTTAAATTCAATTTACCACATACTATCAGTCCAGTTCGGCTTTGTGCATGGCCTTTAAGCATTTACTCTACTATACGACCTTTGCCAGAATTACGTTTGCCAACATAATACACTGACGCTAAAATACTGGCTTCGTCAATGAGACTGTATTCATAATACTTTATACACAAGAGGGCTGCCAAATGTGACGATTTATCGCCATTTTATCAACAAAACGCTAGCCCAGGAGATATAATTTTATCGTTTGGCTACTTATAGCCAATGTGGCGATATTAAGTATGTTCCATATATTAAAAAATTTATTCATTTCAGTAACAACATTTTTGCAGTATGCGTATATGTTGTTCTTTGTATGTGTGTATGTAAGGACCACAAGTCTGACACAGATATGCTCCCTGCTATGTTCTCTATCTAATATGTAGTATACACAATACATACTATCTTGCCTATCTATTGCCTATGTATCGTATGCTTGGAGTCATCGCATACATTCATCGATTGCACTCAGTCTTATATAAACTGTATTGCTATTAAAATGCTATAAATTGCTATTAAAAATTTTTGTCTATTTTTTTGGCCATATCGTATTTAGAATAGGCTACTTGAACGTCTCAAAATAGCGATTTTTTTATACTATCTGTAAACCTTAAGATTAAATTACAATTATAATAGCAAACAGTGAGTGAACATATATGCATGTACTTATTACAATGCCAAAAAAATTTAATCGTTTAAAAAAAATTAATATAGCCTGACATATTATGTATTTCGAGTATAAAAATTGCATTAAAAAGTAAAAAATAATTCATAATAATTTGAAATAATTTCTTTATAACTAATTTTCTTTCGAGATGAGTGCTAATTATCTCTCAGCTAAAAATTGATTCGATTGACTTCGAAAGTATCAGATCACAAGAAAATTATTTATGTTTTTAATTTTGAATTGTTTTTTACTTCTTAGAGCATTTTTGAAGTCGTTTGTATTTTTAACAACTTTTGTTATATTATAGTGCAGTTTAAGTGAAAGCGTAGACATTGGTGACTGCCCTATGAACACAACTGTAAAAACTTAAAATGATGCAATATCTTTTTAATTTAAAAATATGATTTTGTATACATAGAGTATAATAAATAGGTATTATAATCTGTGGTATATATGTCATTGGGCAAGCAAACGATGATAGTAGCGTAGATGACACAGACGCGTTTTCTACATATAAGAATTATGCTTCACGTATTTTATGATACTTATGATATGAATTTATGAAAAATTCATATGATGTTTAAAAACAAATTCAATATTTAAATATCCTTGGATAATATCCCTAGTGTAGTCAATTTTTTTCGTAAATATGTTGTTAGAGCATAATAATGTTCGTATAAAAAGTTTGTAACGCTAGACATATTCAACCCCCAAGCAAAATTTTGGTAAAGGTGGTCCTATAATCACCTAAATAGCTCATGTTCATCCGTCTGCCATCGAGATAGCTCGAAAAGCAAAACGAGATGGCAAGTTTAAATTTTGGTGACGTTTACTAGGCATAAAAATTGAGTTTAAGATCGTTAATGAGCAAATAAAAAAAAATTAAGTTTAATATCGGTCCACTGGGTTCAATGTACCCATGACCATGATCCAACTTTTAAATTATAAAAGACAAAAAAAGAAGAATAAAAATTCAAATACAAAAAATATTTGTTTTCTGCAAAGAAACTACTTTGGTTTGAAATATTTTTTCATAAATTGTTTCGATGCATCATAAATTTAACTAGTAAACACGTGTATAATTACTATACTTATTATTATTTTATATGTATTTATAACTGTATAGACTGGATTATTTTATGAATGCTTATGATTAAAAATAGTAAAAATATATGTCGAGTATCTTAACTCTGCTAGGTGTTATTTTCACTTGTTTTACCAGCTTAATTATCTTATCTGATATCCTACGCTCGACAACTTCTACTTATGCTTCGCAAGTACAGTTTTAAAAATTATACATAAATAAATAAATAAATTATACTTTGAGACGCAAGTTCGACTTTCAGCACCTGTGTTTTTACTTCTTTTTATCATTTGTTTTGTCGTCTTATCAAGTCCATGTATTGTCAAAAAGACTGTATAAATATACAGTGTGGAAATATATCCGTTTCCTTACGGACAATACATAATTCATACATAATTTTTATGTATATGTTTATCTGCAACAAACACCTAATATCGTTCAGTGTCTTATAATTTGTGTTACAGTACACTCCACAAATTACATTTGTGAAAGTTACCATACTATGCTGTTTTCCAGTTACTAGTTTTCTCCATGCTGTTTATATCCCTACATATATTATAAATGCTTAAGTAAATCTGGCAGTGGGTAGTCTCCCACGACCTACGCCATAACTGGATATAAATAAAGATAGAACGTCCGCTCAGCGACTTTGTTTTATTCTTCGTAATTTATTTTGGTTTTGGTTTGATTTTAATGAAATTGGAAAATTTTTGTAAAAATCTTGAGAGCGAAGCGAACACTAAGGTCGAAGGCCATGGGCTTAAAACAAGACCAAAGTCATTCCGTAGCATGTTCGCGGGGTGAACTTTATGATCAAAGGTTTTCATTATATGAATGATCTTTATCTGGAGACCAAAAACTGCCTCATTTGCCTTTGTACCCCATGGAAGCGCTTAAAAATAATCAAATTCCATAGAATGTTGTAAATATTTCTTATTTAAATAATTAACTTTAAATTCTTACCCGTATGTTATATCAATTAGTTAATTAGTTTATTTGGTACACTTATGGTCCTCATGCTATTAAGAGTGCTAAACGTCCTAATTCAGCTAACGCCGGGTATCATTAGTATGTGCATAACTGACTACAGTGAAGTATGATATTATTCTGGAATATGCCAATCATATTTTATAAAAAATTGTCTTCTGTCTTTTTATCATGGCCATCGGTATATATAAAATTTGTTTCTAGAAAAAACATCCAAAGAGTTGGCTAGAGAACGTTTAATGAATTTGGCAACACCACGCTATCGTCGTGACAAATATATTGATTCAAGCTTTCAATATGATGTAACGAATCAATCAAAATTGCACAAAAGGATGTCCCAAACGAATAAACATTTAGCCACATTATCATTTTCTTCTTCACAACATCAATATACATCAAACAAGGAAGTGCTTCAAATTGCAGATAGTGATAGCTCACCTTTAAAAATTTATTATGATTTACAAAGAAAAAATCGTAGATAAATTTTCTGTTCAATTTTGATAAATTATTTTGTAATTTGTTAAAAATACAATAAATTAATATTTAACCAAAGTTTAATATTTATTTAGAGTTTTCTTTTAAATAAATATTTCTTATTTACTTCTTAGTGTTGTTTGCACTTATGTTACACCCCCTCCCCTTGATATATATTTTTCTTGTAAAAATTAATGTGTGGCAACCCAACCATTGTTTTTTTCCAGTAAAAAAGCAATCGTCGAAATCGACAATGACTACTTTATAAAAAGCTATGTGCGAACCTACATTCAAAAAAAGTTAGTTTCTATATATATCATCTAAGTTAGACATACACTTATATTGAAAATAGTCGACGTCTTGAAAAAACTACTCTTGAAAAGATTTTAATGAGACTAAAACTGAATCGTAAGTTGAAAGACACACAATCTAACAAAAATAAGACTTTGCAATTTGATTATTTCTTTTCTGATAAACTACGTGCATTACATATAACATGCATATATACAAACACACATTCATGTATAAAATTTGGTATACTTGTATAGAAAACCCTATACGAGTAACGTATACGAATATTGTATAATTCCAATAATATTGCATATATACAGGTCGATTTAATAGTCTCCTTTTTTGAAAACGATCTTCAATAATTATTTATTCTTAAAACCAGCCTATGAAAAAATGATAACATTATAAATTATAATAAATTTAGTATTTTTAATTTGTTTCATTGAAACAAATAACACACGTATAACTCAAAAACGAAATGCTAAAATTTTGATAGCGAATTCTTGAGGTAAAATGCGAGTTCGTAAATGAGCATCAATTCAGTGAATTGTGTATTTTATCTGTTATACCTTAAAAGATATAAGTTCAAAATGATTCATTTCTTTAAAAATACTATTTTTCAATTTATATTTGTCTTCGACATAATTTTGGCTCAGATTCAGTTAAGAAATACAAAGATAATTATAATAAATAGTATCATATTACACTCTCCTCATAACTATATGAGCTACGTATTTCTATTTGTAAATTATTAATGATAATAATAAAAAATAGTTCAAACACATATCGGATATTTAAACAATTAACACTGCACTGCTTGTTCTTATCTTTACTTATTTTAATGATTATACCGGATTTTATAAGTTTGTGTGTATGTAAATTTGTCACAGAAATCATGACAATATCAGGTCCGCAATTTTAACAACATGAAGGCTAAACTTTTTTATTCCAATATAAATATTTTAAATCAAAATTATTTCAAAAAGAATACCTTGCCATTTTTTATGAATGAGTATTTTTAAATAATCGTACGATATTCGCAAAATCCGAGTGCAACACATATATCATTCCAACACTACTAGGTACCAGATTATTTAAAAAATAAACACCCAGGCAAAGGCAAAATACATACTAAAGCTGAACGTATAGACCAAGGTAGAAGCCTTAAAAAATGGTAAAAAGTGAAAGAAAATTATAGTAGAATGAAACTAATTGGAAACGGAAGATGATATGATACAAATGCAAGGAAAAATAAATTACGGGCGATCTGAGTTCGGGAGGAAGGGGTGAGTTTTTAAGGGTAAAACACGGTTTATTTCGATTTCCGGCAAAACTACAAGTCCTATGGAAAAAAGTTAAATGGCAAAGTTGTAGGTAATAAAAAGATCTACAACTTTTGTATTTACACTTTTTTACATAACCTAATATTTTTACAATCCCACTATACAAAACAACTAACTAGACTAGACAAATCATTAAGCATTCTCAAAGTACTCAATTTCATTCGGTAGAACCTAAGGTTTAACATAAAAACAATGTATGATCTCTAATAATATATTTTAAGCCTAAAATCTTTGGTTGTTTAAGTCTGTTCCCCTAATTCATGTAGGAATACATGGCTTGGGTTTCAGTTCTTAGTTTCTGAAGATTGCTTTTTATTATAAATATAGGCAAACTGTTTCATTTCGTATGCAAATATGCGAATTGTTTCATGCTTGGTAGTAACTATGGATCTTCTTATGTATAATGTCTTCAATGTACAAATTTTTTTGCATGTACAGTGTAAGTTATTGAAAAAACATATGCATTGATTGTATATTAATTTTTTATTTATATTCATTTTATGTACGATTTTCACACTCTACAACTTAGATATTTTTAACAACTTTTGTTGTATTAACACATTATATCCGTTTTAGAGAAGACGAAGTTGTATAGAGAGAACGTATAATACGCTACTTAATTGAAAGCATTGCTCAACTGTCACCAATCAAACCCAGGACCTTCTAATTGATGGTCGCACACAAAATGAAACAGTTCTATTCTACCCGTGTTAATAATAATATTTAATATACAATACACACATTTGTGTATAACACATATTATTTACGCAATATTCTGTTCCTATATTCAAAGCAGTACCAACAACATTAAAAAGGTTAACTTTGACGGATGATATAATAGTTGATACGCGACGATGTTACTTCTATACCTTACTGCCCAGTGACATCATGTTTTGAAAAACACAAAATACTGTCGGTTTTCATAATTGTTAAATATATTTTAGAATTTGTGTATTTACATACTTATTGCAACTTTACATATTTACATACTTATTTTAACTTTAATCAAAATAACAAAATTAAAACAGGCGCACATTGGGTACGCTTAACCGATGAAAAAGCTTGTATACACTGAGTTGTCTATTTAAAAGTACTTGAAGATTCGACTCAACATACAGTAAACTGGATTTTATTTTTAATGATCAAAATTTAATTTAAATGTAGTATTGTGGTTTTCAACAATTTCATATATTTTGAGGATATTTTTATAAATAAAAAATACTATGAGCAACTATGAGTAACTAAATAAAATAACTAAGCAATTAACAAAAATATAACATATATTTATATTTTTTCGAATATTATTTGTTTATTCTAGATACTAGAGTTATAAATAATAAGTATGAAAATAATGTAATCACGATGATAATTCCGAAATATTTAAGAATACAATCTCATATTGACGACGACTCTACAGTGAGTAAAGTGCTAAGTAAGAAAGATTTTACCAATGATTGTAGCGATGATGATATTTTTAACATACGTCCTATTAAATATCCATCTGAATGTAAGTATTATGTTACTTAATGGTAAATAGACTTACTTTTTTCTTCGAAAATTCTGAAAATTAAGCCATTTCTTTTTCAAGAAACATCCAGGTCGATGCGTTTTTTTTTTTTAGTTGACTATACATGATAAAATTTATACTTAATTTTGTTCAATAGAGACAAAAAAATAAAACGGAGTGACCACTTAGGGAAGACCGGGGCAGAATGGGATAGTTATAAAAAACAAATCATAATCAGACTCGAAACGTTCACAAATATGAGCTTCATTATCTTCTTTATCAACTCCAGCATATAAATTATGAGTCTAACCAACCAGGCCACACACTATAGATCACCCATCCTTTATTTGTTTGCGAGTATAAATAGATGCAGGTGCAATCGTCATCATTTTCCTCATTTGATGAATCAGTGACCGGCTCACTTTCTTTCTTGGACGTTCTCGTTTTATTTTTATCATGTATATTGCATTTTTTTTCTTTTTAAGAATCTTTATTTTAGTGTCATGGTTGGGATAGAATCCCATTATCAATCCCGTTATACCCCGACCGTTTTGTATGGTTGAATAACGTGCATCAGCAAATTCCCGTTTTGCACCGGTCTCCCCTACATAAATTTACACAAATTACATAAATTTATGAATCCCAATCTGGCAACTCCAATCTAGCAGACAAGTGTATTCTCTTATATATCACAAAAATTATCGTACACATCAACTACGTTTTAAATCAAATTAAAAACATCGGAACTTAAAAAAATTTAATAATTTATATTACACAGTATTTTAAACCATTGATTTTATTATTCGTTTATTTAATAGTAAATACTACAACTATTTTAAATGTCAATGGAAACCCTTCATATAGCAGAAATTTGGTTTTTCGAAAAATCCAAACAATCGAAACAGCACGAGTGTATTAAATGAGTGGTTTAACCCTCAAATATACACCTTAATTCGTTAACAATGAAATGTGTAGTATTTATTAATAAATAAAATAAATATTTACTATTACTATTAATGAATTCAATTTTATTAAATTTCGATGTTTTTGATTTCGATGATTTCGAGCGATGTAGTCATTTACAGTGAGCTCAGTTATATATGAAAGGTCAATACACTTACAATACAAAAATCTAATCTGTGGTTAGTATAAAATTATAATAAACGATATCAATCATTCAAATTCATTGAAAATTGTATAACAAGTTTTGTTTTGACGGACGTCTCAGAAGCTTAAAAATTTAGATACTAATTTCTGAAAATATTTCATTAATAATATAACTGTTTCTTTTAAGTAAATTTTTTAAGAAAACAAATTATATTAAGTCGTAAATTTAAAACAAAATTTTTACAAAGTAAAAAACTTCCAACAACAATTTTGTGGTTTTTTTCAAAATTAAGAAATAAGCGTCGAACCTACTCAAAAAACGTATAAAGAATTAATAGCAACATGGCTGCTGCAACGAATTCAAATCAGTCAAAAACATGAGGAAGATTTCAAACAACTTAAAAAAAGGTATGCTTAAAATAATTTTGAATTATCAAATGGCATTACGTTAAGAATATTTTGAAACATCTGTAAGCTGAAGTAGTTAGCTATTTAAATTGTGTTTGAAAATCAAATTACCAATACAATTTGAAAAAATCTAACTTTTGAGTGATACACAATAAAAAAGATGTTAATGTATCAAACTGAACTGTAAAATAATAAACTAAAATGAATCCTATTGATATCCTATTCAATTTTTCTATAGTATTGAATAGGATTTTTTATCAGGCAGCATATATGTAATACACAAGGACAGTGGATTCAGTAGTTCTTATCCCACTGTAAGGTATTATTCATAATTTGGCATCGTAAAATATAAAATGTTGATGAAAAATATTTTTTTAGGTTTTAACAAAATGGGTTGATATTGTAATACGGTAATTTATAGTGTGATAAGACTTTAATGAACACGGTGATCAAAGAATTTTTGTGAGTTGCAGATGACGAAAAGCATATATGTATTCGCAGTCTCAATTTTTAAATAAAATAAATATAGAAATTCCTAACGTACAATTCTAATTTTAATTGTTGAAAAGAATAAAATTAAATGATAGAAGGAAACCAGCTTTGAGTGTAACAAATTTACCACAAACTATTCTTTCTCGCAAGTTAATACATTATAAAACACATTGTGCCCTCTCATTCCGAAAATCGTTAAACAAAAAAACAAATAAGTGAAAAAACATTTTGTCTTTCCATCTTTATTAAAGGATCTTTTATTCTTTATAATATTACTTCCACGGATTTTAACCTATACATTGTTTTTTACCATGTTACACCTTTGGATCTCTTTACCTTATAGGAAGTAAGGGTTTTTAATATTATCTTGTAGCTTCATTCTTTGAAAATATATTTTCAAACATACACACAATATCAGAATAATGAAAAAAAAATTGAATCTCTTTAAAGTGTAACGGGCTTTTAATAATATATTGTAACTTAATTATTTAAAAATATATTTCCAAACTTACACAGAATATCAGAGAAATGACAACTTAGTATAACACATTTTCTTGTAAAAAAATCACAAATTATTTATTAAAAATATTAAGAAATAATAATAAACTAAAAACAGATAGCAAATATTCGACTAGAAAATAAAAAAGTGCGGAAAAATTAAGAAACTGGCATAAAATTAATTACCTTGCATAAAACAGTGAGTGTGACCTTGTATAGCTATTCTGCGCTGTTAAATTTCAAATTGATAACGGAATATTCGACTGCTACGAAGATATTTAATTGATGTTGCTAATAATTTGTTTGAGATATCATCTTGTTTTAACAAAAGAGCTGTTAATAACTAATGATACTGAATCAATATACACAACTCACTGTGTCCGCTAGATAATAAGACAAAATTTCCAAAAATAATATATTTAGACAAAACTCAGATATGTATAGCTCCACTATTTGTGCTAATAGTTAAGAATATTTTTACCTAAAATGTTCACCATTTAATATTAACAGTATGATTTTAATAAAAATTACATTATGTTTACATGATCATTTATACATTACTTATTACAGTTTTTACAACCAATGTTGGTATTTAAATATGAGTTTATAGTAAATAGCGCCGGTTTCAATAGTGTTTAAATTCTTGTATTTAGTAACCGTGAAGAGAAAATTTATTATTATCATAAACAATTACTTGTAATATTAGAAAATTGTTTGGCAATATACCACAGAATATAAAATTCTTAACACAATATGCATACATGGAAAGATATTGTACTCATACATACAAAGTTCTGCTATATATGCATACATAGTAATGGTACGATCAGCTAATGCATAAACCCTTGAACTGAACTTAGTCAAACATACAATAGTTCCTTTATAGGGAATAGATACCCTTCCAATGATTATATACAATATATTCATATTTAAATACCAAGTTATAAAAAAGTGCATTAAATTTGAAATATTTTTATCATCTTTTACCAACGTTCGTCAGTTTAGTAAAATTTAGTACACTCACAGTAACTAAAAGATATTGATGGAAGTTTAATTCACCATAATATATTTATTTACAAATAAAATAAACGATAGATAGATTCGTTCCTGTACTTCGAAACCCTGGTCATTTCTCCTCAAAGTTAGACATTTTTTCAAATTATTAGCGTTTATGGCCTTTTATGTCTTACCCGTATTAGACATATTTTAAAAATCTTTTTTGTGGCCTTGTCTACGTTATAACAGGACCCATGGACTTAATTTCAAACATTTTAATTTAACGGTGTGGGCAGTGAATTGATCGATATATCAACATTTGAACCCCTTCTTCAAACCATTCCTTAAAGGACACATTTCCAAAAATATTCATAGTGCTAACTTACGTCATACATCTTTATGCAAAATTTCAAGCATCTAGATCAAGCGGTTTCGACTCTACGTTGATATGTCAGTTAGTCATTTATCTTTTTATATATAGAAGATAATTAATGAATTTTTTTAGTGATTTGAAACAAAATTTTAAATTCACCTTAATGTCCAGATTCATTTTTTTGTATTATAAATAGGTATTTCAACTACAATGTAATTTAGTGGAAGCATCACCAAATTTTAGACGTATAATATACGAGTATTATGAGATTTATTTAAGATTACTGAATTCATAAATGGCTGTACCTATACATGAGATTAATTTAAGATTACTGAATTCATAAATGAATGTATACTGTAACTGAAAAAAATATTTATAGTATAAAAAATTGACATAGGCATCGAAGCGAATTAAAAAATAATACACCTTTATGCAAAATGTCAAACGTCTAGACCAAGCGTTTTCGGCTCTACATTGATATGTCAATTAGTCATTTATCCTTTTATATATAGAAGATAATTAATGAAATTTTTTAGTGATTTGAAACAAAATTTCAAATTCATCTTAATGTCTAGATCCACTTTTTTGTATTGTAAATACGTATTTCAACTACTATGTAATTTGGTGGAAATATCACCAAATTTTAGACGTAATATATACGAGTATTATGAGATTAATTGAAAATTACTGAATTCATAAATGACTATATACTGTAGTCGAAATAAATATTCATAATACAAAAAATTGACATAGGCAACGAAGCGAATTAAAAAGTTTACTTTAAAAAATTGATCGTTTATGAATCCATGGCCAAAGATGAATCATTCTGATGATGCTTTTAGATATAAAACTATTAATCCTCTGATCGCCGCAGCTGATTTTTTTAGTCTGATTTTTCACGTGTAATTCAATAATCGAATGAGATTCACCCAAATTTTTATTTATTTTTTAAATTAAATTAAAAAAATTCTTTTTTCCACTCTTAGAGAGTTAAGTATATCAAAATTATTACATTTGTCTTATAATTAATGTGAATATTCACATCTTAAAGAAATCGTCCATTATAAATTTGTGAATATAATTATATTATTATTTGAGTCACTTTTTCTAATTTCATTTTAAGTACAAAGTTATTTTTATGACTAGAATTTACATGTGACTTTAACCATAGAGGTCCATTAATTAACAAAAAATAATTTTTCTTTTATAGAAATATCACACAATTTGAAATGAAACTTCTTTAGTTTAGTATTAAATAGAATTATTTCCTATAGATAATATAGCAGTAAATAGCGTAAGTTTATAAAATACAAAAATATATTAATTGGTAGGTGGAATAAAGTTTTTCAGTAATAAAACAATTTTTGCTTTTAGAAAATTCATAAGTTTACTAATTTTTTTTCTAATTAGCTTTTTGACAATAGTTGACAATGTTAATGCTTCCTGATTATCAGATAATGATATATATACACTTTGTTTTTTAAACGAATACTCCTAACAGAGAAACAAGAAAATTTATTTATATTTTTTCTTTTAATATTAATTTGGCTGAAGTTTAGTTGTTATATACGCATAAAATAAATTAAAAACTTTAGGCATTATAAAAAGTAATATAATAATCAAAATTGAGAAAATGTAGTCTGTATAAAGTTTTAATGTATCGTTTTGAACCGTTTTCTGTGAAGCACAGTGTTTTAAAAGAAAAACGGATTCCAAAACAGTTTTAAATCCAAATAAACATTTAATCCGCTTTAAGTTGTTCTCAACTATAGAAGTTTCACTTCAATAATTAGACATCAGTAATATCATCACTGAATAATATAAATTTTTAGTACGGTTATTTACGATAAATGCTAAACATGATTCAGAAATGAAACTTGAAAGATTGTTTTTTAGACGTTTAAGTTTATTTTAAAAGCAATTACCTTTACTATATTTGTAAAATACGCGTATTACCCAAAAATGAATAACAAAAACACAAAATTTATTATTTTACAAACCTATTTCTTACAAAATTTTATTTTTTTACAGAAATTGAATACAGAACTACAATATAAAATATGTATATTTGTAGATAACCGGAAATATATTGTGTTATTTATAAAAACATCTCGAGAAATTTGTATATACCTTAGTAATGCTAATTGTAACAATTTTTTCCTCTACGAAAATTGTGATAGGTGATTGTCTTACATAGACCTCATACAAATTCTTATTGTGCACATAAGCTTAAATTTTTTTGTAATAAGATCATTCAATAACGAATGCAAAAACCATATAATACGAGGGATGTATTCGTTGAAGGATAACATGAAAATTATTTTTTAAAAATAGCAATTTTGCAATTGTCGGACACTTTGTTTCTCGACGTGTTGAACAAAATGGCTTTTATACTTATTACTATGATTATTTTCCTGTTAAAAAAAAACAACAATAACAACAACATACAATTTGAAGTTTATGCACGCAATCGAAAATTTTATGATCCACGCGAACAGGAATGTCCAACTTATCATGATTTCTATAGAACAAAATTTTGTTATAACATACTAGACATAATTAAATTTCATATAAATTTGTAGGAGAGTATTTATAAATGGCATTATATGCTTACGAGCATTTGTACCATATTAAAAATTAAAAATTTTGATTGGAAATATTTTATAAAAGCTTACTTTCTTCTAGTTTATATTTTATGATATCTTTGTATTTTACACATTTTCGGGAATATTTGATTTTCAGACACAGAAGAGATCTTATAGTTTTTAAAATAAACTTACAAAGTCTAAATGACAATTTTACCAAGTTCCTTTGCTTAATTATTACTGACAACTTTGGTGACGATAATAATTGAACTATTATGAAATGCATGAACAAAATTTTCGTAAATCTGGATATGTTTCCAATATACAATTAGCTTGTGAACCATATTTATTAATACGACTAATATCACTTAAATTCACATGGTATGTACCATTACGATAATGTGTAATACTTGCTTCATATATACCATTATTTGGTAGCATTAACGCTTTAATTTGATATAGATGTGATTGTATATTGACTTTTCCGGATAAATCAGCAATAAACCCATCATAATCAGCGCTTCGTTGAAATTTTAACATATTATCGTTTGGTGATAGCTTTGTCACCCACACAATTTTATTTACATATAATTCATGACATAAATGTCGAACATGAGATGTATAATTATTTATTGTTTGTGCAAGTGTATTAGCTAATTCTTTTGCTAGTTGCGTTTGTGTTGAAATGGAATCCCAATTTAAACATGTGCACCAATGGGGCTCAATATATGCATCTGCACAACTACGTTGTTCTGGAACCTAGAAATTATAAATGAAAATAAAACTGTAAAAATAAGTTAAAAAGAACTAAAACGGAAATGTGCACTTAAAAGTATGAAACAAGAAAATATTTTAATAGTTTATTATTTTTTAATAAAAATATTCTATGGCTAAAAGAATGCTATTAATATATGTTTTTGCAAAGTATTAATTGAGCTTTTTCAATTGATGTAACGACTCAGTTCAATAAAAAAAAATCGTAAGTACTTTTTTCATTATATTTAGGAATGTGCCGAATATTATCCGTATCCGCAGATATCCGAAGAAAAAGAAGATCTATATCAGTGTTCGTATTCGTTTTTTTTTGCATTATTAAATTTTATTGCGTAAATTAATTTATATGTAAATGTAACAAAAAAATACTGTCAAAAGGGTTATTTGTAAAAAATCACTAATTTGGTAAAAATTAAATATTTCAACCTTTAACTATAGTGAGCTAAGTGGTAGCTAACACCGATTGATTGAGTAGAAAAGTTAAGATCCGTATCCGCGGATCTTGATACAAATTAACCGTATTCGTATCATTTTTAACGATCCGACACATCCCTAATTGTAATAGCACATTGATTTTACTCTTATAATATGTGATCTATGCCAACCGGACCATAAATTCTGTGGTGGAATATTAGTACGTACAGTCATACATACATAGACTGCTAGAATCATGCCATTTCGCTTAGCCGTAGTCGGGTAAAAATAATAACCAATAGGTTAATTGAGGCTATAATTGACTAAATTAAAAAAATTGGATAATACCTACTGTACTATTTTTTGTCTTTTAGAAGTCATAGGCATAGGCGAATGGATTTAACGTTCCTTATCCAACTATTAAGTACATACTGGTAAAAACGTTTGAGAGAGATGAATCTCGCTCTGCAGTAGTTATCATAAATAATAGTAAAATATTAAAAGTTTTTTTTAAGCCATTTATTGGCCGCCGCACGCACGGTTGCTTTTTCTTTTTCTAAAGAGTGATTAATTTCATGCAAATATTTTTGAGTCCATTCTCTATGTGTATGATTAGAGCGGGAAGTTTAAAAACATCGAAGTAAAAAGTTGAAAATACATATTTTTAATTAAAAAAAATTGTTGAAGTTAAAATGGCGGCAAAACAGAAACAAACAAGCTTGAATGCTAAATTTTATAATATCAAGTTTCAACTTACTTTGTTAAAAAGCGATATTGAACGCTGATTCAGATCTCCACTACCTAAATTATTGTCCCAATTTAGAAGATGTTTTATCGTTGGAAATATATCATATGGCGTTGTTAAACGATCAACATTTTTTTTCAAATTGCTATAAGCTACTTTATATTTTTTTCTAAACCATTTTGGTAATGTTATTGAAAAGAAAGGTAAACGTTCCTCTTGTTTGCCTTGTATTGTGTCACGAATTTTTGCAAATCTAAAAATTGTGATACTTATACCGCCAGGTTATTTAGAAATTGTTATTAATTGGATGGTATGCATAAAATCAGAAGCTTTTTTATCAAACAACAATCGGTTCGAGAAATTATCATTATTTCCATGAAATCCATGGAAATATTGATAATTTCCATGAATATTATGATCAAGCAAATGTTGTACATCCTTAACAACTTAAAGAATTCATAAATAGCTCTAGTTTTACGAATCCTAGTTAAGTGTAATTCGTCCGAACTGAATGTCACATAAAAATTTATATCTAGGCAAAGATTGTCGACTCTAAAGGATAAGCTCTAATATTTCCAAGCATACCGTCCATTATTTACATGTATATAACAAACCTGTGTCCATGGTCTGACATAAACATAAATATTGTGTTATTGAAAACCCCAGAAGTATTTAATCTTTGTAACCATTCTAAAACATCATTGTCAGCAGCACCAATTAGATTACACGAATCATGCGATAATTCACCGTGGAAACCAAATAAAAACTTATTTTTACGTTTATACGCTTTAAAAAACTAAAAAAAAAGTAACAAATTTAACTATAATTTATTCACACATAAATTATACTATAACTATACGTACATCTTCAATATAATTTAGCATAATTTTATGCCTAGGTTGTGCACCAATACAATATTTTGGTGAACTTTGTACAGTTTCTTCAGCAGCTAAATAATAAGGCCGCATGTAATGGTGTGTTGGTTGTTTCTGAAATATAAATATATTTATTAATTGAAACGTAGTAAGAATTGAAAACATTACATATTTCCTGAGGATGGAACACGGGACTATTCAATTACAGAATGCGTTAACACAACAAAAGTATCTGAATATATCTAAGTTGTAGAATATAAAAGGCGCACTCAAAATGAAAACAATTCGTCTCAATTCATAGTCAAAATAATAATCTGTATTGTCGATTCTAGGGGTATCAAAGAAATATACCTAAATGAAAAATATGAGCTATCTTTCAGCCTTCTACTTAAAAAACTGTAGTTCTGAAAGCGGTTCAAAAATAGTGAAAAGCAATGAATTTACGCAGAATTTCAGTTTCAGTTTAGTGTAATATTTCTATAATATAAATCCTATAAGCAATATAAGTGTTCTGTCGATGATATATCATTAGTTACCTGAAATCCTCGAAATCGATATGTAAAAATTCCTGTTGATGGTGTGTCTTCTAGATATCCAGTTATATATCCCAACTTCTCAAATTCTTTCCAAACAAATGGAAACACATCAACAAATCCAGACCCAGAGATACGTTTTCTAGCTTCTGGAAGTTCTAATTCATTTTGCCCTGTTAATATTGGTATGAGAGCTTGTGGTGTTCCATCGCCAACAATATTATAGCCGTTTAAAACTTGTGCATCCAAAATTTTTGTTAAATATTTATAAGTTTTCGGTAACTTTCGTATAAACGTGTTATGTGATAATGAATCAAAACCAAATATTAATATATCCATTGGTAAAACACTTTCAGGTAATGATTGAGAAGTTCGTGATCGTAACGATGCATCATGCCTTATTCCTGTTAAAACAGATCGCCAACGTGCACCGCTTGCAGCTGTACATTGAACTCTAACCTAGTAATTAAAAACACAAGTCATTCAATTTTAAGTTACGTAATGACTCGTCGAATGAACGTAGTTCCAATTGGATATCATTAATTGTACTCAAGATAAAAAAAAATAAAATAAAATAAAAAAATAAGGAACGGGTTCTCTTAACTTTGAAACGTAAAGATATGTCAAAATTGGGAATTCTCAAAATAAAACACGGTGCTATAATAAAAACTTCCCACTGGGCAGTTAATTAAAACAGTAAATTCGCATATCTTGTGTTATTTCATTCTCAAATTTCAGGTATATTTTTCATAAACGTACTTACCACATCAGTTTCAATTAATTGATATTGTGAAGTGGTGTACACAGTACGACCGTTAGTCAAAGAAAAATCATCTTCGCGTAAAATATCTGTAAATTGACAATGGATTTCACCAAATTTTTTTTTCGCTTCTTCATTTATAATACAAAATGATCCCTGAAATAAAATGCAATAAATGTTATTTCGGAAAGTATGTACTACGTATTTCATGCCAAAGAGGTTCTCTATACAAAATAAATTCTCACCTGAACCAAAACCCAATCGGGGTAAGCTGAATTACAATTAATTGGTGGTATATCCCAAAAGAATTTGTTCATTTCTGTTGAATTGATGGGTAAATGTGGATGTTTACATGATTTTCCGCTACTTTGTCGTTTTATGGCCTTTTCTATGTCTTCTCTAAAATTTGTAGAATAAATTTTTAATAATTAATTTTTATCGAGATATTTCACTAGTGGGTAAGGAAAATAAATGAATAAAAGGTAAAAGTAAATCTATCTACTTGAATAACACAATTTGTGTTTGCTTCATTTTTGGAACTATAAGAATATCCAAATATCGAAAATTGAAGAGGGCGTTGGACTTTCAGGACTATTATATAAACACCGTATAATTCTAAAAGGAGAAGTGGGCGCGAGACTTAACATAGGAGGGATGAGATTGTGGCATTTGCCGGTGATCAATGGATGCACAAAAAGGTAGAGAGAATTGGAAACTACTAGGGGAAGCGTTTGCTCAACCAGTAGGCTGATTATAATTCTAATTATATTGCAATTTCATGAAAAAAAATGAAGCATCTTACATATATGATGATGAAATTTTCTTTAGTTACTCAGTATATAAACAGCTTTTTTTATAAAAACGTATTCAACTAACGCTTTGATGTAGAAACACTTTCATTTTATGCTTGCTATCTAATAGGCGCTTTACTCAAATGGCATCTCTAAACTTAACTATCAAGTTAAAATTCATTTCAAAAATAATTCGTATATGTAAAATAATAATTCAAGAAGCTGGTAATTGTACCAAATCTTGTAAAAATTAAGTCTACCACCAAAATCTACCATGGTATTCGGGGTATTTTTACGAGGGTTGTAATTTTTTTTATTGTTAAAGACGGTAAATATGAATGCTATGTGGTTATTAAAATACAAAATGTAAATCATTTTTTAAAATAATTTTAAAAACATTACAAAACCGATAATTTGTTCATATTTTTCGATATAAAAATGAATCGCAGAGATTTTTTGTTGCTTTTGTACTATTTTGTAATTTTGTTCTATAATTTTCTATATACAATGCTTAGTTTAGAAGTAATTGGTCAAAATCAAAAGGGAAACGCTAAACAAAGAAAGGGTAAAATTTTTCACAAAATTAAAAATAAATGAATTTTATACGAATAACTTTTATTACCCGGTTAAGATTGTTATATATGTTATTTAACTCTCAACATTAAAAAATATTAAAATCTGAGTAGTTTCCACGTAGTTAGAAATAAACCTACCCATTGATTTCACATAAAATGATGTCATTATAGCTGTTTGCTAATACTTCCGAAGATATTTTGATAAATAATCAAACAAAAACGTATAATTCAATTAATAAATAATATGTTTAAATTTTTTTATCAGATGGGCATAATTAATTGCAGTAGGATATTGTATTATTTTATTACTTACAATGTGGCAGCTCTGTCAACAATTAAGATATTTTTCATACGAATGATTGCAATTAACAAATAAATACCAGAAACGATTAATATCAATGTAAAGAATTTTCTAATATTACCCATTCTTCTAATCTTCATTATTATTTTTATAATGTTTTAATCATCGCATCTGTAAATAATAAATACATTTTAAACAATATTATTGCATTATTGTATTTTTCACTGAATTTGAAGCTTTCTAAATGTAACATATGTGTGTAAATCTTTTGATAAAAGAAGAGGCGGTTATTATTACGATAATAGGTAAATTTTTTGTTCGTATGAGATAGGAGATTGAATCAGAAGATTGGTCCGCTGTAGTCAGACAGAACACCGAAAGAATAAAGATTATATTAGTTTTATTCTAAAATTTGTAACGCTAGAAAATATTGACCACAAAAACAATGTTTTGGTATAGATGTTCATAGAATCACTTAATTAGTCCGTTTGCGTCAGTCTGCCATCAAGATAACTCAAAACCGAATTAACGTTTTTATTACCAATTATTTATTTTTTAATCGACTTCAATAAAGGAAAAGGTTCTCATTTTGCCTGTATAATTTTTTTAAGTATTATCGCTTATTGATTATTGTTTTCGTTTTATCAGAAATGGGTGGTATTTGTTTTATCTGAATATTTCATGCTTATTTAAAATTACCAAATACACGATTTATTGTGTATTTTATAATTAATTTAGTTTAAAATGGAAGTTTTACTTAGATAAATATAATATTTTGAAATTTAATAAACCTGAAGAGTCAGGTCGGTGCGTTGTTTTTTCGATTTGAATATATACAGTTTACCTAGGATGTAGGTTCGACCCCACTCGTTTCAATAATTAAATGCGATGAGCTGAAATATTGTTATTCACATGAGTTGAATTAATCAGTGGGTCATTACAGGTGTCGGTAAAGAACGACCTACTTGCTAGGCAAATACCTTTCATCCACTGCTAGCATACTACTAGCACAAGAAATTTTAAGAAAAAATTGCAATCCTTAGTGATAGGGGATGGGAGGTAAATTCTTAGCAATTAATTATATTTTGCCTGCGGCGCCAAATATTTCCTTAGCTAAAAACGAATTTATTTGCCACTTTTTTTTTACAAAAAAATTAAAATAGGCGTAATTTAAAATTATTTTTATACTTTGGAAGTAATTTTTGAAAAATTTGTATCATAAACAAATACTAAAAATATTAATAGTTTTAACAAACGTTAATAGCTGCCGATTTATTAAAAGTTTACTTGCATTAAACAGCAAAGAAATATTGTTTGTGTCATTTGTGTGTTGTGATATTGCCGCGGTAGTTTAATTTTTCGCATCAATACCATTGTCCTTGTTAAAAACTATCATTATAAAATTAACATTAATAAATCTTACAAAATATGATTTGATGACCTTATTTATGATCTTACTAAGAATTTGTACCAATTGACAATTAGTTACAGCATCATATAAATAATTGTAAACAGGTGTAAACGATCTCAAAACCGGTGTAACGTATTGTTTAATTAGAAAAGGCGAATGAACATTGTATACTTGTATTTTGGAAGGTGGCTCATTATATTTATTGTAAAAATTTAAATGTTGACTAATTTATAAAATAAAAATTTTTCCGATAATTTATTTTACCTAATAACGTACCTCCTTTTTTTATATCAATGAAAGCAATGAAATATATAATTAACAAAGATTCCCAGAAAAAATATATTTTAAGACAATTTTTTAAAATACTTATAGTATATTTTTACAACGGAATATTTAATTTTAGAACACATACTTTCTTTTTCTATTGTGATTATTTACTTGAATCAGTATACTTAAATTGATTATACCAAAACCCAAGAATTATTGATTTCAATGTTTATTGTTTATATGCCATTTTCGCCATTACTGATTTACAAACAATAACATATGCACATTCACTATAATTTTTTTAATATTTTTATTAATTGGCCACATTACTCTATTACAAACACGTCGTATTACACATTGCAACTAAAATATACCTGGAGATAGACGAAACTGACAAATGACACTACATACACAGAAGCTGAGCCGGTGTTTGTTTATACGGTTTTTAATGGAGCGCCATACTATTTACTTCATTCATAATCAACAGAGCGGCGCCACTAATCTGAAAAAATTTAAAATATTTTACTGATTTCAAGGAGGGGATTCTCCTCGATTTAAATAATATAGTAAAAGAATTAGTAACACAAATGATATATATATAGCCAGTGTTCAAACCCAGGAAGAAACGATAATTTTATTTTTTTTCCTTTTCCTTCTGTGTTGATTTATTTTATTTCATTAAACAAACTAACAAACATTATAACAAATTATGAAGTTCGCAATATCGTTAAGATTAAACAAATAATCATCAAAATCCACTATCACTCTTCTTCATTGACTTAATACATTTGTTGTTTATTTCAGACATAGTCTGAAATAAACAACAAAGACATCTATGAATTAAAATGTATGCAAAACGCAAGAGTTATTTTCGAGCAAGCATAGAGTAATTCCCTAATGCGTGAGATGCCAGCGTTATGGACATACTTAAACGTATTGTTATAGGCCCTATAGATGCGTGAAATGTGGAATTAACCTTAAAACATTGAATTGCAAAAACAAGAAAAATCAAGGAAACTCCAGCCACTTATGCCCTGTCTGGTGGACAACATCCTGCCAATTACAAAGGTTGTAAAATATATAACAAAATCAGACAACTGCGTTTCCCCAAGCTACGGGAATGAGTTTTCCCCAACATATAACCAGTGCTCAAAGGAACTAATGAAAGGCCAAACTCACAAGATACAGTAAAAGTCATCCAGCGGATGTTTTATGCAGATGAAGCTAGATCTCGTGAAGAAAATGCGGTATCAAACCAGCAAGGCGTAAACGAATTGTTTTTTGCAATTCAGGAATGCTTTTCAGAATTGAAACATATTTTAATCAAACAATCAGAACACATGACCCCGTAATTAAACCTCCTTACAACTACCATCTCAAAATTTTTGATATAAGTCATTAGAATTATTTTATTTAAATAACCTCAAAATTTATATGAAAAATTGAAATAAGTTTTTGGTTTTTTATTTTTTTTCTCCGAAATTTGGTGAAAACTTATCTTTTTATGTTCCAAATACACTATAATTTTTTTGAATTAAAATATTTATTTTTTCATCTTATTTTGAATAAATATCGAAAAAGCACCCTAATTTTCAATCGAAAAATTTTGAGTTTATGTGAAAAAAGTGTTAATACAAAAGTTGTAGATCTTTTTATTACCTATAACTTTGTCATTTAACTTTTTTCTTTGACAACTTTGTCATTTGACTTTTAGTTTGGCCGGAAATCGAGATAAATCGTGTTTTATCGTTAAAAACTTATCCCCTCCTACTTCCCGAACTCAGATCGCTCGTTATTTATTTTTCCTTTCATTTGTATCATATTATCTTGCGTTTCAAATGGGTTTTAACCTACTGTAATTTTCTTCCACTTTTTAACATTTTTTAAGGCATCTACTCTGGTCTAAATGGTTATAACAGCTGTTATAGGTTACATTATATTGTCGGATGCATGACTGGCCGCGCATGATGAGATTTTCTGATCAGAATTTATTATGGTCAATGCATACCTTCAGATAGTCCTAGAAGAAACTCATAAAAGAAAATCTGATCTTACGTCAGACAGCTTCCCTCGCAAATAAAATAATTTTTATTACAGTTTAAATATCGTGATTATAAAAATTCAAGAGAATATAAATAAGGAACTGCCTGAGGTATTATAAATAAGGTATTATATATTTTGTGATTTGCAAGGATAAAATCATTTCTACAAAGTTTAATAATTTGAGTTGCCATAAAAGTTCGTAAAATAGTACAAAAGATAATATTTTAAAAAATACATTTAACTTTTAAAAAACTCGTTTTGGGCCTTATTAAAACAACGTGGTATGATAAGGCCCTATGATGAAAACTTGAAGCTTTGATTAAAATTGATGCTCATTAAAATTGATCCAAGATTTTTATAAAATCAATAAATGAGACTTAAACTAGTGTCAATCATGTTTAAGACAATAAAAATCTTAGCAGTATACAAATGAGCAGAAAATGTAGTTAATAATGCAATTTTAGGAAAAACGGACCCGTGAGTAAAAGTGTTGGTTGGAAGCGGGATGGGAGTTGTAGTATCATACGGGATTTTCGTTTTTTGAAATTTGGTTAGTAAATTTTCGATTTAAACTTTACTAGTGCTAATTTTTTCGTTGAAATCTCAACTCTAATATGTATTTAAAATATAATACTTGTTTATATTCAAAAAGATCGTTAAAAACCGAAAAACTATAATAATTTAAAAAAATCATTAATTTATTTTTTTATTGTAAATAAACGTTTAAATAGGTTACAACTAAAAAATACAAAGGCTGAGAACTGAGACAATTTTTTTACTATTTCTTGTGATTCGCAAGTATTTACAAATTATCAGGTCAAAGTGTTTTATTTAAACATAAATACAAAAATTAATAGTAAAATAATTTTATTACAATCTTTGGCTGGGTGTCGCAAGCATGGCTTAAAGGGCACAAATTTGTGCTAAAATGGCCAGGGTTCTGATGTGTGTTCTAAAAATTAATAAAATTAATGATATTGAACTGGACAGATGAACTCTAAAAAATTAAAGATATAGAAAATAAACCTAAAGAAATTCCGTAATGTTTGATCAATTCTAACGACGCCCACGAAAAAAAAAAGATTTCTATAACATTATTTAACTTTTATTATTTAACACAACCTTGATATTTTGTTAGTTTTTACCTATTTAATTGCAGTGGGACTTTGAAAGCCGAGATTAGTTGAATACTTGTATAACCTGTAAGTTACTTGTAAGTTACCGTTTAATTATAATAAAAAAAGAAATTCATAATTTTTTTTTAAATTAATTTTTTCGGCTTTTCTTTTTCTAATAGAAAATTCAATATTTATGTTTGGAAAAATTAGAATAAAATCATATGATTTTCATATCGTTTCTTCATGGATTTGACCACTAGCTATGTGATAAAAAGTGTATATATATATATATATATATAAATAATGATATGGTTATATATACAACAATACTATTTTTTAATACTATTTTAAGGTTGAGAAATCAACGAAAAAAAATGAGGAATATTAAAGTTCAAAAATCGAAATATGATCATAAAATTTATCGATTGAAAATTATATAAATTAATAATATGAATACTTAAAATACAAATATCAATAAATTTCATATAAAAAAACTTCAGCCTAAGCATTATCTAATTTCTTACATTGAAGCCTCAATCTTCATATGAGTTTCTACAACGTTATGTAATCATTTATAATGTAGGTTAAAACTTTAGATAATGCCATTTTTATACTCTACATACATAATATGTCAGAGTATATTAATTTTAGTCTAAAGTCTGCAACGCTTGAAAATATTGACCGCACAAACAAAATTTTGGTAAAGGTGTTCATAGAATCTAATAAGTGCATTTCTTCATGTCCGTTCGTCAGTCTGTCATCATGATAACTTAAAAACAAAAAGAGATAAAGCGCTGAAATTTTGGTGATGTATTTTAAACATAAAAAGTGAGTTTAAGCTTATGAACGAGAAAAACAGGTCCATTCGGTCCAATGGATCCTTTACTCTTCATCCTGGATCCTTATTATTGATAATCTTTTTTTTTTTTTATCGATCAATTTTTTAATGAATATGATTATTTGCACATCAAGAATATTTCAAAATCCGTGTATGGCAATTGGGATTGTTTTGATTTTATTTAGATATTTTAAACGAAAATAATTTTTTATTTTTACCGTTAATTTGTCTCACAAAAAATTGCAAATTATTAAAGCAGATGTAATGAAAATTATAAACTATAAATATGGAAATAAATTGAAATATATACATATATATATATATATATATATATATATATATATATATATATATATATATATATATATATATATATATATATATATATATATATATATATATATATATATATAAAATAAATCAATAAATAAATAACGATTGTCAGAAAACAAAAAAGAAAGCCCAAAGAATAAGAATAATTGCACTCATCAAATCGAAGACAATATAATTCATGTAAAAAATATGTATCCATTTTTAATCTATTCTAAAACTATTTCACACGGTTATAAAAATAATATTATGTACAATAATAATTCGAATCAAATGATGTTTATTATTTTAACTCTTAAATGGATAAGGTATTCATGATAAGCCAGAATTTTATTTGTTTGTTATACAGTAAATAATTGTATTTATTAGAAAAAAAGAAAACATTTTATTCACTTATAGAATAATCATCACACATAATATAAGTATAATAAATGTTATTATTGTTTATTATTTTGAATTTATGATCAAAATCAAAACAATAAGCTTAAGTCGAAAAATATATATGAAACAAGCTGACCCGGCAAACGTTGTTTTGCATGCATATTATTTTCAGGAAACATTTTTTTAGTTCTATAAAAATAACTATCTACTATAAGTATGCTGAGATGTACTTATAACCAAAATCGTTTTAAACAATGAAAGTATGCTTTATTTAGGTTAATAAATTAATCTTGATGAAAGTAACGAATATATTTTGAATTAAAATTCTTGATAGCTAAACATCAAAAATTATAATTCATATTTTACTATCAATTATGACAGTTGAATAAAATAATGATAAATCTCTCAGCGCAATAAAGTGTACAATATTATCGTGATTAGTCCGTCTTTAGCCTTTAAATTTCATTGTTTTTTCCCTTTGACTTTGATCAGTTATGGACCGGCGAGGGCGGGAGATGAATTCAGAAAAAAATCATAATTAAAGGAAATTGAAATTATAAACTGAATAAGAATTTATCGTACTACAATTACTATATACGATTGCGATCTTGCAACCCTATTGCGGATCTGTGGATAGAATGAAAAAAATAAAATCGGGATGAAAAATTAGGGGTTGATCGTAGAAGGGTGAAATTAAGAGTAATATGAATTTTTTTAATTCTAAGTCATGACAATATAAAAATAAAAATCTTTTCAAAAAAATTAAAGTTTATAAATAACAAATAAAAATAGGGGTTGATCGTAAAGGGGTGGAAATTTAGGGTTGTATGTATTTTTTAATGCCACATTATAAAAAAATAAAAACAAAAAATTTCGCCCAAAAATTAAAAAAAAAATTTTAAGGGTGAACAACCCTTATCACTTAGGGGTATGAAAAATAGATAGTAGCCGATTCTCAGACCTATTGAATACGCATATAAAATTTGGTAAAAATCGGTAAAGCCGTTTCGGAGGAGTACGGTAACAAACATTGTGACATGGAAATTTTATATATAAGATTACACTAAAGTAAAATTAAAATAAATAAATATGAAACGATTACAATATAAAACTATAAATCGTAAAAGCACACGAAAACGAACGAATGAAATAACAAGCAAGTATTAATTATTTCAAAAATATTATCTTAACATGTAACGTATAAGTAAGTAAGATAGTTAAACGAGATTATGCGGAAGAAAGAGAGATGAACCTATATTTAATATAAAAACATTTATATATTTTAGAATTTAATTATTATAATTTTTTTATAACAAGAAATAAAATATAATACAATTTTTAATAAGTTCAAATAATTAAAAAAAATTGTTAACGTCTCTTTCTTATGTATATTCAGACAAATATTTTATACGTTTCTTTATTTAATAAGTACATAAACAGAAACTATTTTAAGCCCTTTTTAGGATTATCATCGTTGCGTTTTTTATTCCACAGGTAGCTAAAATCGTAACTCTTCCTATTGGTTTTCATTGCTGAATTAATATAAATATGTCTCTCATCTAAAGTAAAATAGAATGAATTTTTTATATTACAATAGCGGAGTATTGACAATAAACTGACAGCGGTTTCTCTTGAACTCTTAGCGGCGTATTCTCAAAAGTGTTAGACATGTGACAAGTACGAAGTTAAAACTACAATGATAAGCCTATAGTTTTTGACTAGTCTAAGAAAATAATTATTTTAGTTATTTAGGCACTTTGGTTAAATACGTAAACGATGGATGCAATAGTCTTACAAACTAATTTTATTTAATTAATATATAAAATACTTCTGGAAGTTCCTTGAAATTCTCATGATAGCACTGCTTACTCTGGTCTATAGCCACATTCATAGGGTATTCTGGTCTAGAGCTCTACTTTTTGGGTATTTTTCAAACTAGGGTAAAAAAAAATTAAAAACATTTTTAGCATCCATTTTTTTATACAATATTTATTGATTTTTAAAGTATATAAAAAAAATTAAAAAAAAAAGTTAAAAATTCATCCAGTGACAGGCCGGTGAAGAGGGGGTTGCCAGTCAAACGGTTCTCCCTGGTTGACATGATTCCAACCCTTGTAGTGATTTAAATCGAACAAACAAACAAAATTCTTAATTAATAAAGATGTCGCTATATCTTGGACGTTGGCGTTCACTTGAAAAAAAAATTTTTTTTTACCCCTGTTTTTCGACATTTACGAATTTTTTAAAAATACTTCAAATTAAAATTTTCCAAAATCCAAGGTCCAAGTGATAAAGAATTGTATAAAAAATATTCTCTCAAAATTTCAAAATAATCGGTCAAATAGAACTTGAGACATCATGTCAACCACCTCAACAGAAGGAGTTTTGAGAAAAACGAGTTTGAAGGTTCATCGCTCCGCTCGGCCGGCTTAGATGCCACATCACAAAATCCGCTGTATCTCCCAAAATAATTCGAATTTAAAAAAAACCTTTTAAGAGCATATTTTTGAAAGTCTTTGAAAATATGCAAATTGATTTTTTAATTTTCTAGACCAGAATACCCCCTTAAACATCCACTGAATTTACCTGAATAGGTACCTACTAGTACTTTTTACACATGCATATAATGTAGGTATTAATCCATGAAACTTGAATATACTCGAAATAATTAGTTAATAAGGAGATAGAAACTTTTGAATTCCAAACGGACTTGTGAATATTTTAAATATTGTTTATAACAGACTCAATAATACCTTTCGAAATTACAATGTCGGTAAGAAATTTTGAGGAGTTTCTTTTTATAAACGAGTAAAGCGAGATAGTCTTGGTATAGGTTTTGATCTTATATGCATGATTTTGTATGTTGTTGTTGTATTGCGATTTTCCAAGACCATTTCATATGATATTGTAACTCCTAATAAAATGAGTATTTCAAAAAAAAAAAAAAAAGTATTTAATAATTAGAATATTTAGAAGAGTTCATTTATAATACACATTGTAATTCATCATTCTGTTGTTTAAAATTAATTGATAAAAACATTTTTATATTAGGATGATCTTGTCCATTACTTACAAAAGAACGAACACCCACTTCTGGGTTTTATAATTGCATTTTATTATCCAGAATGTTATATGTTTTTTTTATTTATTTATTACAAACAGTTAGTTAGTTAACAGTGAAGGATTGTTATAAACGGTAGACGATAAAATAAATAGCATTTTATATATATAAATAGATAAAGTTACTTAAAGCAAATAATGAAAGCGAATTGTTGTTATTTATTGTTTATTATTTCTGTTATGATTTTTTATTTAGTGAGTGCTAATGATAATGAAAATCATACCGAAAATAATTATTGTTTAGATTTAAAACCACAAACATCATTAGATATGGATCAAGTAAGTGCAGTTCAATTTATTATGATTTTAAACATATTTATGTGTTTTTTTTTCAACCGATATCAAAAAGCTAAGGAAAATTTAAAGTAGTGATTGTGATTAATTTTAGGATAAATTATTAGCTTCAATCTGATGTGTATACACTAAGAAAACTTTTAAGTGGTACGAGTATCACTGTTGTTTCTTTGTTAAAGAAACAACAGTGAAGCAGGCGACAGGAAGAAATTTGAGACACATAAATTTTTGCAAAGAGTTTTAAAAATTTCAATTAAAAGCTCGATTAAAAAATTTCATTTGTTCTCCAATATTAAATTAATATTTCATAAACTATGACTAAAAATTTAAGATAATTTTTTTGTTATGTTCGTTTTTTGAAAATTAAAGAACTACTGTATTGTTCTATTTGTTCTTAACAATACTATCAAATATCTCAATAATTGGATCCAAGGAGATTTTTTGTTTCTGTATCCGAATTTGGTATACTTTATATCTCCAATTATAACCACGTGTAAAGATATTTGGCTTACTAAATATTTTTCGGAATACAAAAATTATTCTTTTAAAAGCTAAAATAATACCCTTTTGTGATTGGAATTGAAAATACGTCTCACAAAATAAAAATTTTTGAAACTAGATAATTAGCTTGAAACTCGAAAAACCCATTTGCATACATAAAATGAATGAATACTTTAAATAATACGAATGTAATATACAAATTTATTTGTTGGTTTCCATTTTTACGATTTTTTATTCCAAATTATATTCAAACATATAAGTTTTATGTATTTTTGTAATCCTCAACACTTAACGGCGAATCTAACAATACATTATTTATCAAAATCGATTCAGTTATTTAGTATATACGAGGGAACATATTGATGGTTATAGATACACACACAACCCTCGGATAAATAAAAAATATGAAAATTCAATACAATGACTGAAAAATATAAAGTAAAACAGATAAAAATTACCCTGTTAAATCCAAATTGATTCACCAGGATATTAAAAAATATCAAGTTTTGTTTGGATTTAACTTGGTTAAATATATAACTAAAATAAACAATGAGTTTGAAGTAATAACACCAACTTTGTATGCGATGCATCGCTTCGACTTTGTGTATAAGCCTTCACTTTTTTGATGAAGTTTAAACAAAGTTTTCGCATGATATTTGAATAATTTCATTAATGATGCTTCATACTTGAGTTTCAAACTGGTCTGTGAATAATTGGCAAACAATTTTTTTTCAAAAAAACTTGTTTTATTACAATTTTAGTTAATGGGTATGTGGAACGGTGTTGAAATTATTCAACATCAACATCGTGATTATCATCAAATTGTTTCGGAACGAATTTGTCCTGTCATATTAATATCTGACTCAACCAATGCTGAAACTCCAAGTCCATATGATTACAATGGAGGATATACAGATTATGCATACTCGAATAGTCACAATTTGCGTCGTGGACGTAATCGTGGTTTTCGACGTCAATATTGGCGTAATATGAGTTTGTTATGGGATGAAGGATCCTTTACTGTTGAATATTTATTACGCTATGATCAACATAAACCTGGTCTATGGATTAGTTCTGGACCGCAAAATAGTAAGTACCAACTTTAAGTATTTTTTTATAATAATTGTTAATTTTTGAGTAAATTAATTGTTTACTCGATGATTTCTGCTTGATTAATAATAGGTATGTTTATGGTATAGCATTTTGAGCTAATAAAAGAAATTTTTAAACACGACATACATAATATGTTAGAGTATATTCAATTTAGTCTAAAGTTTGTAACGCCAGAAAATATTGACTTCATAAACAAAATTTGGTAAGGGGGTTCATAGAATCATCTAATTAGTGAATTTCTGCATGCTCGAACGTCCGTCCGTGAACAAGATAACTAAAAAATGAAAAGAGATAGCGAGTTGATTCAATTTTTGATCCATTAAAGATAGAAGAAGAGTCCAAAACAAACAACTTTTGTTTGAAACATTTTTTCGTTTAGATTCGCTTACAATTTCAGGTCAAATATATGTAATTAGCTCATATATAATTATGTAATGTAATCATGTAATTGCAATACATATTATTATTATTATCATCATTATATATGTATTTTATGAATGCTCATCATTAAAAATAGTTCAAACATTAATGCTGATATTTCGAGTATCTATACAATTAACTATGTTAGTTGTGATATTCACGTGTTATATCTAAAGAATATTTTCAAGCTTGTCATGACTATAATAAATAAATAAATGATAACTGAATAACCAATGTCAAATTAATCTTAAGCGGCATTGACGCAAAAATTTAATATTCACATGAAAATGGAGTTCTTGTCGAAAAAAGTTTCTATATATAAAATAGAATATTGACTTTAGCTTTTGAAATTTCGTTTCATGAAAAACGGCACGCCCTCCGTTTTCATTTCAAGATTGTGAATACCAAATTTCGTATCATTAGGACGTTTATTTTTTGTACATTTAGTACTATAACTATGAGAGTTCTGTAAAAGATTCAATTTTTTTTACTATGGGCAATACTTATAAAATAAGGATGAGTGTGTTGAGTGGAGATGACGTTGAGATTCAGTAGTATGGAAGTGTATGACTAATAAGTTAAAGGTTTGTTATTGGTATGAATTTGGTATGGTATTATTTGATTAAGGAAAACAATGTTTGTGGTGTAATTAAAAAACTTTTCAATCATTCAAACACCACATCGTAGATTAAAAATTATATTTATAATTATTAACCACATTTAATTTTTTGGTATAATATTAATTGAAAGAAATAATGATTTTTAATTATAACTATCTCACCATTTATTATATATAACATGTAAAAATTATTAAGTGATAAAACGATTCCGTTATTAATAATAATTCCGTACCAAAAGTGTGAAAAAGGTTCTATTTATACATTAAACTTCAATCAAATAAATGGATCGTCGGTAGCTTAATTGGTTAAAGCGTTCAACCACTTTGTTTTCAAATATCTATATGCATTCAAATAACCTTTCAAGGCAGCTTAATAATTGGATTCTGTAGGTATTAATAATAAATCCCCAGTAATTTGGTTAGCACAAAGTCTAATGAAAGATGTTCAAACCCAGCCTAGAACTATCATAGTTATACTACTTACATTAAAATTAACATTAAATTATATTAGAGATTGACTATATTGTAGAGATCTCATTTTCATAGAGGTTCCGTATATAATTAGGATAAAACTACCAAACTTAAATATGAAAATCATGTGTTTCTAGATTGAGCTAGTTGAGTTTATTTTTTAAATATTAGACTTTTTAGGAATTCAGTTCATTTAATGTAACTTTGTAACCATTTAAAAGTTTTTTGGTAGTCACTTTCTCTTACTGGCATATTTTGAAACTTTAAGTCACTGCCTGAGATTTTAAGGAGGTATTAATCTAATCTAATTTATTAAATTTATAAAAATTTTATCTAATTTATTAAAAAAATAAAGAAATTAATTTTTGTAAGAAATTTTATTGGCTACAAAAATTCATTCTGTAACTATTTAAGCCATAGCTTATAGGGAATATTCACAGAAATATAATTTTGACAACCTTTCGGTTTGCAAAATAATTTTAGCGGCTCTAAATGGTAACTTTTTATACTTTTACAATTTTTTAAAAGAAACAAGATTACGCTATTAAAAAATTAAAAATCTATTAAAAATATTAACGCAGACGCTATTAAAAAATTAAAAATCTAGTTGTACATTGTATTTGGACAGTATACAAATTTATGTTATAAATCTATGATAGTGTAATAATTTTGAAATACACTGTATATTATAAATAATATTATAATATTTTCTACTTCCTCTGAGAAAATTTATTTAGCCTGTGATGCTCCTACGTGACAAATTTTCAACTGCATGTATTGGCATGACAAAACGTATAGAAATACGGAAACATGAATAAATGATGATTAATTAAACTTTATGAATAAATTAAGGAGGTCATGTGTATATTTGATCTTACTATACACTCAAAAAAATAATAATAAGAATTATAATAAATTTACGCAGATGTAGTACGAATAATCCAATAACGTACATTGTATCTCATATATTTTAAAAGAATAATATTTAAGAGTAAAAAAAAATTTATGAATTAATTCAATTAAAATCTATATCTGAGAACATAATCATATTTTATTAGACATATTACAGACAATTATCTTCTTATTAAATGTATATTTTGTCTATCTATTAACACTGATAGAAGTAATGCATTAAACCAGAAATTTCTACTATTAAGAAGACTCTCATCTATTTGGAAGTGCTACATTATTAAAGAAATTTGTTGTTCATGGTTGTGTAATTTCTTTATATAAAATTAAAATAATTTTGTTATATAATATTAAAAATTGTAATATAACAAGTGTAGATAACAACTAATAGTGTTAATTATTTTAATATTTAAAATATGGTTGCGAATCACTATTTAAACTATTTTTATTAGGCTACCAGACTGATTTTAAATTTGCTTTTTGCATCAAAATGTAAATACTAGAATCTATACAAAACTTGAAAATAAAATTAAAATTGATTTGAAAACAAAGATATTATAAACTATTAATGATTATTTCCCATCGCTTTCTTGAAAACAATGAACAACATATAATTTATATGAAGATACTAACCAATAATGCTATACGTTAGTATTTACGTATTTGTTTGAACTTTGAATGTCCATATCTTTCATATTTTAAAGGTTTTAAAAAAATAACTTCAGAGTCATGCCCGGGAAGTGTAGATATTATGTATGACGAGTATAAAAATTCGAATTCTAGGTGACATATGAGCTGATCAAAACATGCAATATATTCAAAATGTTAAATTTAAACAAAACAAACAAAAAATGGCTAGGAAATATCATATAACAACTAAAAAAATATAACACGTAATAAAATTAAGATCATGCTCATTTGAATAAATTGAATTAGTTAATTTAATGAGTCTTATTTATCATTGAATAATAAAAATGTGGGTTTTGTGAAGAGACATAACTTCATGAATTAGGTACACTCAATGAGTCATTTCTAAATTGAAAAGGAAAACAAACTGTGTTCAAATAACGAGTGATACAACAGAAAAATCTTTAGAATTATTTTCTTCTGATCAGCCACACATTTATTTATATACTGCAGCAGTTTTATAGAAAAAAAAAGTGAAAATAAATTGGTGTAAGCTGTTGAAATATCCAACATATGAGTATCAATGTTGGAACTATTATTAATCCTTAGTATTCATTATATAAAGTATGTACATATGTAGTCCATGCAATTTGACTAATTTTTGGAAATCATTTTAAATATTTATTTATTACATAATAAGCAGACTACTACATTAATATCTCCAGGAAATCTACACTATTGCCAGAGTAAATCAATGTTAAATTTTCAAAACAGCGCGAATGTCGATGTTTCGTTTGTCACGTGGTACGTGCGACGTAGCAGGCTAGTAAGCTAGTTCACATAACAAAACAGTATAGCATATGTCATGACATACTTGTTTAATATACAGTCTAGTGCCATCTTTAGAGCCGTCACCAATCACAGGGCGTTTCGGTGCCAGATAAAAATTCAAAAATTATTACATTTTATTTTCGTGATATAAGGAAAGTAATAATTTAGTTTAAATAAGGTGAAATATATTTTTTTAGGCTATTATCTTACAGAATGGCCACATGTTGTAGTATATTTTCAAATAGCCTATTATAGGTGTTTGTTATATATTATTTATTAAATAGGTAGACATATATTATTTATTAAAAAAAATTGAGCAAAAATTGAAACATCTAAACAGTTTAGATTTTCGAACGCAAGTTGTTTGCATTGAAGAAACGAATATTTTTTTTGTATTCGATTTTCTCAAAAATGACTATTACGTTGAAAATCGCTATGCATTGTATGGCTAAGGTTTTTTATGTGAAAGAAAATGTCTCTGCTTTCGTTTTATTTATGCCTCGTAATATTTACGTACATTTTACCTAGATAAAAATTTCGTTATGTTAACCAGTTTTTCTATTTTGAAATTATTCGTATTACCTTTTGAAAAAGACAAACGAGATATATGTTTTCTATACATTCTGTAGCACAAACTTGGAACTGCAATAAATATTAATATATCAAAGCGTCAGCCTTCTTTATTATTAGGCATATGTTTCTAGTTTTTTCACTTTACCTTTTCAAAAAATTATTGCTATAGGTTTTGAATTACAATTCTTGTAATTCTAAAGAAATAATTAAATTCAATAAAAAACTTTGTTTGAATAACTACTTATGATATATTCGTAATACTCTCTTAAAAATGTCAGACATAGAGAAATGATTTCATTAAGTAGGTACACTTTTTGGAGTACGGAACTCTAAAAATAATTAATTAAAAAAATAATCTAAATATGATAATTAGCTTAATTATTACTTCTCTCATATTACATGAAGCGAGTCTGTCATTTTACACAAATAAAATAATTAGGTAATGTTATTAATAGCATAAGATATATATTTCTCTAGAATGTCTTGCATAAATTAATTCAGTATAACCTTGAGTATATCGACATATTATGTTCTAAAATAATTACAGTTTACTATTCCATTAATTACACCGAAAAATTCCGAAGAAATTTTTAACAATTATAGGTACTCAATCTCTTTATTATATAATATATAGTAGAATTTAATTTTTTATTCATTAAAACATTAAATATTTTATATTTATATTATTAGAACAAACGAACTGTTTCATCTTTGTATGTCATTGTTAAATTCTACAACTTGGATATTTTAACAACTTTTGTTGTATTAACACATTGTTTCCGTTTTACTGAAGTAGAAAAGGCAGTTACATCTGTAATGATAGAACGACTCTTACGCAATTTAAAATTGAAAGATAAATACAAACTGAAAATATTACATATGTGACGGGAATCGAATCCAAGACTAGCTAATGTGATATGCTATCAACTACACACCACTTATGCTAGTTAATTAGGGATATTATTATGTGTTTGGTTCACAATAGTATCAATTATTTATGTTGTATATGCAATTGTTTGCCTTGATTGTATATGTATTATTATTATCAATATTAACACAAGCGAATTGTTTCATTTTAAATAATTTTAAATAAAACACAAAAATTACACACTTCCCTAGTGTTCATAATAATAATAATAATTCATACACGCTCAATTTGTCAGCAACTGTTTATTTTTTGTTGTTATAAACGAATTGTTTAATTTTTTTTGACAATTTGTTTGTGTTCATATTTTAAAAGTAAATATTTATACAAAATCGATTTATATTTAACATTCAAAATATAAGTTAACACAGTTTCAGTTTAAGACCGTCGATTAAATTTCAATTGTCCGAAATGCATTTGTTCATTTGACAAAATTTGATTTTGGTGATTCTGAATTCATATTTGTAGCTGATTTGTAAACCAAAGCGATCAGTGCTGGAATAAACAATCGCGGTCCCCGAAGCAAATGTAAAGAGTGGGGTTCTTACCGTTAAAAATGATAGTCGAAAAAACAGCAACTATTCTTCACCTTATTTAACTATATTTATATCTCGGCATGTATAAGCGATTTATGCTAAGTTTTTATAAGATTTATATTAAGTTTTTCGAAATGTTAAAATTAAGCCAAAAACGTCAGATATATATAGTTTAATTTTTAGATAATACTGCAAGAAAGAATGGTGAATATTTATTTAATTCTTCTAGTCAATTGGGTAGTTGATTGATACTGAATTTGCTATTTTACTTATCAAATGTAAAACTAGACGGAATACTATAACAGAATTCCAAAATTGGAACAAAACTAACTGGAAAATAAACAAAAAAAATAAAAATAAAATAATTTCCATCTCTTTTTTGAAAAAAGAAGATGTATATGAAATTACTATGTATATAAATATGATGACCTCATTCGTATCATATTTATTTGTCCAACCGGAAATCCCAAATCCACATCCAACAAAGTACATCGAACCAATACAGTGTGAAAGCTGGTGTACCTCAAGGCTCCTTGCTTGGACCCCGCCTATTTTTATACTACATTAACGATATCCCGAGGGATCGAGCTACCGAAACAGCTCTCTTCGCCGACGACACGGCCATCTATTGTTCCTCATGGCAACCGAAACAAGTTTCGAGTTGCCTTCAATCCCGATTGACCATCCTTGAAAACTATTTCAAGTCATGGAAAATCAAAATTAACCCTACAAAGACCCAATCTATTCTCTTCACTCGAAAGAATAAATTTTCAACATACACGCTTGAATTGAAGATGTTTGACACGCAAATCCAGCAAACTCATAGTGTTGTCTATCTGGGTGTAATCCTCCAAAGGCAGTTGAACTGGACACAGAACGCCAAAAGGCGCCTGGCCCTGGGAAACGCATCCTTTGCAGGATTGTACCCACTACTCAGCCCCAGGAGTAAACTGGACGAACGTTTAAAGCATCGACTCTACAAGTCATGTATCCGCCCAGTACTCACGTACGCAGCCCCTATTTGGACTAACGTTGCATATTCGCTCATCACGAAGATGCAGCAATTCCAAAATCGTTGCCTTCGAGTCATCTCGAAAAAACCCCCAAGATTTCCGTCCGAAGCTCTCCACCGCGAAACTGGACACCCAACTATTCCAAACTTTATCCTTACCACCTCAAAATCCTTTTTCCAATCTTCACGCAACAATCCCTTCCCGGAAATCAGCAAACTGGGTCAATTTGACCCAAGGATGCTGCTTTTTGGGAAAAGATTTCCCATGCCACACGATGTCGGTTGCACCTAGTTCCGGTGTAATCTTAATTGTATATAGTTTCTTTTTCTTTTCTTTTCTTAATTTACAGGTTAAGCTAGTTTTAGGGGTGGCCTATCCATCCACATAGGTTAAGTATTTTCAAATGGTTTTTTTTTTTAAATTTTCCATTTTATTAAAACGATGTAATGAAAAATTGTAATCTCGATGTAACTAGTATATAAGATGATGTATTATAGATAAAGCTTAGGCTAGGTGCTATAGTTATAAGCCGATTTGTTTTTTGTATATATTTTTGATGAAATAAAGAATTATTAATTTGAAATTTGTATCATATTTATATTGAAATTCAATCAGGATCGTCTCTAACCTATTGATGACCCTGGATACAGGACATAACTTTGACAGAGCACCGATTTTTTTAATTCCTTTTATTTAATTTTGCATTTATTTGCATTTTTTTTATAAACGTGTGAAAAATTATCGATCAAATGATGAATTTCAAACATAATGTAAATCACAATTTGTATCAATTTTTTATGTGCTTTCTTAATTAAATTGTTCAATTCAAAATTAGCACTTCACGCGTCTCTCAATTCGCAAATGACATCAGTCACTACAGTTACTCCTGATGGAAAATACAAAATAAAAATTAAGCAATGGAAAAATGATGATTTTCATTTAAGTGTAGGAGGTACTGAGTATACCGTAAAATTGTATTTTTATTTAAATTTATCTACGCATGCTGAAATCAGGGAGACTAATTTTTAGGCGAAAGTAGAAAAGCTTCGCACATTTAAAAGCTTATAAGCTAGGAGTAATTGTAAATATCGACAATCAGTGAAATATACCAAGCCATAACTATAGATTGTTCCTATGAATCACTGGGCAAGTGCACATAGTACAGATTGATTTTTTATTTTTTGTTTATCTATTTGTTTAATCAAGATTTGTGGACATCCGTATATTGTTTTTTTTTTTTTTTTTATTTTATTAAATTTGTAAAATAAATTTCTCTTTCTATCCCTAAATTTCTATACCCAAATTATAGTCAATTTATAGATATTACTATTTTAATATAATAAATTTCTTTTTTAGGTTCTTCATTAATGGATAAAAAATTTAATTCATTTACTGGTCATGTACAAGTATTGAAAGCTGTTGGTACACATTTAGTATTAACATTTTGTCATATTTTTCCAAATAATGAATTATTTACTGTTGTATTATCACGATCGTTAGAATTAAATCAACAGGATTTATTAAGTATACATAATTTATTAACTCGGCGACATCTAAGTAACTATCATATACAAAAAGTATGTAGTAATAGTTGTATAAGTAATCAATTTAACTATTATTTAATATTTTTAACCTTAAGCATAATATTTTCATATAACATGAAAAAACATTAAGATTAGTTAAATAAATCCACATTTTGATTTTAAATTTATTATTTGTAAAGCCCTCATCCTGCAAAGTTTCGTTATAATCAGTGTAGCCGCTTCGAAAAATTTCCACTATATAAATTTTAACCTCCTCTCTCACCATATAGAGTTGAAGGAACTCGTAGAAAAGTACACTAAAACACTTTCGGTAGCCTCTGCTTTATGTCTATAAAATTTCGTTTAAATCAATTCAGCCGTTTCGAAGCACCTTGTAAACATCTGTAAGTTGTACCTTACATCCGACATTCTACAATTTCGCTCGATAACTTTATACTTCACATGGGCAACAATATTCCATCATGTATAGAAACCAAATGTTTTAATTTGTTGTTGTTTTTATTTTGTAATCAAAGGAAAAATAATTTACGAGCGATCTGTGGTCGGGAAGTACAAGGGAGTGAGTTTTTAAGGTTAAAACAGTTTTTACCTCGATTTCCAGCAAAACTACAAAATCTATGGGAAAAAGCAAAATGGCAAAGTTGTAGGTAATAAAAAGATCTACAACTATTGTATTTGTACTTTTTCACATAACCTCATAATTTATGTGAAAAATTGAAATAACTAAGTTTTTGGTTTTTTATTTCTTTTACAAGAAAATTTTTTTTCACGAAATTTGGTGACAATTTCATAGCTTTTTATGTTCCAAATACATTGTAATTTTTTTATTTAAAATATTTATTTGTCCACCTTATTTTGAATAAATATCGAAAAAGCACTCTAATTTTCAATCGTTAAATTTTGAGGCTATGTAATAACAGTGTAAATACAAGTTGTATATCTTTTTATTACCTACAACTTTGTCATTTAACTTTTTCCCACAAGACTTGTAGTTTTGCTGGAAATCAAGATAAACTGTGTTTTACCATTAAAAACTCACCCACTTCCACGTTCCGATCTCAGATTCGCCGTTAATTTTGAAAGGCTAATATCCTGAAATAATAATTTAAATATGAAACAAAACAGGTTAAAATAAATATCACTTGGAAAAACAATTTACCTATCTATACATTGAAGTAATTAAAATGTGGATACCAATAATTTATATGATTTTATGAAATTTAAATTATTTATAGTTAATAAAGTATAAAATATAGAAAAAATTTAATGTATGAAATATAATATTTTTCTTTTTAAATCTAATTGTGAGCGAGCAATATTGTTTGTTTGTTATTTTATAAAAAATTGATGACATTAAAGTGTTATATGTGGCAAAATTTTTATAATAAAAATCAAATTTGAATTCTTCCACTTCCCTCTTTTGATCCTACTACTTTCCTAGATGTTTTTTCTATGTAATGTTGTCTTTTAGATACTACAACTATTTATAAAAATCTATTTAAAATGAAATATCCTTAGAGAATTTATTTTACCCTCTATACCATTAACCAAGTTTCGTATTCGTTAGTGTTATCAATGTAACTATGGGTGAGTAACCTTAAATATAAGCAATAAGTTAGGTATTAAAAGAGGATATTAAAATCATCATCGATTAAGACTGGTTTTCACCATTTCACTAACGCTACTGTTAGCTATTAGTTAGCGTTAGCCTTGAGTTATTTCAGTTAAAAAGTGTATTGAAACCATCGTCCGTTCGACGTCCATTCTAGCTTTCTATTATGTTAAATACAAGCAGCCACACTAGAGTCTGATATACAACGATATATAAAAAATTTATTCAATTTACAAAGTTTTTAAAGGATAAAAATGTTTTACACAAGGCCATTGAAATTTTTTATTAGTTGGTTAATGTTACATTTAATAAACTAATTAATTTTTTATATTTAATGATTTTCATGTATTAAGTGTAAATACTCCATTGAGTTCTGAAATAATAAATAAAATATTATTTTTATCTAATTTAAAAACTATTTTTGCAGTGATTATTAGAGTGTCCCAAAAGAAAGTTTGTATTAGATGTGGAAAACGCAATAATTTGGTTACCTGTGTGGTTGACAATAAATAATAGCCTCAATTATCCTGTTTCAGAGTCTATCAAGTATACAGCGTGTTTTTTGTGTAAGAATTATTGAACAGGTAATTGATTCTTCGACATGTTATATTTTAGATCCAATCGTTAATTAAGACTCAAATATGTTCGAATATTTGAGTCTCATTTGATAATTTGGTGTAAGATATACTCTGGGAGATGAAGTTTTATATATACTGAAACCCTGTATACGGTTCTTTTGCTCAGCTGATCGATTGAATATGAACTAATAATATCTTAATACCTGCTCCGCTAGATAATAAAATGGCCTTTCTTTTTGTACACTCCGTATAATTCTTACTTTTGTATTTGTCGTTTAAACGGGCAATATTCTGCATATTCTTCCCAAGTACAGCCATGATCATCGCAACATTCGGCTGTAATTGAACGCTTACGACGTCGACCATTTTCATTTCGCCGCCATCTAATAAAACGACGAGCACGTATTGCGCGTAACCATGGAAAGCTTACTGAAAGTAATGTAATAAAAATATTACCAGATAATTATTAATTGACCTTTATTAGACTATACAATCTGTTTCATCATATCCTTCTTGAAGTTCTTCATCTGAAGAGAGTGATGACGATGATGACATATCAGCCATATTACGTCGTACTAAACGATAAATATCTTTTTCACAAGCCCAATACATATGACGTACTAAATCGTGACGGCATTTTGTGTGCCGTTCATCATGCCATAAACTTTTCCATTCAGATTCTGATCTGTAACATGAAGTATAAACTTTAATTCACCATAATATATACACAGCGGATTAAATATTAAAAATTTGCTTTACAAAAATCAACTTTAAAATATTTGACTTTTAACATAATTTTATTTTCTAATAATTTTATTTTAAAAGTACTCAACTTTCAAAGCTACTATTGAATATTTTACAAAGAAGTATAAAAACCTAAACTAGTCTAATGACCATAAACAAGCGCTAAATATTAACTTTTGAAATAATATTATAAATCAAAAAATTGCTTCAGAAATGCTCTCTCAGAATATACATATACTCCACTAAAATAATTTATAGTTAATTAATTATTAATAATCAAAAAATTCGAATTACTCTTTATGTCTATTTACATTGACATATTTTAATCGTTAATACTAAAAAGACAGACTTATATATCCAAAAATTTTTTGCAAGACTGTTTTAAATCAAACCTTAATAAATATTATCAGTTAAACATTATAGGATAATAATTTGGGGAAAATACCTATTGTTGTCGTTATGTCATAATTGTAGTTGTTTTGAAATTAAAATTAGATCTGACTACAAAAAATTTTTCTGATACGTTCTTAATTACTGAATTTTTCTTATTAATTACATTTTACCATACGAATGGTAAAATGGCAAACAACTATGATGTGAGGTAAAATATCGCAAATTTTTTGAATACCTCACTTAAATTTCACCGTCCAGAATTCGTTAAAGTATTTCTTATGCAGAATTTAAAGACCAAATTTTCATCCCTAATGATGATTTAAAAATCTAACAAGCGATTTTTTGCTTACGTTATTTCGTAAAAATCAATTGTTTAGGTAGTTAGAGATGAAGCAAAATCTTAAAAAACTGAGTAAATAGCCATAAATCAACATAAAATTGGTTTGATGAGAGAAAAACTTGAATATTAGAACTGTGTAACAAACAAAATATTTTTTGAGATTTTATTCATAAGCGAAATTTTTTTTTAGTCACTTTTTCAACTACTAAAGTTATATAGTGACTACAGTGAGTATATATTCAATCTATACAACAACAGTACACAGCACACGTTACGTCAGCGAAATATATAATTGTACAAGTGACACGTTACCCAGGTATCTCGTAAATGTAGGCTATTTAGACTATGTCTGTAGAAATATAAAACTCTTCGCTTTCAACAGTTTTCCTTATCGTATTATGCGTCTGAATTTGACTTTCTTTTTTTTTCAATTTTTCCTCAATATTTTTTTGCTAGTTTTGATAAAACTAGTATCTATTGAAAACCGTATCTACTTTTTAAAATTAAAGATAATAATACTTAATAAGTTTTATTTTAAATTAAAGTTTACATTTACACAATAATTGTAAAATAAATCTACAATTGAATATACTTAACATAATATTCAATTTAATAAATGCAAATATCGTCATTAGTTTGTTGTATGTATTTATTATATATCAATTATCCTAGCATGTTGAGTCAGATTTGCAGGATTTATCTAAAAGAGTGAAAACTAATGAATCCACCTACTCTTAGATCAATTCAACTGCAACTGTTAAGTCTGTTGGGTCCAGCCATGGAATTTCACGTCAATGTTCCAATGCGGCTTTAACATATAGTTTTAAGTTTTACTAACTTGAATACATCAATTACATACTTGGCCTCAAGATTTTAAGCTTTTTGTACCTACCTAACTGTATTTTTGATCAATATAGTCGATAACTAGCTAGCATTATATATTGAAACTCCTTTCTGATAAAAACATTTGTTAAAACAAGATAATTTGTTAAACAAGAACCACAAAAAAATGACCAATTACAATTTTAGCTAAGGATGAGATGGGCACCGTCTTCAAAAGGTAATTAATAGTCACAAGGAAAAATTTTAAATAATTTTTTACTTTTCACAAAATTTTTTAAAGGTGGATCCTGTTATGTTAAAAAAAAAATTTTATTTTTTACTTTTAAGTGTTATATACAACCACGAAATATTTAATCACTATACATTGCTAAAGCCCCTTCGCACCCCTTAGGGATATTCTGTGATATAAAACAAATTGAAATGGAAAGTACCAGCTTTCAAATAAAAATAGAATTATCAAAATCGGTTTTACCAGTCGAAAGTTCTGAGATAACAAACAAACAAAAATTAAAACAAAAATACAGTCTAATTGAGAATCTCTTTTTTTGAAGTAGGTTAAAAAGGCGTTTTATTTTAAAACTATAAAAATTAATAATATCCTTCTAAAGATCTGACATTTGTTCTTAAATAAGATCATTTCAAATAACAGTTGATCTGTAACAATATTAAATTTGGAATTCTGGGAAAAATCAAATCAAGACTTTATGGAGAGAAGTGATATTTATCGAAAACCATCAGAACATAGCAGCTGTTAAGTCCTGGTAGGGACTTAAGTGTGACAGGTATGAATATATCAAAAGTATTTTATTAAACCTGTCACTTGAAAATTTTAAAACATATTATCATTGATACACATCGCGGCATCGTCATGGACGCCTGAAGCTTTGTGGCTACTGACAAACAATGATGATCTTCTAAATTTTCTCGTTATATTCTTTCTAGGATACACGTTATTGACTTTTATATTGAAAATTCAGGCAATTAATCATCACAAAATTAAGATTAAATAAAACAAGGAGTTGATTGAACACATTTATATGTACCATAAATCCACTTTATGTAGATAATTTGTCAATAAAATTTGAATTAAAATTAAATGTAGGCTTTCACTCAGAAGTAAATAAAAAATATATAAATGATAATAATAATTAGTATTTATATAATTATTATTTATAAAAGTGTGAAAATTTCTTTTTTCGCATTACATAAATACTATGAAATACTAGTATGCCACAAATTAAAGCTTTCTACTATGAATTAAATTTTGTCAATTTACATAAAATTTGTATAAAATTAAAGTCTAATGCAAAATATATTGACAATTATTTAGACTGAAATTGTATCCAAACTATTAATTATACACAATACAAACGTTATTTGTATTTTTAAAAAATACTCTGCCAATAATAGAGAGAATAACTTTTCAATTCTATTGCAATAGATAACTGGATATAGAAAGCGAATCAATTTTAATAGAAAATCGCAAAAAATAAATTTTCGTTAGATAACTGGTATAGACAATTTTATTTGATTGAAGGGTAGAAAATGCATCATTTTTTCATTTCAAATTCAAATTGCAACTCGTTTTTTGAGGACTTACCGGACATATTGCTATTTTAAATGGGCTATTTAAGTGGGCTCATAGTGACAGTATGCTGACTATATTCGTTCCGATTTAAAATTTTTCATTATTATCGATGGTCTAATATTATCAATTTTGACATAATTTAAACGACTTTTGTAAACCTATACTACGCACGTGTAAATAAAATTTCATCAAAAGTATGATAGTATAAAATGTTTCTAAAATGGGACCATCATGAAAATCTCCGCTATTATGTTTATAACAAATTTATAAATATTTGTTAATTATTTGCAGAGTTAGACGTGTTTGTTAGAATGAGTGCCACAGACCGACAGACCGACGCACAAGAAACTGAAGCTGCACAACAAGTTCTAAAACATCGTCTTTTGAAATCGAAAACGAAAAATTTTTGAAATCGACACAATATTTAATTTTTTTAATTGGGAAAACATTATATCCGAACACTATTTTTCTGAAAAAATGCGACACACATCATGGATGCATAGATGAAAAATTTGTGTGTATACAAATTCAGGTATTAATAGACTATTTTTCGAATTTTGCAGTAATATTATTTTTAAACATTCTTACCACGAAAAATAAAGAATATATTAACAAAATAATAATATTATAATATATTAATTAATATTATTTTTGTAGTAGAATTTTAAAAATATAGCATTGTTATAATTTTCTAGCTTAGATTAACTGTAATACTACAAAAAAAAAAAAAAAAATATTTTTTTTATATAGCCTCAAAACAATTTAATGTATTGTAATATAAAATACCATTCAATATGTGATATTTGATATTAGCAGAAAAAAGTTTTTTTGGTACATGGAATGTTATATATTGGAATTCTTCATTTATTTTAGGTGTTAAAAGATCTTATAGTAAATATACTATTTGAAAATTTATAATTGTAGGTATTTAATTTATTTTTAATGTCAAAATTAAAAAATAATTAAACCCTTTAATGAATGTAAAATATATATGGTAATCTGAGATAATTTATACAGAATGAATAAATAAATTTAACAAATGAGTAAAAATTAAAAATTAAATTTTACAAATATCAAATATTTTTTAAAAAATTTAACGAAAAAAATTGTTACCTTTCACGAAATTTCTTTTCAAGTGGATCTTCAACTTCATTGGATTTTAAAATATCAACAAGAAAACATAATATAACTGTTAAAGTGGAAATTGGCAAAATCTTCATTTAATTTGTTTGTTAAATACTTAGACGTTGTTTGACGAATTTAGCACGCTGCGATTAAACTGTATAGAAAATTACGAAAGAAATTCTAAATAAATGTAAATGAAATAATCATACCGCCTAGAGATATGTTATTTTCTATTTCAAACTTTTCATTTTTTTATAAGCGCAAGCGCTGTTTTTTTTTTTCAAGAAGGAAAACTTTTAAAAGGTAGATCTATAGGATAGGGTGATTGTTCTTGATATCGAATGTATTTTATTTCATTTAGAAAATAAAAATTTTCTTACTTCGATTCCAAAAATTTGTACATATAACATATATATATCGACGGTTACGATCCTCCGGAGCAATTTAATATCATGCCTGTCGACCTGGATATTTAGGAAACAGGATTAGCAAATTAGATCGGAATAGCAAATAGCGAAGGAAATGAAATCAGCTCACTTCTACAGACATTATTTTTTATTACTGAAATTAAAAAATGAATTTTTGCACCTATTATCCAATTTTTAACTCATTCCGTAAAACCGTATGGGATATTTTATTTTACTTAAATTCCGAAATCCCCGAAATTTGAACGATAGCTGAAATCTATCAAAGCGTTTACACAATACATAATTCATTTTAATATGCAAGCGAAAAACATTCCTCTGATTCAACGGTCGGGAAAAAAAGAAAGATTTGTAAATCGTATACCTATTACTGACAAAGAGAAATAATGTTTTTTATTCTCTTCATTGGGAAGTTCGTTGTGAGGACCTTGCAGTTCGCACCTATATCACACAGAATTACATAAGGTGTGCGTATTATATAACTTTTTTGACCCTGTATATTTTTTATTTTAAATGACAGACACCCGGACATGGTTTTTTTATTGTGAAATAGTGTGGATGTTTATGTCAGTGCCAACTTATGAATTTAATAACAAAACAAGATTTACATTATTTTATCTTTAGGTAAAAATTCTTAAATTAGTTTATTTTCGGTTTTGTTAGAATGTATGACTTAAAATCAGTGGCAAGTCCTAAATTTGATGTTGGCAAGGATCATATCTTATATTTCTAGAGTATAATATTAAAGCGATTTTATAAATGATTTTAAAAAATACCTAGAACTATGAGTTTTTATTTAATTAAATACAAACTTTGTTCTTTTACTATAAATAAATAAAATAATTTAAATATCCAGGTTTTATATATACATATATATATATATATATATATATATATATATATATATATATATATATATATATATATATATATATATGTATATATATATATATATATATATATATATATATATATATATATATATATATATATATATATATATATATATATATATATATATAGTATTTGAGGGGCCGTAGATGATGACAACGCCTAACGCAGTCCCTGTTTAAAATTTATTTAATCCGTATGCATACAGGCTTTTTGGTTATTCCATTCCTATCTTTATCTTCATTAATCTCGGCTAAATTTTATGGCTATACCATATGATATAATTGTTTTATATGTTATAATGCTGTTCCCAAAAGTAAATTTTCTAAAAAGTAAAAAGTAAACATTGTTTCGCCTGTGAGTAACTTTGCTCAATACAGATTCATTGTGTAATAGTAAACCTCGGAAAAACATATTGATTGGGTTAAATGAATTCTGAATTAATTTTTTAGTTTTTATATAATTGATCAATATGGTATATGAATGTTTTTAATATGAATTCGGTTTTCATGTTCAAAATAAACCTTTGTCATATACAACAGAAACAAATCATTCTAATTAAAAGTATTCAGCATTATTTTTATTTCTTGATTGACGCTGTCAAGATCGCGGAAAGATAGTGAATGAAAAATTTTTCTAGAATGCATTGAAGTGTATAGATCTTTACTAGCTTTGTGAAACATTAAATGTTAAGATTATAGGAACATAATAAAAAAAGGACAATCCGAACAGTTGCTATTGAAATATAGAGAATATGTACTCTCTAGATGCGGATGAGTGGACAGATGATAAAACTATTAAATTCTTTGAGCACTAATTTTAGAATAGAAGATCACCGAATTCATAATTCGGAAAAATGTGATGGCCAACAGACAAAATAATGAAGCCAATATTATGGTATTTTGATGCCATAAAGTTTCTTCTGGGGCAAGACAAACATTTTAATTTCAGGGATAACCATTTTTATTACTTTATCAAGTACTGTACTATTTAGATAGTTTTGAAAATCACTTAGTTTATCAAATTTTGATGGATAACGTCATTCTTTTTTTGAACCATTCCATCATCCACTTACCGTTCTTTATCTCTTTTTTTGTTGACAAAATCACAACAACGGTAACACAACTCACGATCTTTTTATTATTCCACATGTTGGCTGTAGAACTGTCAGTTGGAACTAATTACAGATTATGCAAAAATATTGTATCATATGGGTTAATACTATTGTTTACTAATGTTATTGTACAATATATTGTGCGATATATTAATGTTGATGAGCATCTAGTGGCTGCTGAAGAACTTTGGGTCACTAATTTATTGCTTATAGCTGACTCAGGAATACTTTTGAGTGTTGCAAAAACGAAAAATTTGTCATTTGGTTCATATTTTGTCATAAAAAGTTTATTTCTCTTAGGTCGAAAATGATATCGTCAAATTTTTTTGGTTCCACTTTGAAGTTTTACTGGATACAGCGAATAAAGAATTTTTTAATCCGTATTTATATTATAATCAAATAAGCTGTACCCCAAGATTTTATTATCAGGTTGCAAGAACGCTAATATGGGCTTCTTTAAGATTTGCATCATTTTCAATTTATATTTCCTGTCGTATTTGGCGATATACATTCATTCATAAAATTTTTTCAAAATAATTGAACCGACTTCAAAAAAATTGACTAAAAGATAAAAAATAAATACTTTAAAATACTAAATTAAGTAAATATTAATAATAATTTAATTTAAAGTTATTTTTTACTGATTAAAAAAGAATTTTTTTTAAGTCGATTTTGTTGTTTTGAAAAATTTTAACTTGTAAGTGTTGTATATATTTAAAGTTCAATACGTTACATACCCTTCCTCTTCCTTTGATATTAAGTTTTTTGTAAAAATTCATCTGTAACCACCAAAAGTAAAAAAGCAAACGTTGAGATCGAACTTTTTATAAAAAGCTATGCACAAACCTAAATATAAAAAAGCATAGTCTTATATCATCTATTAGGCGCATACTATCTAAACAATTAACACTATTAGTTGTTATCTTCGTGCTTCAAGTTTATGCCAGATAAATATCGATCGATTTTTAAATCTGTAATTTTCAGAACTATAAATGACTTCCATAAAAAGGAGGTTATCCTTGAAACCTGTATGTATGTAATATTATTAGAAATGTTTATTTGATAAATTTGAGCTAAAACTGTGGCGAGTCTAAACAATTTTCGAAAAAATGGTTCAAACAATAGTTGTTATGAAAAAACAAATATTTTTGGATAATTTTTTATGGTTTAAAGTTGGGTCTTTGATCTATTTTACTCAATGGAGAGATTTGCTCATTCACAAACTTTTTAGGCCTGAAATACGCCACCAAAATTTCAGTCTATTAATATCTTTTTCTATTTTTGAGTCATCCTGATCACGGACAAATTGAAAAAAAATTAAGAAGAACAATATTATGTATCTCAAAATCGCTTTTTTCCCCAATTTCCTAGATCATATTTTTTGGTATTTTATAAATCCGCATTTCGACTACAAAGTAGTCATCATCAGTATGAATTAGCTAGTTGTAATGATTCTCTGAGAATATGTTACTCGTTCGCTAATTCGCGAACGAACAAGTGTGCAAACCGTCATCAAATTAGCAACGAGTAACATCTCAGAGAATCATTACAACTAGCTAATTCATACTGGATGATGACTACTTTGTAGTCGAAATACGTATTTATAAAATACAAAATAATTTGATCTAGGAAATTTGTTGAAAAAATCGAAATTTATAACATTTTAATTCATCCTAGTGTATTAGTATTCCATCTGACACCTGAGGTAAAATGATCCATTGATGTATTTGTTGGAAAAATAATTGAATAATGAATTTAACGTTAATCTGATTGAACAATTTTAAAGATAACATTAGTAAGTCTATGACACCTACAATTGCATTTAGAAAAAAACTAGCAATTTTACATTGATTATAGTAATAAATATTTTATGTAGTATTGTCGTGGGTATTGAATAGTGTTGTCATGTCATCATGATCTTCTTAGTAATAAAGTTTGTCTATTGATAACACATCCTGTTAAAATAAAAGAGATAACATAGAAATGTTAACTCCAATAAGTGATTTGACATAATATATTTCTAGTTTTATTACCATACCTACATAATAATGATTATATCTAGATGATAGCTTTTTTTCAATTAAAAATAATTGTTCTGTTAAATATAAACGTTGATGGACTTGAGTGTACAAAAATGAAACACTGCATTTTGTCAATTGTATTAAAAATAATAAGGTTGATAATATTTTTTTTTGACCCGCCTTCCGTTTTAGATGGATTATACATTTTGGAGCTGTTTAATGATTGTTTTATGTAAATTGGTCAAAAATAAATTTTTGAAAAATGCTTCGTTTTTGTGTTAAATGGTTTACTTGAGTTCGACAACAAATTTGTATACTCGACATATATATGTCAGAGTTTATTAATTTTAGTCTAATGTTTTTAGCGTTAGAAAATATTTTGGTATAGCTGTTCATTTAATCACCAGTCAATAAATGCCCACCCGACTGTCCGTCTGTGAACAAGACAACTTTAAAACGAAAAGACATAGCGAGTTCTGGTGGCCTACTTTAGGAATAAAAAGTAATATCAAATTCTGAATGAGCAAAATCGGTCCATAGGATCCAATGGATCCATGATGATCCATGATCCAACTTTTGAACCATTAAAGGTAGAAGAAAAGTCCTAAGACAAAAACTTTAAACAACTTTTGCTTGAATCATTTTTTTGTAAACTCTTTAGATACGCCACAATTTCAGCTTAATTTGAATGGACTGCATATTTAGAGTACTTTATGAATGTATATCATTAAAACTGGTTGAAACATTGATACTGAATTATATGTCAAGAATCTAAACAATTAACTCTGTTAATTGTTGACTTCACTAGTTTGTTTCTCCCGTTTTTGAAATTATTCGTAAAAATTGTCACAAATCATCAAGTTTTTTCTTCTTTTAAATGCTTTGCTGGCTATTTTTATAAATTAAAGCGTTTGTAGCACGAAAGCAAAGAATTTTTCGAAATAGTTATGGAAGTTCATAAGTGTTTATTTTTATTTAGTATATATGTTTTTTTCTATGTATGTTTTCAAACTGTATTTATTTAAGGCAAAAGAAATTCTTATTATTTAAAAATTTCATGTTTTACCTTTTTTCGATATAAAATTGCTTATAGGATGAAAAAGAAACATTTTTCAAAAATTTTCGAATTTGAAAGTGTTTATTTTTGACCAATTTACATAACACAATCATGAAATAAGTGTAAAATGTATAGTCCATCTAAAACGGGAGGGATTCCCAAAAAAAAAAATTTTTTTCGGAAACAATCGAATAAATGTTATTCTTAAAACAATTTTATTAACAGAATAATCCATTTTTTCACACTAGAGTCCATCCATGTCCTGGTCTAATACACGTGTTGAGTAAAGTTTTCTACTATCTATTTAAAGAATAGATGATAAAATTAATAATTAGTAATTAGTTATGATTTATTTATTAATTTCATTTCATTTTTAATAGATATATAGGATAAATAGATGGTTACGTAGATAAAAAGATACAGTATATAAATAGAAGAATTAGGTTTTAAAACGCTATCATAATATTTTTATATTATATTCAACGCCTGAGTACCTCAAAACTATTCCAACCATTTTTTTTAGGCGATTCTCTTCAAATTGACCTTTTGATGATATAAATACATGTAGCTAGCGGCAACTCGGTGTCCCATTGTTTGCACTTAAATTGTTTATAAAATTGCAAGGAATATTTAATTTTTCTTTGATTTTTTACGATAAAGTTAATATTTTTGCAGAAATAAATTTTTAAGGGTTTAAAATCGAATCCCAAATTCGGTTACTTTTAACCTTTTAGAAATATATAAAGAAAATGAATAAAATATAAAAGGTATTTTTTTTTTAAATATTATTTATGCAATACTTAATAATATCCTTAAGCAAGAATAAAAACGTTTCAATTTACATACCTGATTTTTAATTATTTGTTATACGTTTGCAACCCATGAGTTAGAGATAGGCAGCGATCCTTAAAGGTATGTAACGAATACTGCGTATTAAATAATTAAAAACCAGGTATAAATAAATAAAAATTTTTATTAACTCTAAAGTATACTTCTAAGTTATTTATAAAAAAATATACAAAGTTAGTTATTGTAAAAAGAGTATACAAGATATTATAATTAGTAGGACAATTTAATGAAATTAGCGTTAAAAAATAGAGGTAGAGCAGTTTTTGGTAATCACTGGCCGATTCCTCCTATAAAGCAATACGTACCTACTTTGTAGTCTACACTGGTCCTACAAGTCTATAATATAAAATGTCCCTGTTTCCACTTATTATTTAACGTCGTCTTTAGTGAAACTAAATAAAATATTATAATATAAAAACTAATGAATTATATAATCCAAATTTGTAATAGTCATCTCCAAAAAAAAAATATTAGTTAAAAGAAGAAGTGTGCATTAATTTTTTAATGTTCGCATTGTTATTTATAACGATAAAATAATATGGTTTGATTTAAGTGACGTTTCTCAACACTTTGTACCTTACTTTTAAAAGAAGAGTGGTTAAAAGTATTTTATAAACTATAAAAATTTTGAATAAATTTTCATTTTTGCCCCAATTTCCTAGATCAAATTATTTTGTATTTTATAAATACGTATTTCGACTACAAAGTAGTCATCATCAGTATGAATTAGTTAGTTGTATTGATTCTCTTAAAATCGGTACCCAATCCAACCGTTCTAGATGCATATGAAAGCATCTACATTCAAAAATATGACAAAGAGACGATGAACTTAGATAAAGGGCCTTTTCCAAATTCTGATTTAATAAAGATTTCAAAATTGAAGTTGAACTATAGAATTGAATCAGTATTTAAAATTAAAACTATTTAATTTTATAATTCTTTTTTAGTTTTGTACGTTCAATTTTTAGTTTGAGATTTTTAATTGACAAAAACCACGTGATCGAATATCATTGGCCGAACACTAAACACTGATCGATGCTGATTGGTTGACGTAGCAATTTGATAGATACTTGGAAAGTATAAATTGCGCATACACGAACGAACAAGTGTGTGTTTCTCTCAGCAAGGTCATGGAGAAAGTAGTTTTGAATCGGCTGCAGTCGCATGAAAATATCCATAGACAGCTCATCCCCCAACAGTTCGGTTTCAGATCGAACCATTCCACAGTAAGCCAGCTTCACCGACTTACTGAACATATTGCTACCGGATTTAATTGGAACAAATCCACAGGCATGGTCCTTTTGGACATCGAAAAAGCTTTCGACACAGTTTGGCACGATGGACTAATCCACAAACTTTCCAAATTTAACATTCCAATATACATCCTAAAATTCCTAATTTCCTATTTGTCCAACCGAAAATCCCAAATCCACATCCAACAAAGTACATCGAACCAAGACAGTGTGAAAGCTGGTGTACCTCAAGGCTACTTGCTTGGAACCCGCCTATTTTTATACTACATCAACGATATCCCGAGGGATCGAGCTACCGAAACAGCTCTCTTCGCCGACGACACGGCCATCTATTGTTCCTCATGGCAACCGAAACAAGTTTCGAGTTGCCTTCAATCCCGATTGACCATCCTTGAAAACTATTTCAAGTCATGGAAAATCAAAATTAACCCTACAAAGACCCAATCTATTCTCTTCACTCGAAAGAATAAATTTTCAACATACGCGCTTGGATTGAAGATGTTTGACACACAAATCCAGCAAACTCATAGTGTTGTCTATCTGGGTGTAATCCTCCAAAGGCAGTTGAACTGGACACAGAACGCCAAAAGGCGCCTGGCCCTGGGAAACGCATCCTTTGCAGGATTGTACCCACTACTCAGCCCCAGGAGTAAACTGGACGAACGTTTAAAGCATCGACTCTACAAGTCATGTATCCGCCCAGTACTCACGTACGCAGCCCCTATTTGGACTAACGTTGCATATTCGCTCATCACGAAGATGCAACAATTCCAAAATCGTTGCCTTCGAGTCATCTCGAAAAAACCCCTAAGATTTCCGTCCGAAGCTCTCCACCGCGAAACTGGACACCCAACTATTCCAAACTTTATCCTTACCACCTCAAAATCCTTTTTCCAATCTTCACGCAACAATCCCTTCCCAGAAATCAGCAAACTGGGTCAATTTGACCCAAGGATTCTGCTTTTTAGGAAAAGATTTCCCATGCCACACGATGTCGATTGCACCTAGATCCGGTGTAATCTTAATTGTATATAGTTTCTCTTTCTTTTTCTTTTCTTTAATTTACAGGTTAAGCTAGTTTTAGGGGTGGCCTATCCATCCACATAGGTAAAGTATTTTCAAATGGTTTTTTTTTTTTTTTTTAAATTTTCCATTTTATTAAAACGGTGTAATGAAAAATTGTAATCTCGATGTAACTAGTATATAAGATGATGTATTATAGATAAAGCTTAGGCTAGGTGCTATAGTTATAAGCCGATTTGTATTTTGTATATATTTTTGATGAAAATAAAGAATTATTAATTTGAATTGAAATTGGAGAATCAAAATTTTCAAATGGTTTTATTTTCAAATGGTTTTTTTTTTAAATTTTCCATTTTATTAAAACGATGTAATGAAAAATTGTAATCTCGATGTAACTAGTATATAAGATGATGTATTATAGATAAAGCTTAGGCTAGGTGCTATAGTTATAAGCCGATTTGTATTTTGTATATATTTTTGATGAAAATAAAGAATTATTAAATTGAAATTTGAAATTTGAACAAGTGTGCAAACCGTCACAAATTCTCAGCAACGAGATACATCTCCTCAGAGAATCATTACATCTAATTCATACTGATGATGAGTACTTTGTAGTCGAAATACGTATTTATAAAAAATATAAAATAAAATATAAAAAATCCTAGAGTTCTCATTAATAATGAGAATTTATATATATATATATATATATATATATATATATATATATATATATATATATATATATATATATATATATATATATATATATATATATAAATATATAATTTATATATATTGATATTAATTTATATATATATATATATATATATATATATATATATATATATAATTTATATATGTCTATATATATTTATGTATGTACATATATATATATATATAAATATATATATATATATTATATAATTTATATATATTGATATTAATTTATATATTATTAATTTATATATTTATATATATATATTTATATTATATATATATATAATTTATATAAATATATATATATATATATAAACATTTTATAAATTCTGCAGTAATTGTTAAAAGTAGTTCTCAACTCATAGAATCGTGATTATTAAAAATATACAGAAATTGTTCACTATTTCAACTATTATTTAACGAATACACACTATGGAAACTAGTTGTTATAAAAAGGTGGTGCGATTTAAATATCGATACGCAATTATCCTTTAACCTCCTATATCAAAATATATTTGATCTATATTTTCATTTGCTATTTGAGTGTCGTATAGGGTAATTGTTTTGCCACTGGACAATGTTAAAATATTCTATTAATAGAATGTTTGTGCTTGACCGACCACTGACCATCTGAATAGGTGTTTATATTATCAAATCATTACGGTTGATAATTTTATTTTTGTTTATCAATATAAACTTTATGGTGTGTGCCATACGTTGACTTTTCAATTGTCCATATGGTTTATAGTGTTACGATGGGGAAAATAAATAGAGAATACATATTTATTTTGAGGAAAATCACAACAAAATTTTTAAAATTTTAAGCAAATTCTTTTTTTTATATATAAGGATGTCCAAGGTAAAATTTTTATTCTTTCAAGGTTTAATTTACATTCGTAATAATGCAATATTACCTGTTCATTTCCAATTTTTTATTAAAATAATTGCCCGTGTGTGTAATACGCATTTTACGCATTTATTTGTTGCTGTTTAGGAAAAAAAAATAAAAAATAAAAAAATAATCTGGAATATTTCTAAATTTGGAATTTATTTTACTATCCAATACAAAAGCAAAATCAATATTTGAATATACCAAACATTTCATTCTTCTAACAAGTGCTACAACTTTTCAAGAAATTTTAAAAATCAGTTTTTTTCTTTTCAGAAAATGATAAGACTTCAATGAAAATTTTCCCAAATTCATTTTAAGATAGGGTTAATCAGAAAACATTTTCAAAAACAAAAGGCAGTTTTAAAATAAAAAATTTTTTGGTTTTTGTAAACAAAAAACAGTTTATTATTTTGAGTACTAAAAATTTTTAAACAGTTTGTAGAAATATATTTTTGAAAAAGTTTATATATATTTGGGCAGATTTACTCATGGGTTGTTTCCCAAATTTAAATACTTGTTATTGTACACGTACACTAACAGCCAATAAGATGAGCACATTTGTGCAAAGGAAGCTACTTTTGCCAAGGCCATCACTACCTTATACCTACAGTCCCGCTAGGCTTAAATTGGCACTGTTGCCCAGTAGAATATTATATTATACAATTTAAATAATTGACATATAAACATTTGAATAACGTGACAGGAACATTGTGGAACTTTGACAAAGTTTTTCCGGGTTTTGTAATCTTAAGTGTAAAATGATGTTTCAATATGATTTACAACAAACTCAACATATATTTAATGCATGCGCTATAATAAATTAAGTCTGTAAAACAAGAAAATATTGAATACACTAACAAATCTTGAGTAAACATAGGTATTCATATAATTACCTAATTAGCCCAATTTATTTTGCCTGTCTATTTTTTCGTCTGTCGTTTTGTCTGTTTGTCTTCCTATCATCAAGATAACACAAAAACTAAAAGAGATAGTGACCTCAAATTTCATGACGAATTCTAGACCTAAACAGTTCCTGAATGAGGAAAATCTACTGGTTACCATGGATCATTGGACTATTTTTTAAACTACAATAGATAAAAGTAAATTTCAATTCCAATAAAATGTATGTTTATTAAGAAATAAGCAACTTTGGTTGAATTTTTGTATTTTATAAACTGTTTAGATTCGTTACAATTTCGATATAGCTAATTAATACATATAGTAAAATCCAAAACAAAAAACGGACCGGTCTGAAACTTTATGATTATTTAAAATTACAAAATACATTATTTTGATATTATGGCGTTTTTATCTAAGAACATCGAATTAATTTTTAAAATATAATTTTGTTTATCTAAGAATAAAGTTCATTTTAAACTCAAACAATTATAAAAAAAAACAGCATAAAAATCGTATATTTTATAATTTTAAATAAGGAAGAAACATTCAGGTCGGTGCTTTTTTTCGGAGTTGATAGTACATTATGATAATACTATTACAGGTTATGAATTAAGTGTATTTTATAAATTTTTATAATAATCAATAGAGTGAAAGTGTCAACTAACTAAATAAACAAATAATATTTAGTTAGTTGACATTTTCACTTGTCTATTTTCAGTTTATATATTCTCAGATATATCAATAATGTATTACCTATTAACTGAACCAATCTTGTGTGTGCTACAATTTTGACAAAACTAAGAGATGATAAAAGCAAACAAATTGTATACGATACGGGCATATTACACAAAATTTTAGTCTGATAAATTTATATGAAAAATATACAAATTGAATTAAATTTCAAAATGTCCATAAAGGTAAAATATCAACTAAAAAAAATTCCATTAAAAATAATCATAACGTTCATAGTTTGTTTAGTTAAATTAAAAATTTACTTCAGTCTTCAGTTTGTAAAGTAAAAACGTTTCTAATGAAGTTACAAATGCAGTAGTTATAATAAAAACTTAGTTATCATACTTATTGTGAAAAGCAATAAAAGCAATCGCACAGAAAACACACGGTATAAAAATTTATATCTGTTGCACTAACAATCATAATATACATAGAGAAAACAATATTATACCCAATGGTGTAATTCTTGACTATATAAATATCAAAATATTTGTTATACCACAAATTGATAAACATTTGTACACAAATTGTTACCATCTTAGAAACACTTAATTATATTCTATTTATTATTTTTGTTGTCAACAGCATTTTTGATATTCTTATCTCTAATTTGATTTCCTTACGTTCGAAATCCTATGTGAAAATTGACATTTTCTGTGACAAATATCAAGGGAAAGTAGAAATATTATACTTATATATTATGTCTTGAAGTGCTTCCACTCTCGAATTTCGGATTATAAATGACGATTCAATATTATATACCTAGAATGTACTAATCTTTGAAATATAGAGGAGAACGGGATAATGGCGATCACTAAAGTAAATAATTCTAAAGAGGTGGATTTCGTTTAAAAAAAATCAGTTTTGACCATTATTAGTCACACATGTGGTTAATGGTGCTCGTATTGAAGGTAATGGCAGTCTAAGATCCTTCACAAGCAAATGTCACATACATAACCCTCGAAGAGCTTCCACCCAGTACACAAGCAGTATGACCAGAAAGCCACACATAGCGCATCGTATATTTTTCCTTCAGTCTAGTTTGATACATTGAAAAAGGTTTTTTTTTCTCATAAATTCACCTTCATCTATAACCATAGCCTTTTCAAAAGTTTCTGTGTTCCATTTCGCTCTTTTCGGCAGACCAATGTCTTAATTTTGGCATCTTTTCAAAAAAAAAAAAAAAATCAAATCTTTAAAGAGCTTAGTGTGAAAGCTGTGGGCAATCAGATGCCTGTCATTAGTCGAATTTGTGTCAACATGTATAAAATAATTTAATTAAAAAAAAAAATGACTATTTATCTACTGATATTGTATGTAAATGTTTTTCTGATGTTCAAATACTGTATAAGTATAACATGAAACTAAAACAAAATTATAAAGTTCATAATTAAAGTTTAAGCTGTAGACTCTTTTTTCATATCAAAAGCGGTAAAAACACAATTGAAATGCACCACTCTGGAATGTGTATAAGCAATTGAATAGCTATTTTCCGGCAAGCTAAATGGTATAATTCGAAGGTGTGTTACCTACTCTAGCACTACTACCTCTTTTCGTTTTGATGCAATGATGCTGAACGCCATTGCATACTTACTGCCATTACCCCGGTTTCCCCTATCGAATGACGGGCCTCATTAACCGATTTTTCTTAAATGTCCGATTAAATGTTCGAAAGTACGATTTTAGGATTAATGAATGGATTCTAAAAATTATTTCTACCATATTCAAGCTATATTATCAGTATCTAGCATATTTTGTTTAAAGAGTTTGGGGCGTTCCCAAGAGTATTCGTGAGCAACTGATAGAGAGAATATCCAAATGTAAATTATAATAGCTACGATTGAAACCTTCCATTACTTATCCAAGCGCAGAAAAACCAAAGTATTATCATAATTATTTTTTTTACATATTTATTTCTTATACCTTCAATATTAATGGTTTTCAGTTCTTTAAGGCAATCGTAAGAAAATTGTTCTTATTTTCAAATAAAACGTTCGGTTTAAATTCGACTAAAATAGGAATAGGAAAATCCTTACGATTTGCCATTATTCAAAATCTTTGTCGTATTACAGAAGATTAGTGAAGATTTATTGATCAGTGAAGTAAGTTTTTTAATTTTAGTTTTACATATTCCATAATTGAGTCTTCCGCGTCAAGATAACACGCTATATGTTGTGTTTCCTTACCAACATATGTAAGGAAATGAATGGGTCCAAGAAGAGGATACGGAATATTCATGTATACTGAATGTAGGACAATGGATATTGAGAAAAGGCCTTGATATAATAAATAATAATTAAAGTTTTTTTTTTTTTTTATATCATTATTTATTAAATAAAAACTTCCCATTAATTAATTAATTAATTACATTTCTTTGTCAATGTTGTTTTTATGTATTATTACATCTTTTGTTCTTATTTGGACTTTTTTTTAATGTACACAGAATTTATAAGCTTATACCTATTAAAAAAATAAATAAATAAATAAAAACTACAAAGGTATTCAAATTCTTATTTTTTAAATATATGTAATATTCAAGAAAAGTGCTTGCGTTACAATTGTATAATTTTTATTAATGAGTAGAAAACTTTTATTAACGCAGTGGGTTCTATAGTATACCTAGAAGATTTTGCATTTTGTTTGTCTGCATCTATCCTTATATCTATGTTTGTTCCGCTGTAAGTTTCGAACGCATTGTTCGATTTTGATCAAATGTTTATCATATTCAGAAAGTTTTCTGTTTAGGAAAATTTCACCCACTCGTTTTGGAGATATCTAAAAAAATGGCATGTTTTTTCAATGAAATCTAACAATTCTATTTGGGTAAACATGAGATTTCATGTATAGATAACTTTCCATGGAAAAATATTTAAAACAAATCAAAACGTTCTTAATTTTTGACAGTTTATGCATTTTACGACTGAAATATGCTAGCTGGGAGAAAAATCTTGAAAAATAAAGTTGCAGAAAATTTTCTTTCAGAAAGCTTTTTATAAATTGTATATACAACATTTCGATGTTAGAGTGCGTAAAAAATGAAAAATTCAAAACAATCGAGTTTTAAAGTACTTTAGTTACAAAATGACGCATAATTGGAAAATCTGAAAAAGTTTCAAATTAATCGTGAACACCTTTTTCTATAATATTAAAATTTTATCAGGATCAAATTCGGAAAATGCACCATATTTTTGGAAAATTAAAAAAAAACCAAAAATTTATTAAGAATCCTAATAGATAAATCTAAAGTCAATATTGCTCCTAATTCCTGTGGACTACGAATACTTACCGTATTCAAAGAAATAGGAAGATATTTATCCAAATGTAATTAGCTTGCAAAATTTGAATTTAAAGATGTATACTCTGCTTTATTTCCGTGTTTATACTTAGATTATTTATAAAAAATAAACAATTTATTTAGTTTTTATAATTTAATGATTATAATTGTATAAAGTACTGATTATAATGTTAGTATTTATTTAAAAAAATAAAAATAAATTTAATCGATAAAGGAACTATGAAAAGTATGAAAAATAAATATGTTTTATTTACATGTATACGCCTTACAAATAAATAATGCTCCAATAGGACTAATAAATCAAAAAATATGAGAAACTTATCATATTAATCTTGTTAAGTTTTATAAAATGTGTAGTTAAAGTAGTTCTTTAGCGACAGTCCAGCGACAAAAGTATACTAACTTAGTAATCTACACTCTACGTATTGTATAACACGCATACAGTATCAAGCTGATGGCTAGCTGTATTTTTATAACGTATTGTACTTATAACTAACACTATAGTAGTACACACGTACACTCACTTACTATAGTATATACATACATGCAAAGTATAATCTTTTAAATGTCTAGTTATTTTAATTGTATATCTAAACGACGTGGTCAATTCATTCTATTTGTTTAGTTATTCAGAACATATTCTTCTTAAAAAAAATTAATTTTTCATGATAAAAGTCCTTTATAATCTTATAAAAAGTATATCAATTTCGTCGCATATTCTATTGCTACATGTACAAAAAATGTAATTTTATATCGCAATATTTATTAGCTTATATTCCAAGTTTAAAAGATTTCTTATAATATTGGTTTTATAACGGTACTACCTTAAGAAAGAATAAAATTTGTTACGTCTATAAAAGAAGATAATATCTAATGGTTTATAGAAAGTGATGAATGTACTTTATAATACGGGAATAGTTAGATATTTTGGGTATTTATTATGAAATTACATACTTTTTATTGTCGAATTAAAAATTAAGCAAATTATATGTTTGAAGATTAATAATAACTGCATAAATATTTTGATTTATATAAGAATTGTATGTGTTTTTAACAAAATATATTTTTTTTAAAGAAAAACTTAATTCTAGCGTGGTATTGTGTAAATCTATTTATGATAATGTTTTGTAAAAAATATAAAAGTGAAGATTTTGACAGAAAAAAGGTCATGAGTAAAGCCTAAAACCAAAAAGTGTCTATCCAAAAGGACTCTTGGTCTGCGGTCGCTTTCGTAGAAACCACAAATCGTGATATATTTCCTCCATATTCGTTTTTTCAAAAAATGTGTAAAAATAAAAGTTGTAGAAAATGGCTAAAACTTTCTTTGTTATTACTTTCGAAAAACTTTGTTATTTTGTAGAGCACTCAAATGAAAGGTTATTAATTATAGTTTTTACGTTGTAAATCATAATTTCAATAATTGAAAATTTCATTATGGTTGTGAACAAGTGAAAAGGGAAAAATTTATTTTCAAATGGATGTGACTTTTACATTGGCCGGTCTTACAGAAAAAATGTTTTAGTAATTTTCTACAATTTTATTCTTACAAATTTTTTTTTAACTAACGCGAAATGAAATATAACACTATTTCCTGTTTTCAAGATGGCAAACGGATACCAGCGGATAGCGTCCCGACATTTTGGTTTTAGGCTCTGCTGACGACCTTCTTTCAGCCTGAAAAAAACGCACTCATTTATTTTTTGAATGAAAGTGTTTTGGATCTAATTATAAAACACTAAACATTTTTTGCAATACGCTATGAAAATGAAAATAATATTAATAATTAAAAATAGCACTTCCGTATAAAAATACATGCATATTATTGTATGTAACCAAAAAAACTGCACATCGAATGGAATTTAAAAAAATTTATTAAAAATAACAAATAGTTAAATAAAAATAAACATTTAAATATAAAAATGACAAAGGGATTCAAATACACACATTCATAATGATTATTATGAAAATATTAATTCATTTAGTCATTTCAGGAGAGCAGTTATTTTTTACAATTTTGATCCACTTTCAGAACATAAAACCTTATACCTTTCAAAGCCGGCTAAAAGATACCTAAAAATAAAAGAATAATTTCTGTGGTCGTGATAACTAGAGATCCACCAATTCGTTATTTAGGTATAGAGCTACTTAAAAATACTTTTTTATATAAGTTTATCTAAATAATACATAGACGTTTTACAAGTTTTCAAACAATTTATAACTGAAAATAAAACGTATTTTTATTTTGTGTTCGAGATTTAGTCCAGCGTATGAACTCAGCATTCCATAAAGATTCATGGATTTTACTTTTAAATTTTGACAGTGAGTAAGTATACCTCATAAAGCAAAATCTACCCAAAACCAACGTGCGTTTACTCGCTATGTGTAATTGCCACTCCAATTTATTGGGTGATAATTAAAAAATTTCAAAAAATCAATACTTTTCGGGTTAATTAATTACCAATAAAAACGTCATTATTTTTCGAAAATGCACGTCTTTGAATGAATTTTCACAAATAACATAAGACTTATTGATTTTATAAAAATTTGCTGTAATAACCAAAATTGCAGCCCATACAAATTTGCCAAATTTGTATATTGTATTTTCAAAAGACCTTAAATGCGCTTTTAAAAAAGTCTCTATCATGAAAATTTAAAAGTTATAACGGAAATAGTGTTAGTTCGACTTTTTTTACAAGAAAAATTTGCATTGAAACCCTCCTCATTACTACTCTAATGGGAATTAAATGTTATCTAAGTTCCTTACACTAGGAACTAAAGTCTAAGGAACGCAATAGTCAAAACGTTTAATTTTACAATAAAAAGGGATAGTTTTTAAGCGCACAAGTTTAAAAATAAGGGTGGAAAACAAATAGTGTTGTTAACCATAAAACTTCCGTCAAACAAAAACTATAAACATTTTTCAATTCATTAAATTTATCTATTTATGAATTTATCAGGTTTTGTCTAATAGGAGTAGTAGTTTTCACACCAGTAATTTGCACACATCTGCATAGGGTAGATTTTATAATGAAGGCAAAGTGGTGCTTAATTCCAAATTTTTTAGAAAATTCTTTAGTGTGTATGGAATGCGGAGATTGTACCATATTTTTACTGTTAAGCGCCAGGGTAATATCGGTCCGAAGGAAATATAAGTTAGCAATTATTTACATAATTAATTATAATAGATATTTATTATATTTTATTAACTAAAATCAGTTCCAAGTTTATTATCTAAAACGTTTTCTTACATTTAGAAATTGAAATATCTTAAGGGATAGTCGATACTGCAGTCTTTTGATCGGCCGATATTTTAATCGTTTTTTTTTTAATTACCAAGGAGATATATGCGAGTGTGTACACTTAAAGGATTCGTACTTGCATATATGTTATACCCATGGTAAGTATCGGCCTATCAATAGTCTGTAGTGTGCGTCGTCCCTTAAGATGCATGATAGTTGTGTTTACATGTTCATAAAACTCACATTAAACATTAATGTGAAAAATAAATAAGATACATAATTTATATTGATCGAGTAAATGTTCTCATGAGTTGCCTTCTCGATCCAACCACACTGAAAATTAGGATTAAATATTTGTGAAAATATCAACTATAAGAAGTGTTCGTTGCTTACATCCGCAACATATGGTTGGGTATCAATTTTTTATTATTTTTTATTATTAACATTAAAGGAATGCATGAAAATTATGTGTATAAATATGTATATTATAACTATTATTACATTAATGATAATATATATTATATAATAACATATACTATAATTATTGAAATGAAATTATGTTGTATCGAATGAAAAAAATTTCAAATAAAAATTGAGCAACCTACAACAAAGTATTATTGATATCCCCCCACTATCCATAACATGCGGTTTCAACTGCTCCTCTTAGATTTGTTTGATCATTTACATCTAATGATGTTTAGCTGATATATAAAATGGGAGTAGTTTGTCAGTGTGATTGGGCGAGTGATAATTAATTGAAAATAATTTTTTTTTTAAAGCAAATATAGCCTAAAAACTTGATATCTGAGAATTAGATAGCAGACAGTTTTAGAAAATATTAACCCTCCTATACGAAACTTCAAACGAACACCTTCAGAATGTTCGACCATATAATTCTAACTTACCTGAATATTGCATGTCTTTTTAAATTAAAAAATGCACGATTTTTATGGTGTAATTTATAATTTATTCAGTTTAAATTAATCTGTTAAAAGACCTTAAAAAAACATAAATTTTCTGGTAGGTACGTTTCTTTTTATTCCGGGACTATATATGGGCTAAACATAATTTGAATGACCGTTAGCCGTAACTAGCGTACTTAAGGTATGACAAAATTAGAAAATGTTATAAAATATGGAGAATCTTTGTAATAATTTGTCTGCTGTTTTTTTATTGATATGGCTTTTGTCAATTTCAATTAATTATGCTATGTTCATAATCTGATTACTAAACCACGTGAATTGTGTAATATTTATCGCAACTATGTGTTGAAACTTTCGAGTATAATAAACTCGATCAATTCATTTTTCTAGCTTTATCAATAAAATAGATAATATTTCAAATGAATAACTTTTATTCATTTTAATCAACTGTAAAGTGTTTCTTTATAAGGAGTTAGTATAATTTCAATAAATATTTTTTAAAACAATAATATTTGTATCAATTAAGCTAAAAATTCTCACTAAAATAAATTTAAAAATATTATTCGTATTAATATAATTGTACAACATTAAATATGATACTAGCATTAAGTTTATTTGTTATTGTCAGTCCAAAAAATCTTTTCGTCTTTATAGGACGAAAATAAATTCTTTTGTACTGTTAAGTTCGTTTTGAAAGGGTAGCATATAAAAAATATGATTTTTATTTTAATGATAATTAAAAAATAAACGATTATATTTAAACCATTTTTTTTTAAACAAATGTAATGAATTTTTTAAGAGGGAGGGATCTACAACTGTTATTGACATAAAGGACTGTGCTTCTAACAAGTTGTTGACTTAAATTACATATAAAATACATTGTACTTTTTTCAATTTTCAGGCACAAATAACTCAAGAACCTACTTATCCAAATATTTTGAAATTGGGTATGCCTACTATTGACATGAAAAGGTGGGCTTGTCAAAGAGTTTGTCCCAAAAAAAATTGCTAAGGTAAAAATCAAAATTTTCATAATGAAAAATGTGTTTTCGAGAAAAACTCTTCAACAAGCCCTTCGTTTTCATGTCAATATTGTACATATAAAATTTCAAAATATTTGGATAAGTATTTTTTAGTGATTTGGGCGAGAAAATTGATAGGTTGTTTCATGATGGAGAGTGCTTCAGTATTAAGTTTTAATCCCCCTTAAACTAACATTCAAATACAAGTATAACATAATATTTAATGCTGTACCATTTTACAATTTAAAAAGCACATTTCATATCGCACTTTTAATCAAAAAAGGAAATACTCAAACATGGCTTGGAGATTTCATCATGCATGAAAATAAATTTATTACAATAATTTTTTATAATTAACATAATACATGGCGTTTGTGCAAAAAGTGCAGCTTACATTTAAATTCATCTTAAATTCGACTTTCAATTGAAATTGAATGAAAATTATTCTACATTAAGCATAGTTAATTCAGTTTTGCAGATTGGTGTATTACAAAAAAACAACTGCAATTAAGTATGAGTTTTTCCTTAAAAATTTAAAATTTACTAGTGATATAGGTAAGTAATATAATAAATTTTTTATTATGTCCTAAAAATCCTTGTACGTTAAGCTAAAATTTAAACCATTGAGATGCTAAAAACTATTATTTATAAATTATGATGTTTAAAAAACGACGTTACCGTAATAATAAGAAACTTTAAATTCTGTCCAAACCTCAATTTTGAAATATTTCTTTGTTTTAAGGCGGTTTATCAACAGCTGTCCTGCCATAAATGAGAGTGCTTCTAAACAGCTAAAAATACATTGCATTTTTTTAATTTCCCAGTACAAATAACTCAAAATATTATGAAATTTGGTATGGACAATATTGACATGAAAACCTAGTACTTGTCGACGAGTTTTTCCCGAAAAAAATTTATAAGGTATAAGGTAAATTTCTCTTCTAAGTTAAAAACTCTCCGACAAGCACTAAGCTTTCACGCCAATATTGTGCATACCAAATTTTATAATATTTCAGTAAGTATTTTTTGAGTTATTTGTGTTGGAAAATTGTATGCTGCTAACAGATGTTGATAAACCTCTTAAGCGTGCGATATTATGACGTGAGAGCATCGAACACATACGTAATTAACTTCTTATTAATTTGTGCTATATTTTTTATGTATTTTTTTTTCTTTTTTTGATTTCTCAGAGTAAGTTTGTTAATAACCAATAAAATAATTTTTTAAACCCTGTGATTGTTTTTTTTTTTTACAATTAAATAATTCGGTTCATTTATGTCTTAATAATTTATTTTACTAAAAATACCTAGTTTTTGTTACATCTTGCATTTCATGGTAAGCTCGACTTGATATATCATGAATTGGATGTGGGTTTAATTCAACTGATGAAACTGTACCTATTTCATAAGATTTCTGCACCATCTAAAACCAAATTGAAATTTTTTATCATATTATTACGATGAATGATTGTTACAATTTTTTTTTTTTTTTTTCTAAATTTAAGGTCGGGTTACTCAAATGGGAAACATTACACAACATTACACCGCATGGCACAATGTATATTACATATATACTTAGCAATGAAAAAAATCCAATGAATCTATCACTTCCATTTAAAATTATACACGCCTTGCGTACACGGTAACAAAACGTCATTTTTATTTCTAGAGAGAAAAAACTGTTTGGTATAGTTTTTCCTTATTATTTAAAAAAAAAAATAGGTAAAGATGACGTATAAGATAGGATATAAGAATGACAAAAAACGTACAGAGGTACATGACTGCAGTGACTGTTATACACTGAAGTAGTGAAACTTTTGAAAAAGTGCCTACGAGAGTTTGAGATGTATACAGAGTAAGGAGTTTTAGGATAAATATTAGATTTATTTTTTTTAACAAGCTAAAAAATTATTTAATATTTTAATATAAAATATTATATTACATATATTGTAAATTTTATATCCCACTACACAAGGCGCATACGTATGTACAATGCTTAGAAGACAGTGGGGACGCTATGAAGCATTGCACAAAGAGGAAATCGAGAATGTAAACTATATAGCAAAGTCCCACATATAACTTATAACTACTATAAGATAATGTGTAATGTATTCTATCTTAATATCTCGCCGACTGAATCCTATACATTTATGTATTTGTTTCTTTATCGTAACGGATTTTTATTTCAAATCACAACGATTCTAAAGAAGTTTCACTTCAAAAATAGACTAGTGGCCACCATATAAAGCAATTTATAAAACTATATTCATACGATAGATTATAAAATAAAACAACGAAATTTACTGTCTATCTATTTTTTTTAAATATGTGGTTAATTTAAAATTTTTCTTCAGGTCTTTTTATCAATCTATGAAATAAAATATGATGCTGAGGTTGTACAAATATTAACAATGATAGACGATATGTAAAAAATGAGATATTGCGACTTTCTTTTATGTTCTTATGACTTTTTGTAATTAAAAACAATACATTTGTGATGTTATGGTAGACGCGTTTTTAAGATGTTTTTATGCTTTCCAAATTACTCATTCACTCAAAAAGAAACTCAATATTACTATTTTAACATTTTAAGATAAAAACATTTTGGGCAAATTAACCAGCGAAGATAAATAAAGGTGAGAATTTAGCTATTATGTTGAAAATTTCACACAAATGTTTCCTATTTGCGGTCGGTTTATCCACATAATGAATATTGTTGCCTATGTAACCCGACCTTTATATAATGAAAATTAGCTCTAAAATACGAAGCACACATAATTAAAAAAATAAGCGTTTTTGTAAGTAAGTTAGAAACTGCATTAATAAAGTTTATTATGAAAAATGATAAATTAGTTCTTTAAAATACTTGAAATAATATTAAAGCTTGATTAAAGCAAAAAATTCCATCACAAATAACATGCCAATTGGAAAATTTAAAATAAAAATGTCGAAACATTAATTAAAAAATGCAAACAAGTCAATGATACTGCTGATAGAATTGAAGAAAACATTCGTTGAAATGAATTTTTGGCTACTAAAAATTTTTATGTATTCCAAGCAACAACAAAAAATTCTATGATCGATGTAAAAATTCACTGCATTAACGTTTAATTTTTAAAACTCTTAATTTTTAATTTTAAAAAGAAATTAATTTATTCAAATTAACGTTTTTTACCGCTACACGATACCACGTTTATGATAATCATGGAAAATAATCATATCATCAAAGGCACGGGGCTAAAGACTTCATAAATAGTAGGATACAGGCATATTTTATACGTCTATGTGAATGTAATGCAAGTCAACGGTCGCAGTGTTTCCAATTTGTAGCTAATTAAAGTTTAAAATCGAGTTTTCGTAGTATAATGAAATTATTTGTATACAACGGAATTCCATGTTACAAGATTTTTTGTATTCTGTATATCAAAAGTAAAAATTTACCGTTTTAAATCTGCTAAATTTTTTTCCTAATTGCAGCTTAATTTGATTCGATTTTGAACAATATCGTCCTAAATTTTTAACTTATCTAATTGATTTAAATACACTTTGCAGAGAATTTTTAAGAACTTTTAGACGTACACAAGAAATCTGCCTTGTATCCTTAATTATTGAAAAAATTTAAATTTTCATATAAGGTGGTTATTATACTTAAGTATGAATTTCTATCATTGATATATCTAAAAAATAACCAAAAAATTTGTAGAAAAAGTTTATTATTTGTGTCAGAAAGTAGAAATATTTCATTGTAAAAAATAATTATAGTAAAATTTTGGTGCGAAAATTTTAATCGTAATCAAATGGCTCAAATCAATTAATACATATTTTTTAAATGTTTAAACAACTAACTAACTATTTATCAAATTTTATGGTATTTTCTTGTCCGCGATTGACTCTAAGTATTTTTGGATTAATAAAAGTTGTATCACGGAATAGTTCAATTCATCAAATCATTACATACGTAGGATAAAGAAGCAATGATATGTAGTTTATTAATGATCGAAATGATTTTGATATGTGAAAGGGAGTGAGTTTGCAAAATACACTTGTCTTTACCAAATAAGACATAATGCTCTTATATATTTTAGAAAAAATAAGAGCATTATAAGTATATTGTATAATAAAACATCATATATTATAAAGACGAAGGTTTTTCTTTATTAACTATTCCAAAAAACAAAGAATTAAAAAAAAGCAAATTATTAAATGATTTTCGAAGTGACTATATGTCACTTAAAAATGACCATATTGAGATAGAAAATACAGCATTTTTGAAATATATTTAGTTTGTTTTTGGTTTGTGGAAAACTTTTTTGGAAAATTGAATTTTGTTTAATATCAATATATAGGTTGGATATATTTTTTTAAAAAAATATTTTGCTGTTTGCTTAGAAAGAAATTTATGTTCTTTAAACTTTTCTTCTCTTATTGTTTAAACAGAGGGTCATGGAACTATGAAAACCAATTAATCATGCTAAAACACGCTAAGATACATTCAGCTCGTTGTCTCTCTATTTCGTTTTTGAGATATCATGATTTGACTTATAATCATTGCAAGTGGCGGACGAATAAGCAGACTCAAATAATTAATTTAGACTTAATATACATGCCGATTATAATAACATGGTATAAATAATGTAAATTAACACAATATAATTAACACAAGTGTAACGACTGAATGTGTAAAGCAACGAACGAGCATGGTCATTGAGTTTTCTGTCCAAAATGTGCAATATTAATAAAAACGTTTATTGCAATATTTTGATTACTCAAACAACCTTTAACCTTTAAAAAACGAACACATTTTTTGTTTGTTTGTTTTTCTAATTAAGTAGACTTAATCTTCCATAAATGTAATGAAATACTTCAAGGCACGAAAAATAGACAAGGAATGCTTTTAATTTATTTAAATACCTATAATTATATTCGTAAGTGTGTCAATGTAATTATACTTTACAAACTCAACTCTTTTTTAGCGGCTACACTAAAAATGAATATTGTGCATGATTAATAAATTTAATATACAAATTGATTAATTTATTTTGATTATTTACTTGATATTAAAAAGTGATTATACTTTTTGACATCGCATTGGGGACTTGTTTACATTTCTACAAATTTTTTTACAAGGCACACAAAACACATTTGATGATGAAGACCCTTGATGATGTGAGTGACCACGACGTTTTCGTTTTCGACATCGACATGGACGCCCACGTCCCTTAATATGATTTTTTTTCTTTTTCTTTTTTCTGACCTTATCTTTTTTATCAAAATTTGTTGATGTTGATGGTGTTGTTGAGATTTGGATTGGATTTATATTTTTCATCAAAATTGACGTACTATGATTTTGAAAATTTACTGTTGATTTTGATAATTCTGGATGTCGATACGTAGCTGTAATACTCGGTGATGGATTGTCTGGAATTGGTTCGTCTCTCAAGTCTTCATCGCTATTTCTGAAATTAAAAACAAAAATATTATTCTCGTTGAAATAGTAGATAATCGAAAAAAGGTATTTCATCAAACATACAAGGCAGCGGGTCAAATGATAAAGGATTTGTTATGATTGGAGCACTTTAATCATGAAGAATATTCAACGGACGTTTTATCTTTGTTATTAATAATAATGAATGTCACGATGGCATCAAAACTGCTTGATTTTGAATGCAGCGCACATTTTATAAACGTCTATTTATATTTTTGCTCGACATTACGCTTCATACATATTGTACGCAGTAACGGAGAGGTCTGTTCTTCACTTACATGATTTATTAACGTAATTTCCAATAGACGTTTATTATGTTTTTAAATTAAAACCAGTGTAATCGTAACATTAGACTACAAATTATTAATAAAATTTTAAGCTTAAAACAGTCTGTATGATTACATTTTTAGATTAAATTAAGTATTTTTCCAATTTTGAAGTTTATTTGCTATGGGTTGAAGAAGGTAATACACGCTCTACGAAAAAATAATTTATTTAATAGTAAATTTTTGTGGTGTGACAGTTTTCTAATTAGAATCTCCAGCAAGCATTAACTTAGTAATAATCATAATCGGTCTTGGTCTTGCAGTGTTGGTTTTGATCTTGAAAAATCAAGATCAAGAATAAGACCTAACAAGCAAGGCCGAGTATTTAAGATTTAGCTATTCAAAATGTTATTTTCGTGAAACAAAATGTTTTTATGTTTTTAAAATTTTTACTTTATTAGATTTACATACTAAATATTTAAAAAAAAAAAAAAACACAAAAGCGCTGATTCCTTGTATGAGTTATATTCAAATACTTTAGTGTATTTTGTAAACGAGTATTATACAGCCACATTCGAGTTATACAGAAACAAACAAATATAAACATAGCGGTCAGTCCATAATCACAATAAATACATGTAACATCCAACAAGACATAACAGGCAATAGCACATTGAGTAAAACACGTTAGTTGTCTCTTTAATCAGGAAGTTTTAGTAATACGATTTGCACTTATTACAATTTTACGACTCTGTAGGGTTATTACCGTGAAATGAAATAAAGTATTTTATGACTTAATTATTAATTGATTAATATCTAATATTAATATTAATATAATTTATATCTTTAATAATCTCCATAGTGATGATGCATAGTAAAATTAATAAAAAAATCCAAGTTTCAAATCAAATATGCAAGACCAAACAAGACCAATATATAAACAAGACCAAGACCAAGACTCGAAGTATTTGAGCGAGATCAAAGCCAAGACTGAGTATGCAAGACCAAGACTGTCGCGGTCTTTGTATTCGTCTTGCTTTGCTCATCACTATATTAACCAACTTTGTGAAATAATTTTTGGAGTATTAAATACTAATCCATATCAATTGAAAAAGAATGGTCTAGGATTCAAATTTTCTTAGGTCTTATAATAAGTTATATTGTAAATGATAATTTTACTATCAGTGAATTTAAATGACTTAGAAAATGTTTCATTAGTACGATAAAAATAAATGAATAAATTCGTTATTTTATAAAATGTTAAATACTGTAACAAAATTCAACCTATTTAAATTAAACGAATACGACATACGTAAATTTAAACACGTACAGATTTCACGCTTTTAAAGTTACTTGTTTTTGCATTACATTTGTATTGAAAAAAGTTTATAATATACTAGTATTCGAAACAAAAGAAAGAAAAAATATCCACCTATGACAAGCATTTTGATTAGCAAAACAATAAAAAACGGCAAAGTGTGAATTTGGCTCTTCCATTGAGGACTCCGTATTTCACAAATATATGACAAACTTGCAACGGTTAAGACTTTAGATGTAAGTGAAGAACTGTTTGAAAATCACAATTTTGTATAATGTGAATAAAATGTCTGAAATCTTGGGTTCAAAAACTATATACGTTTTTGTTAAAATCTGAAAAAAAGTAATAGCGATAAAAAAGTTAACCAATTCTAATTTTAGCAATTAAAACATTTAATTTGATAACCCACGTGATATATGAATCAATTAATTAAATTATTTTTTAAGCATGCTCCTTAATCCATCCCAGGAATTCGAAACATCTTAACGAAATGTGAAAATAAAAAGTATTCTTCATGCTAATTTATTCATTTAAGAGGTTTGCAATTACAAGCAATTATTAGTAAAATCGGCCAAAAACTATTTTAAAGCATGAAAAAATACTGTTGTAGTTCCAAAATGTTTTGTACGATTTTGAAATTTGAAAATGTTGAAAATGAAAAGTCTATAGATATATAAAGTTAATAAAAATAAGAATAATAAAATTTATAGAATTGTAGATTAAATTTGTGCGCAAAATTCCATCAATCACCAAAAGGGGTTAAGAAATGGACAAAGTCCAATATTGCAAAGTCAATTTAGGCTTAATGGGGGTTTTAAAAGACAAGATAAATTTAAAGTTTAAAGAAAAAATATAGAATATTTATTATATTGTGATTAATTCCGAATTATTATGTATTAATTCCAATAATTTTTGAATTAATGTACAGGTATTTTAATGTAAACCAATTAATTATATTTAAAACTGTGCAGATAAGTAAATAATTAGTAATTAATAAAATACTACATTTTTCAAATAATATCTCACTACTAACACAAACAAAAGTCAGGAAAAGTAAAGTTACTATAGGGTCCAAAACGTAGCTCGATACATCCACAATAATATTTATTATAATTATATATATGTTTATTAGATAAATCTGAGCTAAAATTGTAGCAAATCTAAATCTTATGAAAAAATTTAAATGAAAAAAAAAAATTTGTTTTCAGAAAATTGTGTTTTTGGATTTTTTATGGTTTAAAGTTATTCTGGTAAAAAAGTAGGATTGCTTGAGTCCATTGAACCGATTTTGATCATTCACGAACTTGATCTTTGTCTTTAATGGGGAAATGGACCAATTAGGAGATCCTACAAACAACTATACTAAAATTAATATACTTTGACATTTTGTATATTATTTTAAGGGATATAAAATTAAAGTTTTTCCATTTTAAGGGGTGCAATTTTTAATTTTCTCAATTTTCAACATCAGATTTGTATACATCAACCTCAAAAACATCCCAGATAGCATTATTATTAATTTTGTTTTATAATTGTTGGTTGTTCTATTTTTGAGACTGAATTTACTCTATTCAATTTTTAATGTTAAGTTTCTATTCAGCGGCCATAAAAACTTTTTTGGTAATATTATTTTTAGTTAAAAAAATGTTTTATTGCTCAATAAAGTTTATCGAAATGTGGTGTTTAGTGAGGAATTTTTATTTGATACAAATCAGTGATGCTGACAAAACTATAATATAATAAATTTAGTGTTAATATTGTATTGTTTCCCCAAATTTTGTTATTTTATATTATTTTATTAATTATATATGTTGTTTTTGTATTAAATTTTTTTTTTTTTAATTTAATAACCTCCAATCAAGTATTGTAATATGATTCGACGGAATTTTTTTTTTATTTTTTACATAATTGTATACTTTTTTTAATTTTTTTTTACTAAAAAACAGTTTAATTTTACAAATGTATTTTTTTTTATGTTGATAATTGATTCAAACACGGAAACAATATTGTCATCAATTTATTATTGTATTAATAAAATATAATAAACATTTTAAAGGGAGTGGCTTAACAATTTGCTGATTTTTAAAAGTAAATCTTAAGTATTATAATATGTGAAATTAAATAAAACTCAAAATTACTGCTGCTATATTAGTAGTAAACAGATTAGTAATCAGTGGCGAAGCTACGTTTAGAAGTGCCTGAATCAAAACTTGTCGGGGACTTCTCCAACGTCATGACATCTATACAATTCGAATTCTGGTTTCCTAGCTGTGGGTTAAAAATTTACAATTAATGGGCTTAATAAGGTCTATTACGATACTATACGGTACTGCAGTCTACTGGTTCTTTAGCCCTATTTTCTACCCCGGCTTTTCTTTAGACAAATGTAACATCACTAGAGAACTGCTAAATGACTGTGGTAGTAGCTAAATCAAGGAAAAAGATTTTCACAGAAAGCCCTACTCTAATAATAACGATCGCATGAAGCGGCATATGCATGAAAAATTTCAGCCTATTACTATAACTCAAAGTTTCTTCCAATTTAAAATGTTATTACTTTTTGCGTTCAGAAACAACGTATCTGTTAACATCAGCATCATCTGATACGTTTCGTGTTTTCAAGTTATGAACGACCACAGTATTTTACGAATTTATTGTTACCTTCGTCGGAGATCCATAAGGCTCGGACCTCGTGTATCACTGAACCGCAGTAAAAATTTGTAATGGTAGTAAAAATCTGAGATTTTCGCTTTGCAATTCAAAGACAAATGGAACATGTGTCCTAAATATATGGGCAGTCTAAATGAGATCACATTGTTTGCATAGTGTAACAACAACTTTTTTCTCTACAAAAATGTGTATAATTGCGCAATTCTCGTTCATGAATATAAATCTGTGGTTGCGCGAAAAAAAACTAAATATTTAATTATGTTTAATTGAATAACAAAAAAAAAAAAAAAACCGAATAAACATACGTAAATTTTAAGCTTGTATACACAATAAAAATATTATGAGCTCCGTATAAGAAAATGATCGAAAATCATTAGAATTTGAGTAGACGAAAAAAGAACAGTTATCCTAATTACGTCATATAGTATTGAAGGATTATTTATAAATCCAAAAAAATCAAAAGCTTAATGATTAATTTTTTTAAAATCTATTTAGAAACATGAAATACACGATTATTATGTTGCTTTGAGTTGTTTCAGAATTCATCTTGTTTATGTATCAAAATCATTTATTTTAAAGTGACAAAAATTATAAAATACATCATAAAATTAGTATATTTTATAATTTTAAGTAAGTGTGGAAGAAGTCGTCGCATTTTTTATTACATAAGTATACAGTGAAAGCTAAAAAAAAACCGCTCAAGCCAGAAACTTCGTGTTTGTTAATTAAAATTACAAAATACACGATTTTAATGATGTTTTAATGCCTTTTTAGGATATAATTTTGTTTATCTAAAAATTTTTTTAACTTAAAACATTATAAAACACACCATAAAAATTGTGTAATTTTTAATTTTGAATAAACAAAAAACATGCGGGTCGGTGTGTTTTTTTTTTTATTTTGAGTTGACTTTACATGAAATGAAATGCTTACGGCCACCTGTACTAAAACCAATTGTAAAATTGTTGTTGTTTATTTAAAAAAATATACATAATGCTTCAAATAAAAGTTAGAAGTACTCTATATCACAAGCTCTAGCAACTTTAACAAATTCAAATCAGCTTATTCATATGAAAAACGTTTATTTATATAGATCATATAATCGGTATAAGTAGATTAAAGTTCTAAATCATAAATCTAATCGGATTTTAATTAAATGATATTTACTTACATTAATTTATACATACAAAAAATGAAAATGAATTATGCAATATTAGTAATGCCACTCATTCAAGAAAGAAACAAGTGTAAACACAGATGCCGATATATATATAGCTTGGTTTATTATATTTAATAAATGTATAATATTATTTAATTCAGGTTATTGGGTCATTATTATTATCTTATATTAAATATATACATGCTGATGTTAGACGGCTTCATTCACCTGAATCAACTGCAAATGCAATCTTCAATTTCAAAAACCCCTAAATAATTTTAATTTTAAGTAATTGTGGTAATAAAAAAACCAACCTCGCTACGATCTTGAATTTCGGTACATTTTGTTACTAAAAATCTATAATTTTTTAAATCGATAAGCATTTGGATACGTTATCAATTATTTGATACTATCATATCAAATTAACTGTTACTTAACCTGTTGTCTATTTAAAAACAAAAAAAAATCCATCTTCATTGTAAAATGAAGACGTAAGAATCGTTCGTTATTTCATCAAGGCAGCTAAAAAAGCTTCATAAAGGACCGACTTGAAAAATATTTACCTCGAAAAGTTGAATGTTTTTTTATTACAAAGTTTCATTTAACTTGTTTAGTCGGATCAAATATTGCAATTAAATTTTAAAGCAGTTATTCTCAACCTGTACTGAAAATTCGCATACACGTATCAATTTATTACACTACACAAATTATAAGATAAAAGATTGTGAATCGAGTTTACCTTCTTAGATCAACCTACAACATTATGTAACTTGATCTGTAGATACCAAATTAAGTAATTCCAAGAAAAAAATAATGTTTTTTCATAAAATAGGCAAATCTCCCGACAAGCTTTTAATATGTCATATAAATTGTGTAATGTTAAAATAAATTGATGAGTTCGATTTTATTTTCTTCCTTTTAGAGTATTTAAATAAAAGCTTGTTTTTAAAAATGTTTTTTTTTTGAATTATTTATACAGATGTACTTGAATGTTTAATTTAACCTGCGTAAGCAACTGCTCGTCTATCTATTCATTATACATAGGACACAAAAGCCTGTGGCACATGTATGACAGACATTAAATGCATAGTTATTGTGCAATTATAATTAATATTTATTTTATATTATTTTTATAAATGAAATTATAACTGTTTCTGTTGGTAATCTTGATTATAAAAAGAAATGATGTATTATACAGAATCCATCCACCTTGACATTTTTATTATTTTAGTGACCTGGGGGTCTTGTCACTCTTCCCCATATTTTCTTATTAATAATATTTATAAATATAAATTATACAATTAAGTCTAAACGATTCATTGGTAGTAGTAAAAGTGCAAAAGTGCATTCTTAAAAATGTGTTTAATACAAGGCGTCTTCAAAGCAAAGAAAATCCTTGAGCTCTTGATTATTCTCCATGTACATAAGCATTATTCAGGATTGTTATAGGACGCGCGGTTCACATTCGACTATCATCAGTGACGGCATTATCAGACACATGGCTCTGGGTTATGTACTTTTTGTGAGGCCTTGTGATCAATTTCTCGTTATTATCTCCTCCAATTCGGACTTTAAAATATTTAAAGAAAATAGAGTAGTTGAATTATTAACTAGAAACACTGCTGGATATATTATACATCTGGAATCTTTAACGCTTATATGCATAGAAACTTTTTATGATGCATTTATGAATAGACTTTTTTTAATGAATATTAGTGCATAGATTTTAGTATAACTGATGCTTACGAATAGACTTTGAAATTTTCAAGTTTAAATGGCTTATTATTCTTGTGGGCGGTTTGAGTGAAAAATTTTTGATGTTTTTGAGTCCTAGTATGCTGTGTACGGTAACCACTTTCTGGCAAGAAACAGCCCTGCACAAAACATCTTTTATATATTTAAAAGTGTTTATTTACGATTATTCAAAAAAGGCATTCTAGAAAAAAGTTTCAAATATTTATGATTAAAAATTTTACGGAAACTCCTTTTGCAACAAAATTGATATTACTTATTTTACATTTACTATTATCAATTTTATGTTTTAATATATTTTCATGGGGGGTCACAAAATAACTGAAGGCGTTCAAATATTCTGATCAGTTGCAGATTAATTCTTCTACTTTATTCTAATATTAAGTTTATCATCTTCTTGTGTCTACATAAGTAGGCTCCACATGGATTATAATTATAAGGTTTACAAAAAAAGTCATTATTAATAAAAAATCTCTGCTTTCGAAAATATTAACATTTCAAAAGTGAATAGCTGACTATTTACTTTAGAATAGTCAGCTATTGAATGTAAGTGTTCCATAAAAGCTTAAAAAAATTGTTGAGAAAAAATATAATAATTTTAAAAATTACTTACTTACCCCCGTATATCACAGTAGGTTCGTAATGTTCGGAATCCACATGGTTTATGGCAACATTCATCAACAATTTTCGTTTCAGAATGCTGTTGTACATCATCTGATTGATAGCTGTTATACATATTATATTGTCGATTTGTAAAATATTTATTATTATCGTAATATGTTCCACTATCACGTCCATGTAGCGTTGGTGGGGGTGGAATATCATCTCCATAACCATTATATTGTCCTTTACATACAAGTTTAATTATTTCTGGTATTTCTTCACCACAATATCGACGATATTCAATTGGTGTTTGTGACGATTGGTTTATACATGTTATTAATAATACTATTATTAATTGAATTGATAATATTATTACTGATTTATTGCTATTACTATTATTACCGTTATTTAAATTATTTAATTTCACTAATTTCATCGTTTTTGCCATTTCTTATATTTTAATGAGTATCTGAAACAAATTTTAAAACCATTTATTAATATTAAAATTTAAAATACACTTAAAAGTTAAGAAAGTAATAAAATTTGTTAAAACTAAAATACGGGCAAAATCAAAGCAGGACAGTCTTGGTCTTGATCTTCCTCAAATATTTCGAGTCTTAGTCTGGGTCTTTCTCTTGCTGGTCAGTATAAATCATAAATAACACACACTTAAAATTAACTCATAAAACTATTTCATTGCAATCATAATAAGCTGCAAAGCTCCAACTGTGTAGAATCGTAAATTTGTAATAAGTGCCAACCCTTATACTGAAAGTTCCTGATTAAAGAGACGCCTAACGCGATTTACTTAATGTGCTACTAACTCTTATGTCTTGTTGCATGTTGCATTTATAATACTCGTATACAATACATACTAGCGTATTTTACGCACACAAGGCATCAGGTCAGCTTCTTCGTATTTTTTTTTTATATTTAGTATTAAAATCTAATGAAGCAAACTAAAATATCACTTATTAAAATAGTTTATTCCACGAAAAGAACATTTTAAGATTTCTATATACACTTTGACACATGTATTTATCTGTAGCTGTTTTATTTAGCTTAGTCTGTAATTTAGTCTTGTTCTTGCATACCCAGTGTTGGTCTTGGTCTTGGTCTTGCGGATGGATAGATAATCTAGGTTTTGGTCTTGTTTTTTTGCAAGAACAAGATATAAACTTCTAGACCAAGACCCATTATACTCATCACTATAATGAACCGTTTATTGACAACGTACAACTTGGTTTATGACGTGGTTTTGATTGGTATTGATTTATGCATCAGCATACAATTATCTAATCAGAAAGTCCTCGATTATGATTTTTTTATGAATACAAGTTGTGCAACCAACCTGCTTGATTTCGATCGTAAATATAAATAAATTGTCAAAATGCACACTGATCTAGGGCTGAAAGCCTTGAAGATATGAAACGATATCCGACCAGAAATCGGACAAATAGCATTATTATATGTATACCCTTCTTATCTCTATACTGAACACTATATAATGGTTATTAATGCAAATTTGCTTAACATCGATCATCAAACAAACTACTTGGATGTCATACATAGCTTTTGACAGTGATATCAGTAATCGGACAACATTTTATGCTTGTATCTCTGTGAGCTGGTGACCACAATTCGAAATAAACCAAAAGTCAAATCATCCATTTTACTCAAGCGAGGGGAGGGGATACAAAACAATTTAAACTATTATCTCTAGTCATTTACCTAACACCAAATGCAAAAAAACTTCAATTTCCTCCTCTTCATAAGGTATATAATATGGGTATTTTTAGAAATTTCCCAAAATGGAAGGAAAATACAAACAAAGATACAAATTTCCTATGTTTACTCATGTGAAATGATCTCATCTTCATAAGTTGTAGAAAAATATTGATATTCTTAGAAAAATATTTTCCAATACGGGGATAAAAAATTCTAGTTTTGTATTTGTCGTTATTATTTCACATTGAATGCAAAAAATCGAATTTTCCTAGCTAGTAGAGAAAAACAAAGTTGATAATTTTAGAAAAAAATTATGGTTTTCCTTTTTCCTCTACTTATGTTATTTTATTTTCCATCGATTGATAAAAGCGCATCTAGTCTGTATAGAAATAAGTTGGGTTTTTTGGTGATTTTCTTCAATGAGGGATTTACAAAACTATAAAGTAAATTCTCGGAATGTGATAAACATGTACTAAATTTTATAAAAATAGGACAACCCGTTCGAAAATTACAGCGGTACTAACATACATAGATAAATATATGTAGATAGGTACATAGGTAGATAGATTACAAACAAACGAAATGAAAAATCATTTAGTTACACATAGACCTCACTGAGTTCGGTAAATTATACATTTAATATGGAAATGCCTCCATGACCGGAACCAGCGAAACCATATTTGTAAGTTTTACTGCGGTCCAAATAAAGTTTCAAATATTTTCAAGAGCAAAAAAAAATTTACAGTGACAGTTCGACACCCAAAAAAACACCCATCGCCAAACATTGAGAATTTAAATTTCAGTTACGTTAGGTATACATTTTTAAAAGCGCATTTGCAAATTTTGATAGAAAATTTGTAAATTTTGATAGATATAAATAAATATTAGAAACTATTTATTTATATAATAATTAACAGGTGAGGTGAAAAGTTCGTAGGATAGCATAGGAAACAATTTTTTTGGATAGATTTTGATTTTATTATTCATAATAGTTTCCTTCGAGGGCGATACAACGATTATAGTGGCCATACATTTTTTATAATACGATTTGTCTTTAGTCTCAAAACAGGCTTCAATTTGGTAACGATTAACTCTTAATCGGAGCAAATTTCTCTTGAGGTCTGAGAACCAATAAAAGGGCCAGATGTGGAGAGTAAAGTAGATGCGGAAGCTAGTTATTTAATATTATAGCATGAGTATCCCAGAATACTGATGCCAGAACCTTGGCAGCCGACTTTTGCGACTTTCCACGCTCTGAGTCGGTTCATCACGCACAGTCCACTCGGGTCACTGCTGATTGAACTCCAGTGTGAAATGATGGAGCCATGTTTCATCCATCGTCACATATCGACCCAAAAATTCGGATTTATTACGATCGAACAGCTTCAAACACTCCTTAGAATCATCGACTCGTTTTTGTTTTTGGTCGATTGTGAGCTCATGCGGCACCCAATTTAAACAGAGTTTTCGCTTATTCAAATATTTGGGCACGATATGACCAACACGTTCCTTTGATATCTTTAGGGTCTTAGTTATCTCAATCAACTTCACTTTACGGTTATCAAAAATTATTTTGTGGATTTTTTTGATGTTTTCGTCGGTTTAGCCCTTTTGGGGCGTCCAATAAGAATAATGTCAGCTTAGTTATTTAATTTTTTAAAAACTTCTATATAATTAAAATTTTATATCGTTTGTTATACTATTATTTTTATGAATTTATTATTATTAAAATAAATTTGATTCAACCTTTCTTCAAAAAGAAATTATTTATCTTATTCATGAGATTTTTTTAATGAAAAATCGATTATATACAAAAAAAAAAAAAATAGTCAAAATAAGTTAAAAATCACAACCATCATAAATATATAAAAATTTGCTTGATCACACCAAATTACTGAATAGTTCCAAAACGCACCGGTATTTATTTTTGAATATTAAAATTGCCAATGTGACCCATTTTACTTGAAAATATTCGTTGCCGGCCTCGGCCATGGAGACACTTCTTTTAATACATGGATAGGCAAGTTATATCATAAATCATCACTCATTCTTTACCTATGTAAATTGATTCTAAAACAGTAGCCTTATTTTAGTAAACCAACCATAAAGATATGAACAATTTTTAAAATAAACAAAAAACAACTGGTTTCTAGTGAATTCTGTATGAATTAGGCATGAAACCAAAAGATAAAAATCTTTGACTATAAATAAATACATATACAAGAAACTAAATAAAGAATAACATTTGGTATTATCTCCACACAGCGTCTATATGCTTATTACAAAACTAATTCAAGCATTTTTCTCAACCATTATTTCCATTAAATACGAAAAAAATAAAATAAACGAACGAAATTTACAGCACTCGTAGATGATATGTAACATCTGACATTTCACCTAATTAATAAGCAAAATTAACACATTATCCTGAAAAAATGACTCTGGTATTTACAATGATTTTTCGTAACGAAGAATAATTATTTTTATTGAAACATTTTATTATTATTATTTTATTTTAATTTCTTTTTTTTTTATATATATATATATGTTAATTTAATTTAATTTTTTTAATAATTTTTATTTATTTAATTTAAAGTTTTTTTCAATTTATTTCTGTATTTATAATTAATTTTATTAATTTATGTATGTATGTATGTATCACTTTTATAACCTTTTACACATTTTTGTATCTTGTTACACATAACATTACACTTTATGTATTTTTATGTATAACAAAGGTAACATGTTACACAATAACATGTTACACTTTTCATAAAATGACTCTCCCAAAAAATCAACCACTTTACATATACTTCATGAATAAACTTTTCAAATATCGTGCACTTTCCTAGCTTCCTGTTACATTTTAATTCTTTTACGCACTTCCATCCCTGTTCACAAAATCACTCTCATAGATATCGAGTGGAAAAATGTTACACATGAATGAAAAAGTATTAAAAAATTAATATTATTCCAGTCATTATAAAAATATCAAAGTATTTTATATATAAATAACAGATCAGACAGATATTTTGAGCTTATTTTATACGTAAATACGAATTTAGAAGCTTCAGTATTTACTATAATTTATATTGACTGTAATAAATAGATAAATAGATTTGTATTGACTGTAATAGATTAGAATCAGAATATAAATATATTCTGATTTTTATGAGTAAGAATTTTTTTCATAAAAATCTTTTACCAAACTATTTTATTTGAGTACAATTTTTCAATTACTTCATTGATTTTTAAAATCTGAATTTTTAAACTCTAAAGTTTAAATCATATGATTTCTTTTAGGGAAACTTGACATCTTACAATCCACAAATTTACCCAAATCATCTATGAATACTTTTTACAATCTTCTCACAACAATCTCTTTCCTGAGATAAGAATCGCCTTGAGCTATTTTCACATCCACACGTTGCTCTTCAAGAAAAGAAACCGCATGACACGCAAATGTTAATTACAACAAATTCTGTTGTTTTCCTACTTGTATATATTTTCCTCATCAGTATTAAGTTTTTATTTCAGATTAGTTATTGGGTTAGTTTTAGGCATTATAGTTTTTAAATGTTTTTTAATGTTATTCGATGATTAATAAAATTGTATTCAAATCGATATTATACAATAGAAATCTATATTTTAAATTTGATTGAATTATATAGATTTTAATAAAAATATAATTATTTTTAAAATTTACAAAAACAAATACATACAATTAATAATAATAATCTCTGATTAAAAAAGCTTAATTTCTGCAAGATTTTATGTGAATATGATTCATATATTTTCTTGGTGTGAAATTGAAATAGTACTTTAGATTTTCGAGACACAAATAACCATTCTCAAATGGTAGAAAAAAATGTTTTTGTCTTTATTATAATACGTAGCATATGTAAACATGGAGGTTTCTTATATAAGATTTATTACCTATTATTAATTTGACTTTCAATAACAGTTTGAGGAATAGTTTAACTTTAAATACTATAATCTTAAGTTAATTATTATCTATTTTTATATTAAATAAGAAAATACAGTATTTGAAATATATAGCCTTCATAAAAAAATTTAGAAATTAATAATAATAATTTTATTATTTAATTATATCTTACTGCTACATGCAGTTGAGTATTGGTTGCCTGCCTGTTCGGTATTTAACATTATTACTATATCTTTCTTTGCTTATTAATTAAACATGAATAATGTTTGTATTTATATTTGAGATTACTTATTGTGTACCTACAAAATGTCTCACAAAAGGTAAAACATTGACAGTGTAGACAACAAAAAAAGGAGTATAGGGGGATTGTAAATGGCTGAAAAGTAGACGGTTTTAGACTATTGCACTACACCAACCCAGTACAATTATGATACTCGACATACATAATATATCAGAGTATATTAATTTTAGTCCAAAGTTTGTAGCGCCAGGAAATATTTATCACAAACAAAACTTTGATATAGGTGTTCATAAAACCAACTAATTAGTACATTTCCGGATGTCGGTCTGTCCGCTAGCCTATCCTTCCTCGGCCCGTCATCATGATAACTCAAAAACAAAATATTGTGACATATTCTAAACATAAAAAGAGAGTTTAACATTGGAAAAAAAATTCAAATAAAAAAAATGTTTATTTCTTTGAAATAAACAACTTTTGTCAAAAATTTTTTTCGTAAAATCTTAAAATTCGCCACAATTTAAGCTGAAATTTAGGTAATTATCACATATTGGTAATTACAATACATATTATTATACAAGTATATATAACTGTATAGACTGGATATTTATAGTATTTCATGAATGAATTAAACATAATCAAAAAAATTATATTCAATCATTTGTAGAGTATCTAAATAATTAACTCTGTTACTTGTTATGTTCACTTGTTTAAATTAAAATTTGTTCGACATCGGAAATCAAACCTCCTACTTAATTGAGTAATAAGCACCTTAAGCAACTGAGCTACTAGGAAACGGAGATGCAAACTTTAAATACTACAAAGTCCATGTAATATGTTTAGCTCCGTTCACATACATACTTTCTCTAACTAAGCCCCATCTTTAAGTAACCACAAAACAATTAGAACATGAAACATTTCCAGCAGAAACGAAATACGTTCAAAGTTTGTTTATTACTTTCAAAATACCGAGTATCCAAATTTTAAAATTGAAAATACTTAAAATATAGCGCATTTACATAAATAATTTAGAGAAATCGAAGGTGCTTAGATTTTGGTGCATTTGCATAACAATTGAAAAAATAATTGTAGGTCGAAATTGAATTGTTTTCGAATAATTACATTTTTTATTCTTTCATAAAATCTGTTTAATTTTTCTCATTTGTGTTATGTTAATGAGCAGTATAAACAATGAACCACGGTCATATAGTGTGTTACAGTCTCCATTAAGATACAGGCAACGTTTGAAATCATTTTAAATCACAGTAAGAAACATACGGTAAAAAATTTAATGTTTAAAAAAGTTTTAAATTTTTCGAAGATTTCTCAAAAATATTATCACACAGTGCGTGTGTATATAGAATAAATACTTCCTCAACTGTTAAGTTTTCTAAATATGTACATATTAATATTGTCAGTGTATTACTTTAAGAATATGCCGAAAAACGAAAACATAAAATTTCATTATTTTTATATCATTGAAATAACAAATAAATGACAAGAATATAAATGTAAAAAATATTTAATAAATCAAACATTTGAGTCAAAGAGAACCTGAAATTTATAAAAGGATTATGTATTTCCTATGTTATACTATTATACTTAACACCGATTTTGATACACATGAATAATTTCGGCTCTATCCAATAATCAGAAATTTTGCGTGAACAAAGTTCAAATTTAAATTTCCATTCATTCATGTCAGTCACTTCCTAGTTCAAATCCCGGCCAGTCTCTGTGAGAAATACTAGTGAGTAAAACTAGTTCATCTACACATGTCCGTCGCGTATCAATTAAGTCACTGTTCATTATTCTTGCTGTCCTTGTTCTTTCAATGGTTTGTGTATTATCACACTAAGGCACATCGCACACGACGCGATTTGCGTGAAATCGGCGATATCATACATATGATTTGCTTATGGAAACCAATGTATAGTCGCACACGACGTGATTTTCGTGATTTGAAATCATACATGTGATAAAAAAATCGTTGTTAAAAACCTTCGTTCTTAAAATCATATGGGCAACTTTTTTTTATTCTTGTTTATACAGTCATATAAATCAATGTTTATGACAAAGATAGAGAGTTAAATAATGTTTTTTTTAATATTTAAAAATAAAAACTTATCAATGCTTGTTTATATACAAAAAAAAAGGTTAGATTGATGTCCTGAACCATATAGAACAGGCTTAATAGGTGCATCTTATAAAGCTGATCATTTTTTTAAATACATACATATGCTTTAAAGAAAAGGAACGAAGAGTAGCGAGTATTAAGTAAATGCTTATATTATCCTGCAATATTTATATCTTTGAATACATGCTATACTTTTTTCACATATATGGTATTGTTGCAACTGTTGTGTCGTATACGGATAGAGATTACTTTCCAGAAGAAAATTACATATACGAAATCGCACTGTGTAAGATATGCATAATCAAATACTGAAATCGTAAGAATTCCATCATGATGCGACAACAATCGTATGTAATTTTACATTCGTAAGCAACGTTGTCAAATACATAAGAGCTTTCACATATAATATTACTCAGTTAAATGCTCAACCTAAAAATTTCTAGACATATTTATTATTTGTGGATAGCAAAAAGGGAAAAACCTCTTTCTCTAGGTATACTTCTCCTAATTGTTGTAGGAACGTTGCAATAGATACAACATTTCTTCATTATGGCCGTAATGACGTTCTGCAAGAGTTTATAAACTTATTTATAACACTTTTCAAGCGTCAATATTAATTTCATTCATTTCAATAACAGAGTAAATAAACAGAAATGAACTTTAGACTTATTTTATAAAATTAAGCCAATACATCTTATACTATTACTGAAAAATATTATATATATTGATTCTTTTATTATTTAATATGTTTACAAAATGAACTGAAGAAATACAGTAATTGTACAGTGGCTATAATCTGTATCTATTCTAATCACATTAAACAAATAAAACAAGTTAAGGTAACAAATAACAGAGTAAATTTTTTAGATATTCGATATAAGATTGAGCATCAATGTTTGAGCTACTTTAATCATTAGCATTCAACAAACACTCTAATATCTATACATTTATAAATATATATATATATATATATATATATATATATATATATATATATATATATATATATATATATATATATATATATATATATATATATATATATATATATATATATATATGGTAAAGTCAGAGTATATTAGTATTAACCCATCTCAGTCTCCCGTTCGTCATCAAGATAACTGAAAAACGACAAGAGACAGGTAGTTGAACTTTTGGTGTCATATTCTGGATCTTAAAAGCGAGTCTAAGTTCGTAAATGAGTAAAATCGGTATAATGGGATAATTAGATCCATGACCCAACTTAACCATAAAAAAAGATTCAAAACGATAATTGTTTGATTAAAAAAAAAAAATGTATGATCATTTTTCGGAATGTTTATATTCGCCACAGTTTAAGCTAAATAACAGATTCTTATTATATCCGAAAAATGTTCATACAAGTTTTTTGTGTTTGTTTTGAATCTTTTTTTATGGTTAAGTTGGATCATAGATCTAATTAGCCCATTATACCCATTTTGTCAATTTACGAACTTAGAGTCACTTTTAAGATCCAGAATATGACACCAAAAGTTCAACTAGCTATCTCTTGTCGTTTTTGTAAGACGAAATGAGAATTTCAAATGGCTTAAAGTATAATCTATTATAATCTATATTATTTATTACTTGATGTATTTCATCCTTTAAGACACTGTATATACATATTTTGTTATTAGTAAACAAACTACGTAGTACCCCTTCTTCAAAAAACGTTACAAAGTCGGAGCAACTTCTGTTGCTCCGTGTGCGACTAAAATGCTGTGATATCGCTGATATCGGTGATATCGCCGATATCGGCGATTTCGCCGATTTCACCCAAATCACCTCATGTGCGATGTGCCTAACACACAACAAAACATACCCAATTGTAAAAATATGATTGGTGACGAATGTAAAAATGAAGAAACAGTGATTGAACTCAATCACTGGGCCTGAACTGTGACGTATAAGTGTAGACACCTTCCATTAAATTCCACAGAATAATTCTAATTGAGACGGAATGACTGACCATCGAAACAACAAAGGGTACATATTCGAACTATGATGTATATATATATATATATATATATATATATATATATATATATATATATATATATATATATATATATATATATATATATATATATATATATATATATATATAAACCGTTGAATTTATATTTCGTGAATTTTGCATTAAGGTATATTAATACATATCAGCCACGTTACATTTCAGTCATTCTGTCTTATTCAGAAAAAATATTCTGAGAAATCTAATAGAGGGTATCTACACTTCAGTTACAGTTACTTCATATTTAATTTCGTTGGCAACAATTTGACTAACGGCAGTGACTAACGGTTACTGAACTGTAACTGAACTGACACCCGACGGCCATGTGTAGATACACTGGTTATTCCTGACTGTGACTGGAAGGTGATTGAACTGTGACGTGACTGATATGCGAGAATAGACCTTTAAAAATACCGCAGTCAAATAGTAAAAATATCGATGGCTACGAATTTAAAAATGACGTTACTGTGCCTGCAGCTGTACTGAATCTAAACTGTAACAGACAAATTGTATATAACCTCTATTAAATTTCTCAGATTAATATTATTTCTGACTGAGTCGGAATTACTGAACTGTGACGTGACTGATATGTGCGAATATCCAAACATTCCTCTTAAAAAACAATATTAATTTTTAGAAACAAATTCATTTATTGTATGAATCATACATTGATATCAGAAAATTCTATTGTTATTGTATCGCGCTTTAGAAATATTTTTAAAAAATTAAATTTTTTCCTCTTAATATATAGGGTCCTTTTAGTCAATGTGAATATAGATCTAAAACCCGGGAATCATTAGTATTTTAAACCACCTAAAACAGAAACCACCTGAATGACTTTAGAATTTATTAAAATTTCCTTATACATGGTTGTATATTCGTGCGAATGTGAATTATAAATAACCAGATCAATTAATTCGTGAATTTGAACGTTTATAGCATGTGATGCAAATTTTTGTTGAAACTTAGTTAAAATTCATTTATATGAAAGGCAGGTTAATTACCATCTCTATATTTTTATTTAAACCTATTGAACCAAAAATTTCGTTACTTAGATATACCAAAATATAGCAAAATGTTTGAAGATTTTCGCTATTTGCAATATCTCTCCTACCGAAAGATTATCTATCATTTTTTTGAATAAATGTATAGGAATCACAACCCCCTTTGAATTTTCGTATTTTCATCTATATTTTTTATTTAAAGCTTTTCCAGTCGAGGAAAACATTTTATTACAGAATGCACTGGACTTTTGTTTTGCTTCAAGTGAAATAAATTAACTTGCATGTTATGTTATATTAATACATATACCTATACGGCGCCACCGGTCTGCCGCAGGTTTGATTTCTATATTATTATTATATACATTTAAAAATAAACAAATAATTATTAAAATATAGTAATAATAGTTATAATATCTATTTCACACAATATGTGTTGGTCATTATGTGACCAATTCTTTATACCTACCTACTTTTATTTCTAAAAATATAAATAATAATTTAAAAAATAAAAAATATAATAACCACGAAGGAGATGCGTACATTTAGTGAATTTTTTTGAAAAATATATGTAAAGAAAATCAAGATACCCATATACTTAATTTCCTTAATGTTAAACTGGCGATGCTAAGGAGATGTGAAACAATTTTTTGAAGTGACAGAAATTTATTTATTGTGTGGATTGGATTAATGAAACAATTATATATTTTTAATTTGAAGTGATTCCACATATCTGAAATAGAAACTTTAAATGTTTCTTTTATACAAGAAACGCTGTTGAGTTTTTAATTTAATTAACACGTGAATTTAAGAACAGGCTTTATTAGATATATATTTATTTAATGAATTCTTTTTAAATAAGTTTCCTTTTTAATTTTTTTTTTATCTCAAACACACATTAATATTACTTAAGAATGAATATTTTTGGTATATTATATATACTTTTGCATTTAGTTATTATTATTTATGGTATAGATCCAGTAGAGATCCCATAATAAGTACAGGTGAGCCTTCGTATTACACATATTAAATATATAGTTTCATATAATTATAAAAACTAAATTCCCGTTACAGTGGTCGATATTCGACCACAATCACTCAAAAGTGAATCAGACTGCCTTTAAGCAAAACAGTACATATGCGTAACTTCAAACAAAACAGTATACATGCGGGTGTATGGTAGTGTGTGTAATATAAGCCACATCTCTTATAATGTGAGTATCACAGTTTGTGTAATGATTTTTTATTGATTAAATGTATTTTTTATGCATAATTAAAAAAAAAAACATTAGCAATATCTAGTCGTTTGGTATATAAACTAAAGTGTGATAAATTTCATACTCCATCCGCCCAATTTTCGTAAAGAGAGATATACAGTTTTTGATTCACGTATTAATATATAGATAGTAAATACCTTTTTTAAACTCGTTTTGATATAAACACAATTTGCTTTGTATAAAATATGTACCTACTTCACTAATTTTTTAATAATTTGCAGCACAAGAAAGTCATAAACAATTGTATACTTATTCTTAAATTGTATTTATTAATATATAATTAATATGTTTAATGTTTAAGAATAAGCATATGTATAAACTAAATCAAATACTAGTAATAACGAAAGATAATTAATAATAACATTCATTTTACAAAATTAGTTTAATTGTATTTATTATAAGACTATGAATATTGATTTTGCAAATTTGTTTCTGTAAGTAATAATGTTTGTATTTAAATTTAAAGTTAATTTATTTATTTACTAAGCATTCATAATTATTGCCAAATTTATTCAAATCCTGCAGATGTCAGAATTAATTTAATTCTTATAAATCATTTTTAGATACTTATTTCAGACTTCTTTACAGATAATTTCAAACATTATAAAGTTGATATACTTATATCAACTGATATATTTTATTTTTAAATTTAACGAACGAGTATTTCATATCTATTAAATTAAAAAGTAATTGTTATCATCAATACAAAACCAATAGCTCATTTTCCTAAGAGATGAAATCCGTTAAAGAATGTTAAAATTACATAATTTTTATTATTTATATATTTCTAATAACTTCTTGGAAATTAATCTCATGATTCCTTTAAGTTATTATTATACATTATTCACGTGGTTAAAACATACTTGTTAAAATTATGTTTATCTAAAGTTCATTTTATTAGACTGTTGAAGTCTCCATTGCATGTGAAAAACATTCCATAAAATGAAAAATATTCCAAAATTATCGTGATTTACTATGCAATATAAAAGCAATATTACTGCATAATTTTGGTAAAAACAAGTAAAGCTAATAACTTGGAAGAGTTGATTGCTAAAATATTCGCCATATTATTGAGTATCAAATTTTTTATATATATATATATATATATAATCATTAGCATTCGTAAAATACTCTAAATGTGTAGGCCATCTAGGTAATAATACGAGTATATATTAATAACATGCATTTGAAATTAGAATGGAATTTTGGCAAATCTAAATAGTTTACGAAAAAGTGTTTTCAAAAAAAAATTTATAAAAACATACACTTACTCAATCACGAAGTTTATTTTACTTTTTATTTTTAAAATTCTCCAGCAAAATTTAAGCTCGATATTTCTTATCATTTTTGAATTATCTTGATGACAACACAAACAGGCGGAAATGGACTAATTAGGTGATTCTATGAACACCAATGCAAAAATTTTGTTGGTATCTTCGACATATAGTTAAAGTTAAGAACTGTTACTAAAATTAGTAAACTCTTACATCTTTATTTCAGCATAAAAACTATGTCTACGTGTATAATAGATACTGTCGAATTTAAATAATAGCTTTATTATTATTTAAATAATTTTCGAATACACAAATCACTGGAGAAGTTAAATTATCCTCATGTGTACTAAAATATTGTTGCCAAATTAAAAATCCAATATTAAAAAATTGATACTTTTCATAAATTTTAAAATCAACATAGTTAAGGACAAAAACAAGGAAAAAAAGGTTGTAGAAAAATATAAGTAATTTTCTTTAGACGAATCAAATATTGCATTCCAATTTCCTGGACAATGGAAGTTGGGTTTGAAGATAGTTTTTCAATCTCAGTCCTACTTTTGATACGATGAATCACAAATGATTTAATCTAGAAACATAGAAAATTTTTCTTATATTTAGATCACCAAAATTCAAAGATAGATAGTTTAAAAAACGGTTTCGAAACCCTTGAAAGACTATTAGAAAACACAAACGTATACTATATATATTATAATAGAGTAGTAGAATAAAGAGTCCCAACTTTTTGGTTTTAGCTTTTATTCATGGCTTCCTTACTATCACATAAAAATCTCCGTCCGTAAATTTTTTTAAACTTTGCATTGTCGTAGATCTAATATTATTATAGAAACCTAAATTTTGTATAATTTTCCTTTGTAAGAATTTTTTTTTAATAAAGTTTAGTATTGATTGTTATTATAATTATAATTCTTAGTCATGTTTGATAAAATGATTTAATCTGAATAGAATGATTAATCATTATAATCCATGTATATATTCGCTGTAAAATCTTGAAGCCAGTTTCCACTCTCAAAACTGGCTTTGCATATTCTTTACCTTAAATAAAAAATCTTTTATTTTTTATTTATTTTTTTTTATTTCTAGCTTCAGCTACTTTCAGCTATATTGCCATTAACCAAAGGGGATTATTATTATTTTTTTAATACAACAACAGTACACAGTACTGCTAGGTGGTCACCCATCCAAATACAGATTGTCAGTGATGTTGCTTAACTTTATTGATTGGTCTAAGCCAGTCATTACGTTACGTCAGTCCGGGGTCATAAAAAATCTTACATCAAAATTTTCATCACTGTCACTATAAATTGGCTTTCTATTAAACACTTATTTTAATCTATCTAATAACTAATCGACTTCAAGATTTTACAGCGAAATTCTACAGAGAAGTAAAGTAATTGAGCATAAACTTTGTATGATATTATTTATTATCATAATTCGTAATTTGTTTTAAACTATCAGGTTGACGTATAACAGTATACGAATAAAACTTTAATTTATAAAAAATAACACGTTTGAATTGAGATGGTAATATTTTATAATAGTATGATGTCAAATTTTATTGTGAACAAAATTTTTCAGGGCAAAGAACGGATTATTAATTGAATCATTAATTTTTATACGTCAATATATCTACAATTGATTCTCAGAATAATTACTTACGTGAAAAGTAAATGGTTTTTATAATCTATTTATGTATATTAATCTTTATCCAAACTACCATACATTTTCAGTTGCATGTAGTTAGATTTCTTCAATAAATACTCTATTAAAAGCGCCGCCATCTTTCAATAATGTTAGCAGATTTAAGGGTAATCACCTTTGAATGAATGAATGAATATACAATATTATGTATTTGAATTAAAATAATCATTCAAGTATAGTTTTAATACACGAAAATTCTTAAAATAATATTATGTCAAATTTTGAAGGGTAATCACCTTTCAACAAATGAGTATAACATTTGAATTAACATAATCATTCAATATATGTTTAAAGCACGAAAATTCTTTTATTTAAGGTATTTTATCAAGGTTTTTTGAGATTTCTTCTTTCATATGGATGATTATTTTAGTATAATAGGAAAGAGGAATTTGATGCTGACCTATTCATGATAACCTTGATTTCAAATCATTCCTATTTTATTCAAAATATTCGACACTAACACGTCGAATTACACGAACACATACTTTGAAAATTACTAATTAAGATTTTGTGAATCTTTATTCTCCAGACTTTATTTTTATCACTATTTTCAGATAATAATCCAAAAAAAAAAAAAATAATAATAATAAAAGTTTAGCTTAAGGATGTTTGAGAGATGAGAGTATGGAATGAACTCATTATTTCAATTGACAATTATAGTTATATAAAAAAAAATGTTGCAATTCGGTTTCATTAAATCTTAGACTTGTAAATTACAAAATTATATTAATTTTTGTTTCCAACGCCATGTTAAATGAAATTAAAAATATTTTTTCTTATATAAAAAACTTTTGTCTCATTTATCTTCAAATTCAAACAGAAAAATATATTCGATTTTTTAAAACTGTAACTTATGGTTTAATTATTTTAGAATGCATTACGATAGTAAAAAGTATGATTTAATACTCTTTTTTTACAAATTTAATTTATTATCATACATTAATTAAATAATATCTTATATTATTTTATCGTATGAAATCTATAGTCAACACCGTAAATAGCTATATAATTCAAATTTTGGTAAAAAAAATAAAATATTGAAATCGTCAAAGATAAAATATTGTACTCCCCTTAATACATAGTGTTTGTGATAGTATATGCTCTTTATCTATAAGTTGTCAAATCGAAAGCAGAAATATTGGGAAATTTTTATGTACAATAAGAAAAAATTCAATAATAAATATTTCAAAAATACTTGAAATTTCTTATAAAGTACAATATGCTTATAACTAACTCCTGACCTGAGAATTGCAGTTACTCTAGGTATAATTTGTACCACGAATATTTAGTCACCAGGAGATTCACATTTACCAGTACTTAATTAATGTATCAAATAATGTGATAACTGAATCTTTCATACATTTTTAAAATTATAAAATATACTATATAATTTTTATAGCGTAAGTATTAAGTTGTTTATCTGACATAATGTTCTTGATTTAAGTAACACGCAGGTCGTCACATTTTGTTTGTTGTCGAGTATACTTCTTGAAATATTGTTATTATAGAGAACAACTAATAAATTATATGTTTATGAATTTATTATGTTCAAAGAAAATCCGTGTTATACTTTTATTTAAATAAAATCTTCAAAGAACCTTAAAAATATAATAAAAAATGGATATATAATCAAACAAAATACATTTTACTTATATATCTTTTGATAATTAATAAAACAACGCAACTAATTGATATACAAAAGAGAAGGGTTAATAAATAGGTTTTTATACTTAAATTTTATTTTGTAGGTTCCATTCGTGATCATTGGTTTTATAATGAATATTTATACACACTTTTCTTGTTGATTTTATTACTTCATTATTTTATTTATTTACTTATTAATTTTTTTTCCCTTCCATTTTTTACCTTCATATTGTTTTTATTCATATTCTTTATTAGTTAGAGTTTTAATTATCTATCGATTAAAGTTTATTCGACAAATATTATCTATATAATATGTGTATGCTTCGATATTAACTAAATGAATATATCGAAAGGCTAGTATTTATGGTAAAGACCCTTTATTTTTGGTAATTTATGGTCAAAGTAAAAATCTGTTAGATACGGGGATTGAAATCCTGAGAAAATATATTAATTCTTTATTATTTAAAATTTTGTTTTGTTTTACGGTATATATCCGAGTGGCAGCGTCTGATTTAAGGGAGAGCGTTTGAACACACGTTCTAAATGTAGCGAACGGATCAACTACTTCAAGCGAATTTCCAACAAAAAAAAGTTGCGCGGAAAAAACCATGAACACTAGATTTGGCTATGGATTTTTTTCAGAGTCAAAAGTAGAGTTCTGACAAAATTTGAATAGAAATTGAAACTAGGGTAGAGAGTCGAACGAGGGAATAAATGGGCAATTTATTCGTTATCATAATATGTATAATTACCATATTTTCTTAAAACATGCACGATTCTGTCAGTTGTTTTCTTTGTAATAAATATTTTATGTACGGTGATTAAACTATCATATAATAATCCGAATTCAAAAATGATCAATTAAAACTTTTCATAAATAATAATTTCAATTTCAATTTTTTGCTTCATTATTTTAATTTGAATTTAGAATTTACTCTATGTTAACATTAATAAGAGCATAATTAATTTAATCATTTCCTATTTGATAAAGTCTGTATAGTGTTCACGTGTGCGACTCTGCAGGTGCTTGTTAATCACAATTTATCTTATAATTTGACGTCATTATAGCGTAAGTATTAAGTTGTTTATCTGACATAATGTTCTTGATTTAAGTAACACGCAGGTCGTCACATTTTGTTTGTTGTCGAGTATACTTCTTGAAATATTGTTATTATAGAGAACAACTAATAAATTATATGTTTATGAATTTATTATGTTCAAAGAAAATCCGTGTTATACTTTTATTTAAATAAAATCTTCAAAGAACCTTAAAAATATAATAAAAAATGGATATATAATCAAACAAAATACATTTTACTTATATATCTTTTGATAATTAATAAAACAACGCAACTAATTGATATACAAAAGAGAAGGGTTAATAAATAGGTTTTTATACTTAAATTTTATTTTGTAGGTTCCATTCGTGATCATTGGTTTTATAATGAATATTTATACACACTTTTCTTGTTGATTTTATTACTTCATTATTTTATTTATTTACTTATTAATTTTTTTTCCCTTCCATTTTTTACCTTCATATTGTTTTTATTCATATTCTTTATTAGTTAGAGTTTTAATTATCTATCGATTAAAGTTTATTCGACAAATATTATCTATATAATATGTGTATGCTTCGATATTAACTAAATGAATATATCGAAAGGCTAGTATTTATGGTAAAGACCCTTTATTTTTGGTAATTTATGGTCAAAGTAAAAATCTGTTAGATACGGGGATTGAAATCCTGAGAAAATATATTAATTCTTTATTATTTAAAATTTTGTTTTGTTTTACGGTATATATCCGAGTGGCAGCGTCTGATTTAAGGGAGAGCGTTTGAACACACGTTCTAAATGTAGCGAACGGATCAACTACTTCAAGCGAATTTCCAACAAAAAAAAGTTGCGCGGAAAAAACCATGAACACTAGATTTGGCTATGGATTTTTTTCAGAGTCAAAAGTAGTGTTCTGACAAAATTTTAATAGAAATTGAAACTAGGGTAGAGAGTCGAACGAGGGAATAAATGGGCAATTTATTCGTTATCATAATATGTATAATTACCATATTTTCTTAAAACATGCATGATTCTGTCAGTTGTTTTCTTTGTAATAAATATTTTATGTACGGTGATTAAACTATCATATAATAATCCGAATTCAAAAATGATCAATTAAAACTTTTCATAAATAATAATTTCAATTTCAATTTTTTGCTTCATTATTTTAATTTGAATTTAGACTTTACTCTATGTTAACATTAATAAGAGCATAATTAATTTAATCATTTCCTATTTGATAAAGTCTGTATAGTGTTCACGTGTGCGACTCTGCAGGTGCTTGTTAATCACAATTTATCTTATAATTTGACGTCATTAATATCTGTTAATGATAATAAATTATCGTGTATAATAAACGCACAGTAAATATTATGTATTCAAAACAAGCGCAAAAAATACCTTGTTTATATATAAATAAATAATTTTATTTTAAATAAAAATAGAAGCGATTTAATACTTCATTTGACGTAATAATTTATTTTTTATTTTATGTCACTACGATGAGATAAACTATTTTGCGCGCAAACAACATATGTACCTTATATTATGAGAGTACCTTATTGATATCATTGTTAAAAATAAAGAAAGGCATGCACGGGCTTACATCGTCTCCTCGATCTCTAATTTTTTAAAGCAGTTTTCTAATAAAGTGCATTTTACTTTAATCTGTTTTAAAATATTTACAATATCTTGAAGCATGGAAGAACGTCGAAAGTTAAATAATTTCAATATAAACTCTTTTGAATATTTTAATTAAATGACAAAATATCTTTCGTCAAAGAGAGAATACATTAATTATTTTTCACTAAACCAAACAAGAAAACACAAATTTTACTTTCAGAAACATTTGAAAAAGGTATCATAATTAGTATATCAGTAGATAAAGAAAAATATTTATTTAAAAATTGACTTTTACTGGAAATGAAAAAGTAGACATTTTAAAAAACGTAGCCCGCAAAATTAAAATTCATAAAATCAATAATCAAATAAAAATTATCAATCAAATTCTTTTCAAGAATAGTACAATTACACAAAGGTCGTATAAAAATACCTCACCAAGATCTCTTTGAAAATAGAGAATGTGTTGAGGCTGGTTATAAGCCACTAAATATGTTTGCCTGTTTACTTACCCTTGATTCCAGATTTCATTTTTAAATCTTCGACTAGTTTTTATTTTTCTTTTTTGCAGACTCTAATCACACAGATCAACTCGAATATTAACTTTGCTAAGGGGTTATGAAATTTCAATAGATTTATCGATAGTTAGACGAAAAAAAAATGACCTTTAAAAGTTTGCTTTTGTATCCAGGTTGATTAATATTTTAGAAACTTTATTGTTTAAATATTTAATGAACGGTGAGTCGAAAGAAATATATAAATAGAGGTTAGAGGGAACAACGTTACGTTTAAGTATTTTTCTTATAATGCTTATATAATCTTTAATATTTTTATTTGGCACCTAAATATGATAAAATCACATAGTGTCCTTTATCAGCTCAAAATTTTTACAAGAACACTACATTTTATAAAATTTAATTTTGTCTTTTTGGTACTCCCAAAAATGCAGTTAAAAATTTTGGAAAAATTACGTTTTCTATTTTTTTATTTTCAATAATTCATTGATAACTTTTGTAGCCATCCTAACTAAATAAAAATGGTAAAAAAAAAGATGTTGAATCAAGAAAACAATGACTACATTTAAATCTCCGTACGATCAACCGTTACTGAGATATTGTCATTCAAAGGTAGCCATTTTTTCAGTATTTTAATTTTTTCGTTTTATTTTCAACAAAACAACATAATAGTATGTGAAATATTTTTAATGATTAGTATTCTTTAAATACTGTAAATATGCAGTCTATACAAATATACATATAAAATTATTCAAAGCCTATGTTATCTTAATGAAATCGTTCTCCTTATTCTTATGTGTACGCCCCCGTGTTGTTTTAAATATATCTAAGTAAGAATGCAGCATATGTACTTTTAGAAACATTCAAAATGCATATGTTTAAAATCTTGTAACATGTTACCAACTTTCGGGAATTTTTTACTTTGTTATTCCCTAAATATCCAGAAACTACTCCTTTAAAAGTATTCATTTGTGTTGAACACTAGTCATTAATTTTGGAAATTCCTTACTGGCAAAAAGTTTTTTGATTTGTTGACCAACAGCTTTCAACCTTACCAGCTTTAACCTATAATTCTGACATTTTGTGAAAAATTATTCAAAAATGTAAAATCAGATCTTTTATCTAGCTTTTTTACAAATTGTTTTAAAATCCTAACCTAATGGAACATTATTATATTTTCAAGTTCAGCAATAATTTCAGATTTATCGTTTAGTTTCCCAACACAAAATTCGATTCTTAATGGCTATAATGATCGTTGGACGTAGTGTTAAGTATCCGTTCTACTATCCCATAAACAGAGATAACACGAATTGTTTGTACATTCACCCTGTAGTCCCATTGAAAATCCTACCAACTCCAATCTCCAATGAACTGCCACTTATAGTTTTCATATAACAAAGCTTAAGGTTTGAAATGTTTATTTCTTAAGCGATAACTCACAAAAAAGTATTATTATCATATTTTTATACCTATATTTATTTGTTTATAAGTTTGTTTCAATTTTAAATTAAGGCAGTTTGGTAGCCGAAATCCGAAATCAAATAAAATACTTTTTTTAATTTTTTTTTACTAATAAATATACGAAGCATGCTATAATAATTGATAGAAATTCACATAAGAATTTAATTGATATAATTTAGCACGGATTATAATTAAATAATTAAAATAATGTAATAAATAAAATATTATTTAGCTAGTACTCACCTGTCAGTAGATAATACCAAAGTTACAATAATTTTCAAAACATAGCCCAGAACTGACAACTTTATTTTTTATATCGTGAATTCTTTTTTTTTTTTTTTTAATTTTAATATAAATATATAAATTATTTCGTTAGAAAATAAATTTAAAATTATAAAAAATATTTTTTAAATTAATTAATGTTCAATATCCTTTTGTTGTTATACACCATTAAAAACGCTAGTTACTATTTGAAATTGATGCGCTTAATGGAGTCGCCATTATTGCCCTAGTTAATATGGGGGAGAGAGTGTCTCCGCTAAACGACAGAGATAGACGCCACATGTCAATATTGAAAAATTAATTACATCGAAAATTTGCCAAGTTTCTACAAACCTTCCATTTCCTGTATTATTGAACAAGGACACTCATAAGAGCTCGTGTATTTTTGCTTAACTTTAATTAATTATATCCATTAAACGGTGTGGTAAAAAAATCTGTTTTTTTTTCTATATGTGCATTTAATTATAATCTTTCGAATAAACACAAAAAAATATTGGGTTAACTTTAAGTCATTAGGCTACCAAACTACCTTAAATATTATGACAAGAGTCAAATGTATGAGATTTAAATCTCAAATCAAATAAAGTTTTTATTATTATAATTATGATGATATGATGAGTATTATTATTGTTATTTACGCGAAGTTCTATTAATTGGTATCTCCAGATGCGAATAAAATGATACAGTTTATGCGTTTGTATTACGCATATACTACTGTGGTATTAATATGGCGGGCAATAATATGATTCATGGAAATCATATAAAAATAAGGTATAAATCTTAAAAAACTTATGTAAATGAAACAAGACTTTTTAGACGTACAGTCAAAGTATTATAAAACTCTTAACTAAAAAAATGTATTTTCTAATATTTTCTTCCAAATTTTTCTTGGAATTTATGTTAATTTTGTATAATAATATGATATTCATCTTAACTTAAATTACATTAGTATAGCCTGCATTTTGATTAATGATGTCTGTAACGTCTCGAAATTCAATAACGATTAGACTGATAACCACGTCGCTTAGTTATTAAAATCCATGATCCACGATCCTCAGATATGGATACGGTGGGCATGCCCACCATCCTAATTGATATCGATAAGCTAATTTTAAATTCAATGCCCCAAAGCAGCTGGATTCATTAAATTTTAAAATACCTACGTACAGTTTCAGTACAAATAAATAGGACCACCTATTAGGGGGAATCAACATTTACAGAAGAATTCTTAAGAATACTTCTGGTGGTAGATTTGCATACCCCTATTAAATCTCTTTAATAATTTAGAGCTGAGAATGGTGCCAGAAGCGCTCGACTTATTTCAGTTGGAAGTTTTTTCGTTGAAACCATGTGCCAGTGTAAAACTGTGATATCGATATCGAGACAGTGAAAAAAGTTGTACAGGAGTACTTGTCATTTGTTAACAATAGTAAATCAACTGTTGTAATTAATGAATATCTATTCTGAATGGTCGAATGGAATGTAAAAAATACTAGTGTCTCTCCCGGTCAGGCCAGCTACAGAAAAAATATCGTTCTCTGTTCTGTGATGAATAAAATCTTGGTTGTGTGCCTCAATGAGAAAGAAAATATTATCCGGGCAAGCTATCTTAAATAAAGACAGTTAGAAAGGTGCATCAATTCAGGAGCTGATCATTTGCAGTTTCAGATACCAAAAGGTTTACTATAGTTTATAAAAGTCGAAGAACACTTTGAAAGTTGGAAAGTTTTATATTTGTTTGACTGCAAGTCTGCAACTATTATGACTTTTATTGCAAATTTAGTTTTAACATTCTTTTAAGTTGTTTTACATGAATTCTAAGAATCATGTTGTAATAAAGACCGTCGTATTTTAAATATACATAATATTTATATATTATTTTGAGTTGGATAACAGACGCATATAATTATATTTGTATGCGTCTACTTACTGAAAAAGCTATGTTAAAATATGATCCAAATGTCAAAAAACTTCTCAGAGGTTTTGTAAAAAACTAAACAATTTTTACCTCTTACATATTGTATATACTATTAATAAATTGTTTTTGTATGGCTTTTTAAAACAAACAATTTTTGTTTGAAATATTTTTTCGTTTAGATTCGACAGAAATTTAGCTAATAAGCACATATATAAATACAACACATATTATTATCCAGTCAAACCTGAGTAAGTAAGTACTGGGAAAACGAAAAAACTTTTTTAATGAAATAAATTGCCTAGTCTCGTTATTTTTAGCACATAAACTCTCTATCTGTGAGAAATAAAAGCCTCTATTAGGGAAAGTCCTGAACCCTCAGATGTTTGCCTGCTTACATACATTTGCTGCATATTAGCTGTATCATTTATTTAACCTCCATAAATGACAATGTCCATTTTTGTACCTCATAGGCAAAAAAGAAATTGTCCAGTTTTGAATTTATCCAGGATTTACTAGATATTTATAGTATTTTATGAATGCTGATAATTAAAATTAGTTAAAACATTGAAACGAAACCATATTTCGAGTATCTATAAACAGCTATCTGTGTATATCGATTGCTATCTTCATTTAATATATCTCAAGACCCGTCTTGATCTTTATTATTAGTACACCCGAAAAATACGAAATATATAAGGAGTATTTTAAATTGACTCTAAAGAAAGTTTGTAATGCTAGAAAATATTGAAGATACTAATAAACTTTTGGTATGGGTAGTCCACTCACTTACTTTCTAAAAAACTGTTTTCCTATTAAAACTATTTTAATTAATTCATTAATTTATGAACAGAAAGTAGTTTAACTGAAATGAATTTACAAAAAGAGTGGCTTTTGGTATGTTATTAATTTATTTTCGATAAAAGAATTAAACTATGCATGTACAAGTTATGATGGAATAAATAAAGGCGCATACGTCTTTTTTATATATGTTCACGGATTTTTTCGTAAATTATTGTACAATTTTAAAAAAACTCCATTTTGGTTGGGAAAGATCTACTACCTGAGAAATTTCAGCCTGAGGTAAAGAGAGACCAAATCAAAAGTTAGTGATTGCATATCATAGAAATTATAATTTTTCGTGGTTGTATTAAAAAATAAAAAAGTTAGTGATAGCATATCAGAAAAAATTAAAAAATAATTTTTACTTTAACACGCATAATTTCTTTATGCGATAGGTTATCAGTATAACGGACATTTATTGTAGTGCAATCGCTTTCACAAAAGAAGGAAGTGCGCCTTAAGGGAAGTCCCTCGGTTGTAATAGAAAAAAAATTTGTAGGTATTGATCCAAATTTTTAAAATGTTATAGTTAACGAAACATATTATATAAAACATAAATATGGGTACCTTGTCGATCAATTAATAAAGTAATTATTAATTAAAAATACACCAAATAACCTTAATGAATAAACTTCTTTAAAGGTGATTTAGTGTTTTTGAGGACAAGAATATATTTTTTTAAATATTTGCTTATAAATTATTTTTTACTCAGGAGTAATTTTTTTGAAGTCGTTTCAATTTGTTTTTATTCTGATATTCTACTTGATATTTTAACAGAAGCAATAATATACAGTCATTGATAGGTATATATTATTTATAAATTTTTGTGGAATCATTTGTAGAACGTTTCTAATTGTAGGAATTTATAGCACGCAGTGACGACGATTAATTATTACAGCGTAAAAATAATGATCTTATTAAAGTCATAAATATTAAGTGGTACATATAATCATTGACAGTTCTAAAAAATGAAATGATATTAAGAAGATAATAAAATTTTAACTTGTTTGTTAATTGACTTTATATGCCTTTTAAGTATCTATAGAATAAATAATTAATTAAATCATTTGAGGTTTTGGTTTTGTTTATTACAGCAGGTAATCCACAATAAGAAATATGTTGCATACTAGCATAGCTTACGGCAAAAATAGAAATATTTGATAAATATTTTATAGTTTTACATAACGTATAATTAATGTAAAAATAATTGGTTTTTATGTTATTAATAGTTATTTTTATACCGATCCCTTGTAAATAAACAGTGTATATAAATATATAAATATAACTGAATTCATTATTATACTTAAATAAATCACCATTAGTTGAATCGCAGGATTAATTAGGGAGACGTATCGAATATACAGTATCGATACTTTACTCATGTGTAGTATCGAATCAAAAGCACCATATATAGTCTATGATACAGCGTTCCACAGACTTACGATATAGTAGCAAATTCCATATTAATGCTAGTTATACTAATTCATCTGCCGTAGGTCAAACCAAAAGATTTGTAAAAAATAATATTGAAAACAAAATTTAGTAGTGTTAAGAAAAGTACCGATACCTTACATTAGCCAAACATATAACTTCTTGCATCCTCTACTATTTAAATTTGTATTTTGAATCGTATATTAAATTCTGTATTGGTGCCGGGTAGCTAGCTGCTACCATACTATTCTGATTGTCACACGTCTTTATAATTTCACAATCGGGTTTCCAAACGTCTTCATCATTTGAGAACATTCAGACGTCTGGTGAAAATGAATTTAAAAGATTCCGTTATAAATATTTAAATAAAATCTAATAAAAACCGTGTAAAAAGAGCCTGTATTGCCCTGTAGAATAATTAGAATAAAATTGGATTTTTACCATAATCTTCTCACTGTTGTATTAGTGATGAAATATTAGCTCAAGAATCTTCCCCACGTTACAACGACCTTTAAAGTAGAAATTATTATTATAGTAGCCCGACTTTGCTCATTACACGAGCTTAAACTCAAGTCTAGAATATGTCATCAAAATTTCAGCTCACTATCTTTTTCCGTTTATCATGATGACGGATAGACGGACATGTGGAAATGGACTAATTAATTAATTATATGAGCATCCATACCAAAATTTTGTTAATGACTTTAGTATTTTCTAGCGTTACAAATTTTAGACTAAAATTCAGGAATACGGCAGCCGATCAGAATAGTAAAAAAATCGATGGTTCAATTTAATAGAGCTCGTCAGATTAAGATATGGTAGATTGATTACGTGCTGAGAAATGTAGCATTAAATAATCTGGCGATTTGAGCGTGACGCAGATGGCGTGTCATTTTTGCAAGTTATAGACCCACTCATTCTCTTGCGTCACGCTCAAATCGTCAGATTTGTAAAATTTACACTTCAGCACGTAATCAACCTACCATATATTAATCTGATCACTCGATTAAATCCAACTGTCGATTTTTTTTTACTATTCTGATCGGCTACCCTACACCATATTGAGAGCTAAGATTTGGTGGAGATACTTAAGTAGCTATGTGTTTTTGATAGAGATATCTACATACTTTATTTTTAAAGTCTATCTTTAATGTAATATACATTGTATGTTTTTCAATTTTCTCACATAAATATATAAAAAAATTTTTATTCATATAAGTGAAATTTGGTATGTACAATTTTGACATGAAAACAGAGGGCTTGGTAAAATATTTCTAAATATAAAATAAAACATTGATGTTTAGTTTAGAATCCTTTTGGCGGGAAAAACTCTTCGACATTACCTGCTTTTTCATGCCAAAATTGTGTATACAAAATTTCATAACATTTGGATAAATATTTTAAATTATTTATGCGCGAAAATTGAAAACATACCGTGTATATTACATTACAGATTGAATTTTTAAATGGAGCCTGTAGAGATCTCTATCAAAAACACATAGCCTTAAGGGATAAGGTATATTCCATATCTTACTTATGCGCTCGAGTTAAAACAAAATCCCCGCTAGGATTATCCTACCATATATACAAATTATTTATAAAAAAAACACGCTACGCTTTTTTTTCAATAAAATGAATTTTTCAGCTATCACTTCATTCTTATTATAAATTAATAATTTAATTATAGTGAACTACTGGAATTTTTAAAACGACATGCACATACTTATAAATTATTTTTTACTTTTTAGTTTGGTTGACGAGTTATTTTATTAAACTCTCTAAGAATGCCACCAGTGAAACTATTGGCTTTACCCCAAGCCTCGAAGAAATGGTGTAGTTTCCAGGCCTTCACTGCCTTTAATGGATGGGCTATTTTCAAAGAGTACAAACACATTTTTCATTAAACTTCGCGCATTAAATTTTAAAGAAACAGAGTGAAGAATCTTGATGGAAATTTTATGAAGTTTAATTCGTTTTATCAACTAACTCTCTTACGTCGAAATGGATATTTAATTCGACGATATTCGCTAACCATTATTATTTTTCTGAATATATTATATTAAATTTAATATTCTTCCTTAAACAAATTTGACTTATTCTCAACAAATTAAAAAAATAATTTATAATTATTTGCTTTGGAATTTAAACAATATAGAATAGTTGTTAGATTATCTTTAACGAGAGAAAGCCATAATTTTTTTAAATTTTAATTTTAATAACAATCATTGTTATAAATAAAATACATATTTTAGTGCAAAATAGGTAGGTAAATAATAAATACATTGGCTATTAATAATAAAACTGTCAAGGTCATTAAAATCTTAGAAAGTTCTTCATGATAATTTATGATGAATACAACATCTGCGTTAATGTGCAAACAATAAGGGATCATAAATTATGATAAAACTTTAATGCACAAAAAAGGTTAACAATTTGCACAAAACTAATTAAATGAACAATTAAATGTTCCTTTAAAAGCAATTAATATTTTTATAAAATCATCTTCAAACGTTCATATTAATGAATAGAAAATAATTAATTTTGTCTACAGTTCATACATTTTCTGATACAAACATATAAATGTAATCAAATTAGAATTATTACCTAATAAAACTAGTCGTTATGGATATGGCCTATAAAAAACCAAGTCAGTCAATGCCTGATTAAAAAGCTTTATTGATAGAACGCCTAAAGGTACTCGCCCCCATTAAAATTTTTATTTTTAATCGTTTGATCGAATTTCGCCATATATCAGCTAGATGGTACCGTATTTATTATGGTATTGTATTATAGCGAGTACTGTTAAAGGTTACCGTAAAAAAAATCTTCATGGTGAATAACTATCTTTTAATGAGCTAAAACTGACTTATAAATTTTTCATAAAACGAAACGGTACAAGAAAATTGTAATTGAAAATGGTTATTATATTATAAGTATTATACTTTCACTGCTATTTATTCTGGGACTTGAAAAAAGACATTTTACTTATCATTTGTCGATCCGTTGTACTATTTCAAAGCAATTAGGAAGAATAAACAAATATGCTTTCACATTTAGTGAATCAGTAAATACTGATGGTGCTAAATAATTTCCATGTACTGACTGGCTATGAAATTCTTAAGCTACGAACACACGTATAACATTCGCGTGTAACGTAACATCGTAACGTGACTTTGACGCATAACAGGAATCTTTTTGTGGACGTGAATGAATTGCATCCAAAGATGTTGCTAAGTGAGGTAAAAAATAGTGTGGACTCAATAACATTTGCAAATACAAGACGTAAAATTTTTATTTGAATATTTCAATATGGAGTGGATCGAACAAAATACAATACAATTTATTGAAATTCTTCAACGTATATAAATACTTTAAGTAATATGCTTGGTAAACAGATGGAACGCTGTACGGTGTTACGTTACGAACGAATGTTGCACGTGTGTTCGCTGCTTAAGAAATAATTTTTTCCAAAACCTAAATGAACAAACGGCGTCTAAGTTTTCACTGGACTGATTTTTCACAGCGTTTGTTTGTATACATTTATATATGTGTCAACTATGTTGACATTTATAATTTTGAACCGTCATCAGGAACTATATGGTGCACAGAATAGATATATTTTGGTTGAATATTAAAATTGATGAATTTTAAAGTGTATCAAGTTGACCATTCAGCTTCATTTCCACCATAATTAAAATCAATAAGTTTAAATTTAATCAGTTAGTTTTCAAAAGTTTTCACCAGTATATTGTTTTGAGTTACAGTTAATTATATCATTAATTATTCAAGGAGTAGTTATATCATCCTTATCTTTTTATTTAATTCAAAGCGAGATCTACAATTCACAGTACTACAATTGAAAACGAGTTAAAAAAGAAAGAAATTTTAAACATAAAAATATTTAACAAAAGAGGGAGTTTAAAGAGAAGTTAAACACATTGTTAGATAATTAAATATATGAACATGACCGTATGTTTATTTAAATTATTCTAAATGAGAATATATATTTTTATTTTTTTGAAAGATTGGTGCATTATTACACGAGATAATGGGGATTCATAGTGTCTCATATTCATCGTTTCAAAGTAGTAGCCGCAAAACGAAAATATCAGGAGATACGAATATATCAGGGGTAGTGTTTGTTTTTTAACTCTCTATTTTGTAATTTTAATTTTTAAAATTATTATTTTTATGTTAAAAACCATAAAAACAATTCAAACGTATTTATAGAAATAATACACTTATTAATGGTATTTTATTTATATTCTTAGAACTCTACAATTTTAATAATCATAAAATTTTTTATTATTTATATCTACATCATGTAAATTAAATGTTAAATATTTATCTTAAATATTGCAAACTTTTCTAAGAAATTGTCGTAGAGTAATATTTTTAATGCAATACGTACGTACAAGGAATTTTTTGTTTCAATTTTAATATATATTGTTGCGGCCATAAGAATTGCGGTTTAACTATCTTCACACGAATATATCTGTTGAAATTAGTAATAGTACATAAAATCTAAACCATATAGGAATAGATAAGAAAATAAATTAATTTAATTAAAAGAATAATACAAATTGCAATAAAAATAGTTAATTAACTAGACTATTTTTTCCAATATTTTGAATACAGCTTCAGTGCTCAATACACAAAATTGTTTTAACTTACATTTTAATATTAATTCACAGAACTTTACTAGAAAATACTCGAAAATTACTCGTGATTAGAAAATAAGACTACACATTGTTGTAAACACCATAGGGAAATATTAAAGAAAAAAATCACTACAAATTTGGCACTAATTTTTTATGTAAACTACAACTAATGAACTGCACAAAAACACACACTGATGAAAATTTATTATAAAACCGAAAAGACAAAAATGAACATCCGAATTTTTTTTGAAAATATTAATTTTGATTCAAATATACATCATGTATTCAGTGTGTTGCACACTTCACAGTAGTAGTGGACATGTTGAGAGCGACTAACAAAATGTCGGAGAAACATTGAAGTACCTGTCATTTTATAAAGTTTACAAATGTTTTTAAGTATAGTTTATTGCATTACTTACTACACCAGTAATACAACAAACCATACTTATTATGTGTTCAGTAATAATTACTTAATAGCCATGGTCTTATACACACTGAGAAATATGACTTTCAACACTGCTCTGCTCTCCAATATTACAATAAGTCAGTCATCGTCATCGTCATCTGTAACAGCAACTTCCATTTCAATAGTACCAAACAGTAAGTAGCATTATTAAGTACTTCGTACCCGACTGTGTACTTCAAGTGTAGCCTTGATGGCACCATCATTCTATCAAACATCAAATTTTTGGAACTTAATATTGGTGGTAAAGCTGATGTCTTATAGACCGTGAACCGATATCGAAATGAAATTCAGTGATTCTAATTTAATTTGCCTTAATATGAGCCGAAAGCCGGTAGTATAAACGTCGTGTTCATGCATCAGATATACGAAATATTTTTGTCAAATGAGTAGTATTAATATAGATCTAAATTTTAAAATCTCTGAAATCGTTCAATTTCGTTCGAATGAATGTTAAATCTGTATCAATTTTTTTAATTGATACAGATTTCAAACAGTTGTTTTGTATCGATCTTTATAAATCTTAATCTTTATTTTGATACTGAATCCAAATTTTTTTATGAAAAAAGTACTTACTACTCATAATATAATAATAGCGACCTACCAAACCATTAATGTTTGATAAATAATAATTGAGCTTTTAAAAACTTTTATTGGCTAAGAATTGTTATTGTCAATTAAAAGATGTCTAATATTTTAATTAAGGAACTCTGAATAGGATTGTCTGAGTTTTGTATTATAATAGTAGTGAAAAACAAAAGGAATATTCAATAAACAATTCTTTAGATCTGCGGATCATATTGTGAAGCATATTTTGGAGCATTGCACTACAGTACCAACTTACTTGCAGCAGTGGCGGGGCATCTCACAATGGATAATATTTATTATGCTATCCCTATTCCAAGCCATTTACCGCAACCGCCCGTATCGAAATATATTTTAAAAGGAGTAAGCTTGTTCGTAGCAAAGGAGGGTATAAAAATATTTTTATTTCGATGTATGTAACAGAAGAAGAAACGAAATGACTTGGAAAAAATTTATTTTTATCGCAGGATTTTACAATTTTTTAAATGTATGGGATCTTCAATCGTGTAAAATATGGCAACATTGTAGTAAAACTTCTTTTTGTTGATTTTCTGAGAAATGAAGTAAAGTTTAACAATTATTGTGACATATATAAATAAATATAAACATTGAAAGTTTATGTGAATTTTGTGAAAATCCGTAAATTCATAATAAATAAATAACATAGTTTACAATTTACAATAATTTTATTAATTAGTGCTGTGGAATTGAATAATTATTTCAATTTATGAAATTTACAACCTATTAATTATTTTTAAAATTATTAATTATTACTTTTTTTTTCTCTTCAATAAAATTATAAAAAAGGAACTTTTTCGGCTTAAGTTTTAGATGTTCCATTTTTCCTGGAAATACACAATTTGAAGTCCTCTAAGTAAAACAAAATGGTTTCCCAAAATTGGTCGGCCAGTCGGTCTATCTGTGGTCTAGCTTTCTTCAAACCAAAAGAGCTACAATCATCAAATTTTATAATTAGCTGCGGATAATCCAAGGAAGAGAAAATAAATATTCATGAATTTCATTTCAAAGAATATTAAGCTTTTCATGCATTACTAAAACAATAGCTCCAATAATTTTTTTCAAACTTGGTTAGCTTTAGGAATATTAGGATAAGGTGGTTCTGGGTTAGAAGAATATTTTCCACGATATTATTTCCCGCTACCATTTAACAACCTCTGCAGAATCCCTTTTTTTTATTCAATGGATTGAAATTCGTTAGACTGTGTTTTTTAACATGATATTTTCCAACATGATCGCTTTCAACTGGAATAATGCTTTCGGATCTTCGATGGTATCAATTTATGTCGCGCGTCAAATAGCGAGTTTATTTTAATAGCCAACTTAATTTCCAAGGCTGAATAAACTCTGAATATACTCTTATTTGGACTGTTGAGTCGAATATCCCTAACATACTTTTCTATTTATTGCATATAAATCCATATAAAGAAAATGGGTTCAGTGTAGATAATAAAAAATTTTCAAAAGAACAACCTTCAAAAAAATGAGCTAAAAGGTAAAAATAATAATTTTTAATTATAAACTATAAATAATTTCATTGTGACCAATCACCTTTCTCAATTGACGCCTACCAATCAATTTTTTAGCTAAGGATAAGATTGGCACCGAACTCGAAAGGTAACTAATGGTCACAAGGAAATTATCTAAGGACGTTTTTAATTTAAAATTATTTTTTTACTTTTTAACTAATTTTTTTGAAGGTGGTCCTTTTTTTTAGTATTATTTATTTATATATACGGTCGAAACCTTTTTTCTGAACTCGGTTAACAAATTCAGAACGATGAACACAGAACACAATGGCAAGTCGAGGAATTTTTACCTAAATAATGTACTAAAAATGTTAAAGAATTGAAGATCATTAAAATCAATTCTGAATAAAGAAAAAGTATCATTCAAATGATGATATTTAACCACATGAAGGTTATAATCAATTAACTAATTAAAATTACAAATTTAAATTTATTTACAGGAATTAGTAGATTTATTTTATGATTGACCTACATAATTGTGTAAAAAAATCAAAGGCAAGGCGTTAATAATTATATAAAGTTACTTATCACATTCAAGAAACCTATCCTCAAGATACGCTATTTTAATCACCATTTAAAATGATAATAAAAATCACATTTTTTAAGTAGGTTAAATGTAAAATTTATTACGGTGCACTTTATCACAATAAAAATAAAATAATAAATATTTATATCGTTTATAAATAGGGGAGACTCTTGTCTGGGATACCATGATGAAATATTCAAGACAAAAAATTCATTTTTAAAATAAAAATCAATTATCACCAAGTGATGATGATATACATGGGGTAACATCGTGTTACTTCAAGTAGAATAACTCATCAAGGGGGGAGAGTTGTGTAATTCAACGAATTTTTTTAAGTTGAGGCCGAAGAATCGGGTTTGGCTTGTCTAAAATGAATATCAATGTTTTATAAGAAAAGTAACACTAAATAAATAATCATTGTTTTACAATTGAATCGTTATAACAACAAGTACATTTTCGCCATTTCATATGGCAATTCGGCAAAATGAAATATAAGTTTAATATATTACCATTCTATTATATCCAGAATTTTTTATCGTGGCTCTTAATTTATTTTTGTTAATTGAAATATCATTATTTATATAAGAAAATACCATTCCACTATGCTACAATCATTTTTTTATAATTCCGAGAATTGAAAGGAAGTCTCAGATTAAAGCGTTAGGGTAACTCAAAGTGTGAGGTTTCATGGCTTTTTCAAAACAATTGCATGATTCATTATTTATCTTGAAGTACATCAGCGATAATTTTAAAGTTTTCTTGTTGTTAGCCAAAGCATGCTAATTCTTCTTATATATCAGATTTACCACGCCTCCTCTATTGGAGATTATTTTAAGTTAATAGAAATGGAATTTCTTATTAATCTCCAAAGTCTTTTATTCTTTGCACATTTTATTGAGAAAATAAACAAGAAATTTAATGTTTTAAGTCTATAAAATCACCTTAGATTACAAATCTGCAGATATTTTGATTTTTGTAATGTTGTGATTAAGAATTCATTTCGTACAAAGAGAATTAAATTCCTACAGAGTAAATGAAAATGATACAGCTATGTCTTAGAAAGAGGAAAGTATTTTTCTTAATTTTTCTCCTTCTTCAGAGGAGTCTATGGTTTGATTAATGTTTAAAGTTAGTTAATTGTAATGCTTTAACTCTTTCTCTACGTCATAATTCCATTTGATTGTGATATTCCTCGTTTTCTTGGTTTATTAAAAGTTTATAACTTAGTGGGATTGTTAGTTCTTACTACCCTTAACAGTATATTTTAAATTTAATTATTAATTGTAATTTAAAGCAATGACAAAAACAACATCACGTTATAATCAATTAACCAACATCGTGGTATCCACAATTAGACTTCAGCTCACCGATTACTTTTAAAATTAACTTTAATTAATAAAGGCCCACTTTTCTATTTAACCCTTCTAAAATACAATGATCTTCAAAAATTTGATTTTTTTAATTTATTAATAAAGATTTTTGCGAAAAATGCTAGATTTATATCTAAAAAAATCGGTAAATTTTATGTCACTTGAAATACCTACACTAATGAATAAATAAAACATCAAACTGCATGAATTATAATTTGTCGCTTGTCGCTGTCTATAGTAACAAACGTGGCAAGTTTGGGGATTATCAGTATGACAGAAGTGTTGAATCTCCGTTAAAGTTCTTCATCAAAAGATGTCTCAATCTCCCGCATAATACATCGAACTACATGCTGTATCTGGAATCAAATACCGAACCAAACTACATTTACACTTTGAAACTGCATGTTCAATATATACGAAAATGCCTGTTTCTACCACAAAGTACACTTCATCATACTCTCTCTAAAATTATACTAGAGAAGCAAATATTCTGGTACCAGACATGTTCTAAAATATGTAATATCCATGATATAAATGTGGCAGATTTGCTGAACAATAACGTTCATGTAAATTCAATTTTGTAAAAAGTATAATCATAATGGTTACGAAAAATCAAATAAGTACTGCAATAACTATATCAATGAATTAAAATTTAATTTTACAAGCTGGATTTTTTAAATGCGTTGTGAATTAATATACTTAAAGAAATATGATTTCATAAAAAATATGCTCTTTGTGCAATACAAATGAGGAGGAAGGCATATTTCATTTAATATGCGTTTGCCCATGCTTGCGAGAGATAAGAGTATCTTGTCTTGGTAAATCAAAACTGATTTTTGAGCTTCTCGCACACCTAAATGTATTGAACTGGACGTCATTGATTAAATATAGAAAATTGGCTTGGAAATACAGATACGCCATGATCCAAGAATTCAATTAATAGATTTATTAATTTAACTTTTTACTTTTCTTTTTTTTGGTACTTTTTGCTCGCTTTCTTTCGATATTGTTATAACTAACTACATTATATAGTCTTCGGTTATTGTTATTATTAATGTTTTATTGTTTCTATTAATGTGTTCCTTATTGATTATAAATATTCGGTTTTATTGTATTCCATTTCGTGGATTTTATTTGGTATTTTTTATTTTATTTTCTTCAAATATCATATTTTGTTTCTATTTATATTCTCATTTTGCCTATACAATTTCACAAGCGGTCGTATGTCCATTAAGTATTGTCTTTTATACTGTTTTTCTTGCAGTAAAATTACTTTGTTTATTTTTTTATAATACGGAATTAGTGATATCATCAGATTTAAGCAATACTATTAAATTAGCTGAAAGGTCAAGAAAGTAATTTGTTGTTTTGGTTTTTAAGTCGAGGGGCCGACGTTATTTTTACATATTATAGAAGATGTATACGATATCCATACATTTCAAATAGTTTTTATTGGGACTCCACTATAGTTCTTTCTCTTTTTGTATATGGACGAATTTTGAAGGATTGCTGAAGTTACCAAACCAATAATCAGTATTATACTTACAATAAATAGGAGTATTTAGCCAGTTATCTAATAACATTATGTAAAAATATAATTTACTAAGTTAGTTCATGTCTATACATGCTAAGTGTATGTTTCGAAACATGATGGTGTTTCGAAACATGGGTTTCGAAACTCAGACAAAATAAACATAGTTACGTTTAAATAAACTAACAATTAAATAAAGAAAATGTTAAGAATAATTTTTACTGTATACACTAAAAACATATTCCTACAAATTCTGACTTGGTTTGTTATAGCTTTAGATGTACGATATTGTACTAAAGAAGGTTTAGGACGAACGCATACGATAAAATTTGTCTAATCAGAAAATCTGGTGGTCAACGCACATCATCACACAGTCCTATAAGAAATTTGTATACGAAATTCTGATCATACATCAGACAAAAATGTATAGCAAGCGCATATCATCGGATACGTATAATGAACCACGAACTTTGAAATATTTTAAGTTATTAATTACTTTTTTGATTAACAGGTGACTTACAGACTTCAGATAATATCGAAAGAAATTCTTATAAGAAATTCAGATGCTACTTCAGATCAGAAATCTGATGTCTTATATAGAATTCGTACCGTGTCCGGAGTCTAATATAAAATACATGCTCAAATTACAACAGAGTTTCTAATCCCAATTTCTGATCAGAAAATCTTATCATGTAATTCTGTTCTTATGGCCAGTTGGAGAGAACTTTGAAATACTAGTTAAGAAGAGACTATATTACTAAGAGTACCTACTTATAAAATTTTTTCTAAAAATTTATCCGATAAAATATGGTATATCAAGATAATTTATAAGAATATTAATGGTAAGATTTGCAGTTAAAACACTTATTAAAAAATATAAAAAAGTATAGTTTATGATCATAGCTAGCATAGCAGTGCATAAACATTCAACGCATATTCTGTGAGATTTTTTTAAAATATAAAACATAACAGGATTCTTGTAATACGTAAATTTCAAAAAAATAAAAATATACAAAATATTTTCTTTCAGTTTCTATGACGTTTAAGCAAAAAAAAAAAATTAATTTACAAGAAGAATGTGAATGACTTTAAGCTAACCACATTACAAAAGGTTCAGTAAATATAATCAGGTTTGTACATAATAGAGTGTGTCCCAATTCGAGTAACAGTAGTCTGTCCATCGGGAAGATGGTTAATTTATATTTTTATTCCTTCCATATAGTCGTTTATATCAAAAAAATTCCTGCACACCATATTTTGTGCAAACTGAATACGCTTTTTTCCGAATAAATCATTGTTTAGTACTGTTTTCTGATTTTAATTTTAGCCAAACTTAATGCGTAGAACAACTGATTAAGCTCTTCTTCTTTTTATCTTTGAATCGATCATTCATACAATACGATAGGTACGACACTCACTTTGTATAAAAAATAGTTTTAACATATTTGGATCAGGGTATCCTCGTCAAACTTTTGGTCATTATTCAGAAACTTAGCGGTAGAAAGAATAGATAGAAACTACATATACTGAAATAATGCAAGTCTACACAAACTTGTAGAGACTTATACTATATGAAAAGATAGAAAGAAAGAAAGAAAGAAAGAATCGATAGAAACTATATATACTGAAATAACGTAAGTCTGCACAAATTTGTAGAGACTTATACTGAATGAATAGAAAGAAAGAAAGAATCGATAGAAACTATATATACTGAAATAACGTAAGTCTGCACAAATTTGTAGAGACTTATACTGAATGAATAGAAAGAAAGAAAGAATAGATAGAAACTATATATACTGAAATAATGTAAGTCTGCACAAACGTGTAGAGACTTATACTGAATGAATAGAAAGAAAGAAAGAATCGATAGAAACTATATATACTGAAATAACGTAAGTCTGCACAAATTTGTAGAGACTTATACTGAATGAATAGAAAGAAAGAAAGAATCGATAGAAACTATATATACTGAAATAACGTAAGTCTGCACAAATTTGTAGAGACTTATACTGAATGAATAGAAAGAAAGAAAGAATAGATAGAAACTATATATACTGAAATAATGTAAGTCTGCACAAACGTGTAGAGACTTATACTGAATGAATAGAAAGAAAGAAAGAATAGATAGAAACTATATATACTGAAATAATGTAAGTCTGCACAAACGTGTAGAGACTTATACTGAATGAATAGAAAGAAAGAAAGAATAGATAGAAACTATACATACTGAAATAATGTAAGTCTGCACAAACGTGTAGAGACTTATACTGAATGAATAGAAAGAAAGAAAGAATAGATAGAAACTATATATACTGAAATAATGTAAGTCTGCACAAACGTGTAGAGACTTATACTGAATGAATAGAAAGAAAGAAAGAATAGATAGAAACTATATATACTGAAATAATGTAAGTCTGCACAAACTTGTAGAGACTTATACTGAATGAATAGAAAGAAAGAAAGAATAGATAGAAACTATATATACTGAAATAATGTAAGTCTGCACAAACTTGTAGAGAATTATACTGAATGAATAGAAAGTAATTTTCAAAGAAAAATATAGAAGTGTGCAGAAACCTACGTTACAGTTAAAATTAAACGGAAACTTTGTACAAGTTTTTATTGTGACCAGACATAAAAATTGATTGAATAAGACAAAATATTTTCATATTATTGCGAATTTATCGTTTTGCCTGTTTCCAAGAACGATTTTATTACGTAAAATAATGAATGTTTATTGATTTACATCGAATACTTTTTTTCGATTTAATAATTTTGACGTAATTTGAGATTTGTTCTTGCATCTGGTTTAAATTTATTTACAATATTTTTAATCATTAAGTTTTTATTTATTTACAATATTTTTAATCATTTTTTGTAGTAAGTTGAAAAAAAACCAAATGACACACATGTTTAAACAATAATAAAATTTACATTAAAAATATTCATATTATTAAAAATATTATAATGTCGTAATGGTAGAGGAGCCCACGATGCTAAATAGTGATTTACTCGAGCATCAACACGATTAATTGGATTTTGTAGATTAGATGGCAGAAAACAAAAAATATGCTATATATATTATATGACTAGTACGGAGAGTGCCTACGTATACTTTCAAAATGTAAACATAACAGTCATATAAAAATACGAAAAATTTACTCAGTCGTGTCAGATTCAAAGAAGTTATTACATGAAATCAAACGAAGCTGCCATTCAAAAGACTGATGATTTAAATGACGCATGCTTTTGAAGGCTTTTGAAAATTCAAAAAAAAATTTACATTTTAATGGTTAAGCTAATCGTGGTAATCCAAAATCTAACAATAGTTTTAAGGATTCTCATTAATCAACCGTCCCATAAGGTTCGTCAGATTATATTTTTACGTCATCTTTGAATTATTTTCTTCAAAAATAAAAACAATTTGATCGCGTTCGATAATGTCCATGTAACGTTTTGTTTTCTTTGCATGATTGTAACTATCTTACTTCCTCAAGTTACGCTCAAATCAGCAGGATAAATTCCGATATTCTTGAATGATTTCCTTCATATTAACAAAAAATATTCGATTCCGTTCGAAAATGTTCTGATAAATTTTTTTTGCAACTATCTGCCACTCCCCCCTTGTCTTTAAGCTATTAAAAAATCGTCAAATAATTTAGATGCACACTGATTAGCATGTAACTAACCTACCATACCTTAATCTCAAACGCTCGAGTAAACCCACAAATTTCCCTCTTCAGCTTCCCTAGTATAAAGGGATATTATAATAAAGAATCATTATCCAAATGAGAGGCGGTTAAATGTACCCTGTACTAAAAATTCTTTTAGAACTTCCGGTCTATTAGAATATTCCTTAACACTTATATCCTGCCATCCAGCAGAAAGGGTCGGTATCAGTGTGTTACACAGATATTGACGATTTTAAGAAAATTATTACCTTTATTTTGAACTTACACTTATCTAAGAGGCTTTATTCTTGGATATGATATCGGACAGTTTTAACATGAAAACGGATATCACAATACTGCTTTATTCCAAAAAACATTATATTTGTTAGAAAATTTTGTTGGTGAAGAAAAACTTCTCGATAAAAACAGCTCACGTTAAAATTTTGCATTTCAAATTTAAATTATATTTCGATACATATTTTTTGAGTTGTTTGTTCGCAAAAATAGTGTCGTATCACTATGAAAATTTTAATTTTTGTTCGCTTGATATTGCACAAATTTGAAAAAAAAAAAAAACATTAATATGTATACCATTTTTAAGAACATTGTTTAAAAATTTGACAAAAATATACAATTGTTGTAATACATATAAACATATATTATATTATTTAAAAAATGTTGTTTGGACTTAACAGTTAAGTGTATTTTATGAATACTTGTGACAAATTATACTATATCGAGTATTAAACAATTAACAATGTTATTTTCTATATTCTTATTTTACTATCAGTTAAAAATGAGTTTCGTATATCATATCAGAAATCAATAATAATAACTTCTGTATTTTAAATTATTTATAATCATACCAAAGGATGGACTCGAAATAAAATAAGCACCAAAAAACAAATATGAAACTACCCAAATATTATCATTGATTGAACTATAGCCCATTTACTTTTTAAGAATCATTTTGCATATTCTTCCGCCAATTCAATATTTATTCATAACATCGAAAATATCAGCATTTTAAGATAAAAAAGAGGTATTCTAGTGTGTTGTGCGTAAAAATCATAAGCCCGAATTACTTTGTAAACTAAACATGTTGAAATAGTCTAAACATGGTTAAATGATTATGATAATATTAACATTACAAATATTAGTTGAATTATAAAACAATTTTATAATTTAATTTCCAACCTTGTCCTTGCAATAAAATCACGTTCTACACACAGCTACTCAAAGGCACCACAAGCCGCACGAGCACATGATGTGGGAGGTTAATTTTTTTTTAAATTAATTACTTTTTGTCCCAGGGCCAAAATTATCATAATACATTATTATAAGTTGGTAAGCGCAGTTTGAAAAATGATGCAAATTTTATTACCTATAAAAATAATGCATAGAACTATTTTTAATAAAGAAATATTACAAATCATTATTATAACAATAAATGTCAAACAAAAACAATTGTCTTTTTTATAATTAATTATATGTTTTTATTAATAAAAATTTTTCAAATTTGTTGAATGCAAAAATACCGTGTGTTAGACACCATCAAAACTGCATCAATAGAATTTAATGAATTTATATTAATAAGTTTATATGAATCATTAAATAAATGGTAAATACTTTTTTTAAATTGACATAGCGCAACGAGACAAATAATTATTTTGAAAATTAATTCTTATGGAGCCTCAGAAGCCCAATGAGCCCTATACCGTATACAGTGCCTATACCGTACAATCAACTTCATCGCTTGCACGGTATATAAGTTAAAAAAAGCTAAGGAATGAGTTCTATGTTTTAACTAGAAGATTCTATTATTTAACTAGAAGGATCTATATGTGTTCGTTTGTTCCGCTGTAACTTTTGAACACGTTGTCTTCACAAATCACATTCCGAAAATTACAAACGAACACATATAGATCCAGAATCTTATAGTTAAAAAATAATCATTCAAAACCATAGAATAAGAAAAATATCTCGTTTAATATTGCATTTCTGTTAGCAAATTTTATTTTGGATTACCAACTATAGATCTATACATATGAATTTTCCAAAGGTCATAAATTAAACTTATTAATAATAAATTAAACTTTGTATTACAACTGAAAGTTGAATTTTACACTTCATACTATGAAATAGTGTGTAACAATTGACTCAGATTACTGTCACAATTGACCCTCTTGGTGGGAAAATTGTTATAGTCCGATTTGACCCAATAAAATGCTTATATAATTTTACATGTGCTTAATTTCCATACTTATATTTAAATAGTTAAAGCAATTTATAGTTAAATAGTTCAGGTATCCTGTGCCAACAATGGAATTCTCTGATAGCTTAATAAACAGTTATGTTGGTTGGAAAATTTTTGGTAACAATCTACACATCTATCCCCTACTTGCAAAGCATCTTGGTAGTTAATTTAAGGTGGGTCATGTTTTTGATAGAGATCTCTTCAATAAAGGTAATCTTTAATGTAATGTAAATATTTTTTTTTCTTTTTTTGTGCAATAAAGAAATAATTAATTATCCAAATGATATGAAATTTGGTGTGCCCAAACTTAACATAAAACGGGAGTATATCGAAAATATTTTCTCCAAAAAAACAACTCAAATTAAGCATATTAAGAAAATGGTTTTTTTTTTGCAAAAAACTCTTCGGCATGCAAACTCTTTTCATGTCAAGATTAAGTATGTCAAATTTCAGAAAATTTTGATAATTATTTTTTGTTATTTATGCGTGAAAATTGTAAACAAAATACAATAGATATTGTCTTTATTATAGGAATATACTACTTTTTTATGAAATAAATCAGTAATAGCTAGTTTGGTTTATATTATATTTGCTTATACCAATGAGCTCTAATAAAATATTTATATTCCAAAAAAAGAAGGTAAGTTATGAAGTGGGACACACTGTAGGCTGGCAGTAATAAGACTTTTAATAACATTTCCTTGTACAGTCTGCCTCATTGCATATACAAAGTATATTACTTAAAAATAATTGTGTAATCGCTCTGGAAAATAATTGTTTTTGTTTACTTTACTTAATCTGCTATTGTATGGGCGGCTTCAAGTAATATTTTTTTTCAATATATCTGCTAGTAATATGAAGCAATTACATTAACCAAATTATTCAATGAAACATTTGTTCTGAAGTTTTTTTATGACAATATGATTACATCAAATTATCACTCCAGAATCCCTTTGCTGCATTTTTTAAATATATATCATACATTTCCGAACTGGAAATTTACATAGTTATTAGGGTGGCGAAGAGCGAAGAAACACCCTTAATTAGGAAAATATATATTTACCAGGTTCCCTATCAAAATTTGGCCGCCAGTATTTTTAATTAAATTATTTTTAATAAGGATTGCTGGCGGTTAAAAATAATAAATATTTAAGATAAAATGAAAGAGAGTTAGCGCGTAACATCATTTGTCAGACGAGGATAGCGAGGCTGTGTGACGCTTTTAAGTCATTACGCTTGCGCCGAATGTTCTCAACCACCGGGGAGTAATAGAGACGACTTATAATAAATACTCCAAAAAATATCCGGCAATCGCTATCCTCGCCTGACAAATGCTGTTACGCGCTAAGTCTCTTTCACTCTATCTTAAATATTTATTATTTTTAACAGCCAGCAACTCTTATTTGCGGGCGAATTTAATTAGGCAACCATATATAAACAAAATAGCTTTAATTTGATATATGATAAATAAATAACCGTTATGAACGTACAAATGTAACAAAATCATTCCTGTTTACACCTACCTGGCTGCGAAGAGGTACGGCCAGGTGCACAACGGCAACCGTGATTTTTTAAAATATTCATATACATTGCCGTGATGTAGACGTTATTTTATTTAAAAAACAAGTAAACGATATCATTTACCGAAAATCAATAAAAAATAATTGAATTAAAAATACTGGCGGCCAAATTTTGATAGGCAACCTGGTAATATATATTCTCCTAATTATAAATAAATAACTAATATTGGTCACAGGGATTCAGGACAATAAATTACAAACTAAGTGTTGATTTTAGTTGAACGTTTCGTCCTTTTGTTAGGACTTCCTCAGCAACTTAATCGTACTAGTTTACAGTTTAAAATAAATTATTGATGAAACTTATAAAGTATCGGTGTGCGTGCATTAAGTCTTATAATATGCACGCCCACCAATACTTTATAAGTTTCAAAAATAATTTATTTTAAACTATAAACTAGTACGATTAAGTTGCTGAGGAAGTAGTAACAAAAGGACGAAACGTTCAACTAAAATCAACACTTAGTTTGTAATTTATTGTCCTGAATCCCTGTGATCAATTTTAGTTATTTATTAATTTTCTGGACGTGAACAAGATTTTAATATTATAAATAAATATAAAAATTTGGTTTTAAGCAAAAAACCAATGAACGCACTAATCCTGCAGCGGAATCCCGTACTATTAGTTTAATTAACGTCAGAAAAGAATTTCCACTAATGTCCGATATGCCCGCACATCACTTTTACCATTTTGAAATACTCATTACTTTCGTTTAAAATTGTTTTTAAAATCAAGATAACATAATATTAATATCATTAGCCTATTGATTGATATATATCTAATAATAACTTTGTGCACCAATAAACTATTAAATTAGGCTAAGGGTACTGACAAGGTTTGTTTTTTCTTAACGTATATTACATCTAACATTTAAAAACCGCACTGTATATAATATTATATAATATGTTAATTTATAATCAGAATTTTAATTAAAAAGTAGATTTTAAAAAAATTGAAAATCAATTATTAAAACTATCAGAACCCTGCGCTTGGAAGTACCTTCAAACAAAACCAAAAATATTTAAAGATTTTTTCTAAAGAACTAATGTTGAAAGATAATATAGAAATAATCAAAATATACTACTTATATATGATAAAATAAATATTTTGAATTGACATTTTAAAACAAACGCTCTTAATATAATGGACTAACTATATTAGATTAAAACAATGTATTAAATTTTGAAAAAATTTTATTGTAATGATTGAACATACGTTATATCATTATATAATCTATAAATATTATAATAAAACTCTAAAAATTTTGTAAATTGACATTTTTTTCTAAAATTATACGAAATTTGGGATAGATATGATGATAATGGATGAAAAATCTACCATACAAATTTTTTGTCTGTCATCATGTCTAAACTCATCAAAAGGATGAGAATTATGAAGAGCTAGTTATAGGCTATTAAATTTTTCATTTATACATTCACATTCTCGAGGATTTAAAAATACAACTTTTAAACGATATATGTATTTTATGTGTAATATATAACTTTATTAGGAAATAATATCTGATCAATTTTCAAAAAGGACCTTCAACGTGACGTAGGGTATATATTTTCTCACTCGCAAGAAAAAAAAAGTCGATTAAAAAAAAAATTCCATTTATAGCAAATGAACCACACTAGTCGTTGCCGATAATAAACACAGATGCAAATGATGAAATCGATGTTACGTTAAAAAATCACAGTTTACACATCAAAATGATCCACGGAATTAATTTTATTAATGTATTAGGGAATTGAACAATTAAAGTAGCGATATGTAATTTTTTTCAAAATTTACAAAATAATAACAATACAAAAGTCGAAACATAAAAGACGATTTGTACTAAAGATACACAATTCAAAAAAATTGAATAAAATCTTTTAAAAAATAATAAATTAATTCTTGTGAGAGTCAGCTTAACTCGATATTTCGATCATTTTCAAATTCATTCAAAAATATTTTCTACGAATTATAAGCTTCCAATTCGTGCTTGATGAAAAATTTGTGTTAATTCTAAAACTGTTTCTTTTATTACTGTTTCTTTTATTCAATTTATTTTAAACAATTCGAACAACTGCAATCATTAAAGAAAATTATGTCGAATTATTATTTTTATTTAAGAAAAAAAAATAATAATTTATTTATAATTAATTAAGCTTAGACCTTACTGAAGTGGTGAATAAACCAATACAATAAAAATGTTATTCATTAAAACTAAAAAAATATTATGTAAGTTAAACAAACGATTATTTCATTAAAAATTAATAAGTAATTAATTAATTTATTCCGCATTTAATATCAATTAAATAAAATAAACTTTTATTAATAAAAACCATAATTCGATGTGTAAATTTATATTGAACTACATGATATTTAACTAAAAGTAACATTTGTTGAATAATTATTTAATAATAAACATTTTTTTAATTTATAGATAAAAATACATTGTTTGAGATTTTTATAAAAAAAAAAAGTAAATGTTATTAACCGGTTCGAAAAGGTCATGTCAAGTTTGGAAAATGTGTCTCAATCAATATTTACTTATTTAATGGGAGAAAATAAATTATAAAATTATAAACTAAATAAAAGTTATTTATTAATTTTACAAAATTTTTTTGAAAAATTTGAATTTTCAATTTACTTTTCGCAATTAAGATAAACGGTTATAGTTTTTGGTCAAATATAATAAATTTAAAATATATTCGCTTAATTTAATTTTAAGTTATTGTGAAGAAGTTTTTAGATATTGTGAAGAAGAAGTTTTCTTCGAAAAATGTTCGAAATATTTCAATGATAGTAATAATGTGCAATAAATTTCATAGGATTGTTTTAAGAAGATTAATTAATCTTTATAAATTTTTAATATCTAATTTAATACCCTGCATCAGTTGTATGTATCATATGAAGGCATATTGGCTTAAGTATATGACAAATGCATGAGTAATTTATAAAATTTAACTAAGTTTGTATGATAGATAGCGAGGTACAATTTTTATTTTGTGTTTTAGGTCTAAAAATTTAAAATCAACTTGAAGTAACAAATATTTACTGTCTTTAAGATATTGACTGTCAAATACGCAAAATAATTTTTACTAGCATCATCTAAAAGACAAATCGAATAATTTAATTAATGTGCAAAACTTTTATAAGACTATTTTATATAAATATCAAGAAATTTTCATATACATTGAAATTTTGGAATCTCTAAACTAACTTTAATTTCTTATTTCAGATACGGATCCCGCAAATTGCTTGTATCTTTTCATTTAAATGCCGATACTTCGAAAATCATTCATCAGATTGTGATTATTTTTGTATGTAATTATTTTATTCCAATCTGTTTGTTCTGGAAAATCTAAATTTAGTACTAATTCAAAATATAAATAGAAAATCGCCAACAAATTGAACTCAGCTGACTACAGAAAAATTTATCCAAATGTATGAACTATTCAATTTAATCGGTCACACGGTTCTAAACATTCAATTTAATCTCTAAATTTAAAAAAAAATTTGTTATTTGTTTTTCTTTAGGAGGTTGGTTGGCTATAAACAAATAATTTGTAACTATTACTATTGATTTGTTTGGCTATAAATACTAAAAACTGTTCAACTCTAACACTATGACGGTTTATAATGACGTTAAATTTTTAATTTGGTACATTTTTTACTTCAACCTAATAATTTGAAATTTATAATAAACAATTTACAACTTACTCATTAGTAAACGATTTTACCAATGAGTAAGTTTCCGATTTTCCAACTTTTAGATTTTTTATTTACGAATTATTTTCGAAAAACTTCGTCAAGGTACGTTTTGTTTTAATAAAATGAAAATATAAACATAAATTTCTAACCATTCTTCTACCCCATATCTAAATTACGACTGTATTCAAAAGGGGAATGAAGTTCTGATTGTGACTTTCTACCATATAACGCCGTGTATTTTTTACGAAGATTTAAGACGAATCTTCTTTGAGTGTTCGATAACCTGTGATGAACTTTAGGAGTTATATATTTAAAATTAATAACAATATATCTAACAACTGTAATGCTCAACGGACCTCCTAGCTGTGAAGATATTTAATAATGACAATTATTAAAAATTGTCAATAGCAATATTGAATATTTAAACAAAATAATAAGCTAATCAAAATAAATAATACTTAACTTAAGACGCAATGTCTAGACAGTAGAGGAATTAATGTAGGGAGGGTACGTTTGGGCAACAGCCCGCGACTCTTCAGATGCGGCTTCATGTCCGTTCGCTTCCCTTCGAGCCGCCTTATGTAGTTGTAAGTGTATGTTGGCAGTTTCAATCAGTTTGATTTTATTTTACCGGGAATCCCCGACCATAGAGAAATACATCATCTATTTCTTTTCAACATTTCATTTAAATAGAGTTGGCTTTATTTTTGATGAAGCGGAACATAAGACCCGTGATACCCATCCCACGACTGACGGTAAACTCAGGAGCTAAATAGACATTATTGACTATAACTGTAACAGTTTCTAGTTGGGAGAGGAATTTTGCAAAGCTTAAGCTAATAAAAACCTATCTGCGATCAGTCTAAATTAACAAAATTAGCAACTTTATCAATCGAAAATGAAGTTGCTGAAAACATAACGTTTTGAATATATAAGTATTTATATGTAGGACTTCCACAGACGGTCATGGTTCTAAAATGAGCATATAGGCTTATTTTATGGTAACTCAATAACCCAACACCTGATATGCGCAATATTTTTATTTTAATAGAGATATGTTCAATTTTTAGACATACATAATATTTCACAGTGTATTAATTTTAGTCTAAAGTTTGTAACGCTAGGAAATATTGACCACACAAACAAAATTTTGGTATGTGTGTTCATAAAATCCATGCTTAGTCCATTTGCGGTTGTCCGTCCGTCATCACGATAACTCAAAAACAAACAGAGATAACGAGCTGAAATTTTGGTAACGTATTCTTAACATAAGAAGTGAGTTTAAGTTCGTGGAGGAATCAAATCGGTCCATTGGGTCCAATGGATCCTTGACCCAACATTTAAACTATAATAGATTCAAAAACAAAAAATGTTATTTTTTTGAATCAAACAACTTTTGTTTGAAAAATTATTATATAAGTAGTTATATATAAATGTATAGACTGAATATTTATAGTATTTTATGAATACTAATTATAAAATAGTCCAAACAATGATATTCAAGTATATGACGAGTAAACAGTTTACTATCTTAGTTGTTATCTTCACTTGTTTATTATAATTATACATATAATGCTATTTCTTTATAACAAATGGATATATTTTAATTAATGAATATTTCACAATATCCATTGTCGATTTTGTATGGGTTTAAATTTTGTAGGGAGCTCGAAGAAATCTCGCCCAAGCAGCTGACAATGTTAACACCAGCACTGTGTCTAGGTACTTGTTTTTGTTCCTTTAATAACCATTGTGTACTTTATTTAAATAAAAAATAACCTAACCCTAAACCAGAATGCTATCAGAATTTCGTATTATAAAAAGATAGTAAAGGTTCGTTGATAATTGTAAATCTATATTTGTTATTTTACTCACATAAACCAAATAGAAATCAATATTTTTGTATTTCATTTATTATTGATACAAATTCCACACATTTTTATAAGAATAAAATAAAAAGAATAAAATAAAAAGTACAATATTTATATATTTTATAGTGCTAGTAAAATGCCTTTATTTAACAATGCGTTTGATATTTGATATTCATGCGACTTAGATCTATCAATTTGTAAATAGATGAAATACCATTCAATTTTTTTATTACCTACTAATATAAAGACTGTTTTATTTAACTTGGTATATTATGCATAAACTCGAAAAATTAAATGAATCAGGAAATTGGAAATATTTTCCAATCAAATAACCTTTCAATAGACAAGTAGCTCCAAATTTTGTATTACCACTATTTAAATAGTAAGTAAGTAGTATCTCCTAATAGGTTTTTTAACTTCAGTTAGTTTGTGTAACTTCAGCATAATATCTCATTTGAACTCATGAAAATGTCAGTTTTAAATTCAGAACAATTTTTAGAAGCTTTAAATACAAATATTAAATTAATTGCATATAAAGCTTTTTTTTTAAAATCATGGAAATAAAATAATTTTAAATTAAAAACTTCTATAAATAATTTCCTTTTGACCTAGTACCATTCTTAGTCGACGTCAACCAATGAATATTTTAGCTAAGGAGAAGATTGTCACCGACTTTGAAAGGTCACAAGGTTTAGTTCATTTATTTGAAGGCGGTCCTTTTTTTTTAGTTAAATTTTATTTTTACTTTTAAGTGTGGTATACAACCACACTTACAATTACATACAATTTGTTGTTTTATTTTATATGTATGCATACGATTTAAAAAAAAAATTTTTATGGAGACAACTGCTTATTGCCTATAAAACATTTTATATAAAATATTTTTATGTAATTATCACGTCACGATATTTAATTAGTTCTTGAAAAAACCATTTATAATTGTTAACTAGCTGCCCCGGCAAAACTTCTTTTTGCCACATATTTCTAATTAACTTCAACATTTTCTAAGTATAATAACATATTCTTAACAACTTTCCTCTTTTTCTTAATACTGAAAGCTAAGGCAAATTAGAATAAATAATGATATTAATATATATTTTAAAGCATACCCGGACACGTTGCGGTGACAATTGATATTACATCGATTGCATGCAAAATTTTAAGCAGATTGGACGAAGGAATTCCGTTGTCCCATACAAACTTTGCCTCTGCTTTTCATCCCATTAGGGGTAGAATTTCAGAAAATCTTTTCTTATGGGATGCCCGGTATTTGATGTGTAGCACACTATTTGGTGTGGGATACCCGTGACACGAAATATTTATATATACACTCGTATTTGATGTGAGCACCCGGTACCTCGAGCAGCCACAATACGTGTATATTGTGCCGTGGTTCTCATATACTTGATGAAAAATAGTAAAAGGAAGTCCAGAACCACTAATATAGAAAAGAAGAGATAAATAAATTCTATTTTGAAAAGCTGGCCCGGGTAAACATTGTTTTGTTATATAAATTATTTCTAATCAACAACAATATCTCCTAAATATAATAACATATTCTCAACTGTCTATAACTAAATAATGAAGCTGCGGCAAATCAGAATAAATTATGATATTAATTTATATTTTGAAGCATTCCCACCCGGTTTACGCGTTGCTGTGTTATTTTTCACATTTTAATAAATGATATTACATCGTTTACACGCGGATGCAATTCTACCCTTAGGGGAAGAATTTCAAATCCTTTCTTATCGGATTCCCGGTATTTAGTGTGCACCCGGTACATTTTATCCACCCGGTGTTTACCTGGTATTTCCTGGGTTACACCCGGGACCGCGATCACCCGATAATTTTTGCTGTGGTACACATACACTTGATGAAGGTATATGGACCTCCTGAACCAAGCATGATTCCGGTATGCGATATGCATACTTTATATAGTTGACAGTTCATCATACTGCTATTGAGAAGAGATAAAGAAGTTTTATTTTGAATAGATAAAGAAGTTTTATTTTGAATTTCAAAATTAGATTTTGGTTTCTATGGAAATGATGTTTAGTAACATGTGAGAGAAATTTATATTTCACAGCTAAGAACATTTTGTATTCGAAAATTAAATTATCGTTTATAGTATTTTCCTCTACTTATTATTTATGTTTCTCACCGTTTAAACCTTCCCTGAACTTTCACGAATATTTCAAGACCAAAATTAGCCAAATCGGTCCAGTCATTCTCGAGTTATGCGCTTACCAACACATTTTGCAATTCATTTTTATATATAAGATATAAATAATAATAATTCCTATTTTATACAGGCTGAATCAATTTGTATAGAACATTCGTACTAATACAGAGTCTAACTGCTAGTAGAAATAAGTACAATGTAATAGGCCACTTCATAGATAAAAAATATTTAATATGGATGAAAATCAGTCAAATTGGTAAGTTTAATATTTTTGACAACAAAAACGTTAATTTAAACTGAATAATTTTAAAACACGTATCGTTAAATTGTCTTTAATTTAATAATGTCACTGTATAATTCACGGACGGACAGGCGGATGGACATGCAAAATTGGACTGATCTGATGGTTCTATGAACACCCATACCAAAATTTTCTTTGTGGCTTCAATATTTTTTTTTAGTTAGAAACTTAGACAAATAATTACTGCCATTTATACAAAAATTGTTTTGTCGTTTTCCACTACCTATTAGTTATCTTAGCTTTAGAAAATTACTTAACAAATTTTTTCTTGACGATGTGTTAATTGGCATATAGAGTTGTTACGTTGCTAATTTCGTGACAATTTTATAAGAATTTGTATTTTTTTTTTAAATAATATTGTTAAGACAATATCTGACATCCGTAAGATAAAAAAAAAATACGAGCGAACTTTACAGTACTTGCAGATGATGTATAATATCTGATATTCCACTTTGTAAACAAGAAACATTAAAATGTATCCTTAAAAAAAATGACTCAGGAATTATTTGAAATGAGTTTTCGTAACGAAGAATAATTCTTGTCAAGTAAAATTGTATTTAATTTGTTCTTTAACTATTTTAATTAATTAATTTTTTATGTTTTTTATTTTAATTTATATTTTTTTTATTTATATATGTTTGTATATGGTATTGTTGCAGGCAGCGTTAGGTGAAAGCATTGCTTCTACCAACGTTTTTGGTTGATTTACCTGTTTATGAACCGTTTCCAGGGCATAACGTAAAGTGCTGAAATGTAGGCACTGAAAGAACACGTCGAAGTTCTGCGTCTTCAGAAACTCCAGGGAAGGATGGGCGCTCTAGAAAATTATCGCGATTGAAGAGATGAAGACATGCTCATGAGCAGCCATATCCTGAGAGCATTTGTGTCAAGTAGTAGTTGACTTCTCCATGATATCTGTACAGCCAAGCAATTATCTGTGGTATAAAACAATCTGCCCATGTACCTTTCACTGTGGCATCCGACTTCGCTTGCCATCGACGTTTGCTATACTGCCGTTCTTCAGTTCTGTGATCATCAGAACTTGTATAGTATGAATTTATGTATTCATCTATTTATATTTGTGTATATGATTGTTACTATGTATCACTTCTATAATCTTTTACTCTTTTTTGTATCATGTTACACATAATATGTTACAAATTCTTATTAATAGCGTTTTACAACAATAATATGTTACACTTTTCATGAAATCGTTCACATATAAAATCATCCACTTTACATATAATTCGTTAATAAACTTTTCAAAGATCGAGCACTTTCCTAGCTTCCTGTGACACTGTAACACAGTCTTTTCACGAAATCACTCTCATAGATATCTCACTGATATGTGACGTGGAAATTAAAGAAAGATTAGGACACGTTAAATCCATATTCAATAAATTTTTAATGAACAATAAACTAAATAAGTGTTTATGATTGCAAATATTAAAATATTAAGAAAAAACTGGTCAGAACCATTGAAATTATACATACGGCATATTTCGAGCATTTAATCAGAGGGGAAAATTATGAGCTGAGTAAGAATAATTTTACCCCGTCAAATGAATTCCAGAAAAGTAAGTGGATGAAAAAAGTCAAGGGGATAGATAATATAAAAGCGGGGTCAAATTTAAATTAGAAAAAGCTAGTAAGAGAGGTTATTGATAGAAATAGATGAAAGAAGCTTGTCTACGACATTCTATAAAATGGAATGTGGAACACAATCACACACAACAATCAACGATACACTCTTTTTTTATATTAAATAAAATTATACAAAAATCAAAATAAAGTTTTGAATTTAAAATTTCAGATTAACAATCCCATAAAAATTCTCTAGCTTCTTAAAAATTTTGCTAAAAATTAATGGTCATAAATAAATTGAAAATATTTATAGGATTAAAGCGAAAAACGTGGGATAAAAAATATAGGAATATATATATTTTTGCAAATATAGTTAAAAGTTTGAACTTCAGTTAGCAGTCCTCAATTCCCCAATGACTTAATTTGGTAGATTGAAAAACAAAATTTTGTTTTTCACATCTCATATTCAAAATTAAATATAAAATTTAAAAATATGTTGTTCATAAAATATAAATATTTCACTCCGCTATTTTATTGAAAGTTAAAGAGAATTGAAAACAGTACACATCTACCGGGAATAGAGCTCCTTCCGATTCCTAGTCGGAAGTACAACCCTACTACTCCTCTGATACTCGGTAGTTAACTATAATAATAATTGATAAAATAATCAGGAATATCTTTGTTTTCTGTCCACACAATTATACACACAAACATATAAAATAGTTAAACTGAAGACTTTACTATAGTGTAGTACTTGCGACCAGCAATTGGAAGTTTCCGGACTCGATTCCCAGCAGATGTGTTATGTTTTCAATTATATTTATCTTTCAATACAAAATCGTAATAGACGCGCTATCTATTAAGGTGCAAATGTCATTATTTCTACATATATAAAACTGATAAAATATGTTAATTAAAAAATTGTTAAGGAAGATTCAAACATAATATTGAAGCACTCTCCATTATGTAAAAACCTTTCATTATTCGCTCCCAAATAACTCAAAAACAACTTATACAAATGTTTTGAAATTTGATATGCACAATATTGATATGAAAACGGAGGGTTTGTCGACGAGTTTATCTCGAAGAACATTTTTAAAAATAAAATCAAATATTGATTATTACCTTAGACATTTTCTTTGAAGTAAAAATCTCGACAAGCTCTCCGTTTTCATGTCCATATTGTGCATACCAAATTTCGAAACATTATTAGTAATAATTTTTTGAAATTTGGTTTGCACAATATTGACTTGTTAGAAGCACATAAATTATTTTTTAGTTAATTTTTTATGCACATAATTTACATGGTCAACAGCTTGTTAGAAGCACACTCGTTTATGTCAATAACTGTGGATAATCGCTCTTAAAAATATAATAATAATGTGTTCATAATAATAATTGACAAGTGCTGGGAATCTTACGGTTTAAAACTAGTCTAGTTTTAAAATGTATCATTTGATTTCTTTTATTGCAGACTACATATAATATAATCTTTTCTCAGTTTATTTATTTGACGATACATTCCACAGTTTCCAGACTTTTTAATCGCAGTGTATGTTTATAAAATAATAATATATTCTAAAATAAAAGTTTGTACCTAAAATACTATAATTTATTTAAAAACGATGATTTCATAAATTCTTTGAAGTGCATCAATTTTTTATAATTGGCATAATATATTTGATTAAATGCATTGAATATTTTATTACTTTTAGAGTTCCGTACACAAAATATATAAATGGAAATGTTTTTCCATGGTCCGTGGTACCTTTTACCTGGATACGTCTATGTATAAGAGGACATTGAAATAAGATTACGGATTAGTGCTTCAAACTGAACAGATAGCGTTAACAGATTGTGGATCTAGTAAATCTCATATTTGCTGTCTTTGTTCATTTATGCACCAACAGACGATGTTACTGCATAATCCCCTGTTCAGAAAATGAGTCATTTTACAAACGAAACCATATACGTCTTCACGTCGAAAAAAATTTGTTTATAGTTGAAAATTTGTATTATGAAATCATTTTAAGTCCGAAACAAATTTGTATTATATAATCATTTTAAGTCCTGAACAAATTTGTTCCTTTAAACTTTGTATAAAGCCCTACAAAATGAAGCCGAAAAAAGGCTTTACCGTAACAATGTATAAAATATTGGCTGATTTTTATGATACATAATTTCCGGGATCGTGAGAAAGTTTGCTTTATGGGCTTGCGCAGTGAGTATCACAAACGGAGCAAGACAGAATTTTGGTGGTAAAGCATGTTACTGTAAAAAAGTGCCGTAAAAGAAAAACAGGAAACTGTAAGGTGAAAATTGGGTAAAGTTGAATTCAAGAGGGAAGATTTGTGAATAGAAGAATAGTTGATGTTCAGATACTTGTTGTTTGTTAAGCGATTGAGCATTAACAATGGATAATCACAATGGGTTATGCTATTGAGTATATAAATTGATATTTGTATAAAATAGATCAAATTTTTAGCATACTTGTTGGAAAATACTTTTTGAAGTATATATAAACAAGACAAGCCTATCAGATCTATTGCCTCTATGTGTTCGAAGGTGTCGGGGCCTCCATATAAGGCCATGACATAACCATCATTTTAGGGTTACTTTAACCCTTAATGTTCCCAAATTTCCTTCTTTCCCAAGGAGTTTGAATGGCTATTTTAGATAGAAACTTAATGAATTGCTGTATAACAAAATGTATCGAATTTATTCAGGAATAAATTTAATCGATGTGTTAAATATGCAAATTTTAGATGTGCATTCGTTAAAATAAAATAATACTTAAAATTGATTTCACTATGAACTTATCTTGGTACTAATTTTCTAGAAAACTATAAAAATAATTAATTTTTCAATTTAAATTCCATACAATTTTAATAGACCTGCTCCCACTGACGTAAAGTAAATACTGATCTCAACCGATGACGAAAGTTAAGCAACTTCAGGCACAGTCAGTGCTTTTGATGGGTGACCGCCTACGAATGCTGTGTGCTGTTGTTGTAAAGAATATACCCACTGTAGTCACCGTATGACCTTAGTAGTTGACTTACAATAAAAAATTTTTAATAATCAGTTCTTTAATAAATAACCTAAAACAATTCTTTCTATTTTTATGTATGTAGTTGCACAAATAAACAAATAAACAGCTGTCGGTCAATATGTCAATATCACGACAAAAAAGAAGGAAATTGAAAGCTGAAGGAATTCGATAATAGAAATATTTTACTAAAATGATATCAGATCAAAAGCCCCTGTGGTTGGTTGAAGATAATGATTTTGGTAAAATCACCCTTTCAGCTCCTGTAATACAAAGAAGACTTAACACTTATAAGACTTTTCAGAGCTTTCAAAGGTTTGAGTTTAGTTTTTATAAACACTTTTAAAAACATTTTGCATCAAGTATCAAGTATCATAAACATCAAAGAATGCTATCTAAAATACCATTTTTAAGTCTCAGTTGGGAGTACTAAGAAATTTTAAGAAACTACGACCTAACCCTCATGTTTTCTTAAAGGAGCATGTTTCACAAGATGCCATAAAAATCAAAACGTGATATCCATAATATGACTCTTGCAAACCTCACTTAAAGCTACCCTCCTCTAAAGCATAAAAGTATACCTTTCTCATGTAACTTCAAGAAAAATTTTAAATCTAGTATTATAAAAATCGGTCGTTGCATTCTTGGTATAATGCAGGGGTTAAATACTTTATTGACTACACTATCTGTTTCTTATCTCCGTTATAGTAACATAGGTCAACGATTTTTAGTCACAATAAATATTTGTTAAAATAAAATTAATTACGAAGAAAAATCGTCGTTTCTTACTTCATGGTTGACTCCAAAATGTAATAATTCATAAGGAAATTATGGATAATAATATACAGATTTGTAATTTAAAACTATCTTGCACTACATGATAGAATATCTTTCATTAGCTCGATTATCAGTTATATTTATAGAGCATTTAGCCTTAGCCTAAATACTGTAAAATGTCTATATGTCTAAAGTTGTTAATTTTTTTATTGAAGATTTTTATCAGATTCAGTCTGTAAATAAACTAAAATCGTTGACCTATCATATATTAATTTTAATTATTATTTTATATCAATTAATGTTTATAAACAATTCAATTAATTTTTTCAGAAAATTACTCATAAATTTCCAAAAATAAAAATTTTAAATCGAAAAAAAATGTTTGGGTTATCAAGCTATTTCCAAATCTAACTGTAAATAAATATTAATACTTCTAATAAATACTTACAAATATTTTCAATATGAAATTATTAAAACTGAATTAAACCTTAAACATTACATAGACTAAAGAGCTCCCTGTCTATGAGCGAATACACATTGTTTGAAAATTAGTTATATTAATAACCGAAAAAACATGTAATATGCACTTTTTCTTTTAAAAGGAAATATTTGCATTTCAAGATAAAATCGAAATTTTATACATGATAAAAATAAGTATTTATTGATTTTATTTCTTTGGGAAATAAGTGAAGGGCAAATAATTTATTTAAAATACAAAATTGCATTAACATGCAAAAGATTAAAATTAAATTCATCTTTTAAATATTCAAGTAACTAACTGGCTTCAAAATAGCCGTTATGCGAAGTAGGAAATCAGAATAACATTAAACTAGCGGCTACCTGTTCTGTTTGCTAGACAATTTCAACTTATAGAACTCCAACTTATAATAAAACGAATATAAATTTAGAAATCCACCCTTACATCCGAGCTTAACATAGAGAAACGTACCTGGCGATAAATAAGCATATTTTTCAATTGTGTAAGCCAGGGAGAAGCTTCGCCCTACTGACGGTTATGCTTCTTAACCTTCTTACTCTCTTCGCCTATATGAGGTAGCACTCATGAATATAAGGAAGAGCAATCAAATTTGACTTCGGGTACCAAACTAATTCGGGAGACAAGACTTTGGATGTCTTTGGACGAAGGCAATTTTAGGTTATCCTGCTCACTTGTTTCCATGTAAGTGAACCTAAAAGACATTGCTATATGAAACCGTTACATATGAGAGATCAAGCTGCCCGTCTAGTTAAAGTAGTATTTGAAGTTCCACTAAGCATTGGGAACTTATATAGGAATACGAGAGCAGATGTGAATCGGATAGATGCAGATCATTATGCACGTAAGACGTTAATTGTTTTGTCACATGATGGCGTATCTTAGTATAAAACTGAAGAGAACCTGAAGGAAGATATTCAAGCTGAAATATTTGTTGTATAAAAATAATCCGTTGAATACCGATAATGCTTATAAACGAAATCCAAAGATCCGTAAAGCATGATCTTTTTTGATCTATCTCTCAATCGTACTTCCTCGTGTGGTCTCCAAAATTAATTTTTTTTTTAAATCGAACTCTGGAAATTTCTCTAAAAATCAATTTCACTCTACCAGTAAATACAAAATTTCGATGTACAAACATACTTTCTCATAATCTAAATCGACATTGGCTTAATTTTTGTTAACTTCTGAAAAAAAAATGTTATCTTTTGTCGGATGTATATATGCATTACCTACACCCATTACAGAAATTATCAGAAAAATTTTTATGTCTGTGACCCGAGTGATAGCAACGCGTGTAAATGTATAAAATATTGACATTGAATATTAAAAAAAATTGCAAAATTTCGACCCTATTTAAAAATATTGTTACTACAGAGATTTGTATATTTGTAATTGGAAATAGATAAATTTAAATGTCCGCATGACGATAAGTTGCCGATAATTATTGATTTTGAAATGTTCATAGCTACGACCTCAAAAATTTTTTAAATTCTTTAATTATTTTTTTAAGATATTTATACATTATATAATATTGTCTGCTTAAATTTATCGAATGATATTCTAAGGAAAATGAAATAAATATTAGAAAAAATTCTTGCTCTGTTAATAATTATTATAATATGGCTTTTAATGCCGCATCTTTTTGAATTGAACATGTGGAATAAATGAAATAATGGGAGTTAATTTAATAAAAATCAAAAGAGAGGCTATAATAAAAACAATTTGTAGTGCCATATATTTCTGCTCTTTGACAACATACCCTCCGTTTTCATGTTATGTACATGACAAATTGCATAACATTTACATGGTTTTTTTTTTAGTTTATTTGTGCGCGAAAATTGAAAAAAATATATTGTTTACTACATTAGATTTTTCATTATAGACATTTTTAGTTCTTACCTTATCTTATTACGCTTAATTCTGAAACAAGAATGAATACATCTCTGACCATATTTTCTATACAATATTGATGTTAACACAGGAATTTATAATTTGCTATCCCAAGACCACTGATACGGAAAGTTAAAGAATAAAAAATAACAATATTGAATGCAATTGTAAAAATAACAAACGCAGATCTAAATGGTTCGGATGAAAATAAAAATGATTATCAGTCACGAAGAATTTAGAATTAAGCAGCGATATTAGAAATTAGAAATTATATCACAAACAGCATGTAGAATGAGAATATAAGCATTAGATACAGTTCCGTAGACTAATACTACAGATATCTTGAATAAAACGAAAAAGGAAGATTAAATAAGTTCATGGTTACAAGTTTGTGTATTATGTCTATTCCAAACAAATTGATACCCAGTCTTAGCAAATTTAAATCATAATATTTTATACAAACCACAAGAATATGAATTTTATTGTTTATGGCATTTGTTGTCTTTGTTCATTACAAAGATGTCCTGAGTATAGTTACCAATAAATTTGGAATATCATTTTAAAAACTACAATTAGCATTTGTTAGCCCATTTCAAAAGATTCATGTTAGTCTTCTATGATCACATAAGATCAACATAGATCAATCATGGCAAAAATCGTATCCTATTTTCTAGTTGAAAAGCGATAGTCTTCTATTTATCTTTCGTCATTTTTGCAGAGATCTTAAAATTTATTATGTATAACCTTTATATATACATTAGACAATTTTGGAAACGATTTCAAGTTTTCTTGAATAAAAAAACACTCCACGAAGCGCCGAAGCGTCCACATGAGCGTCGTAAATGATAGTTTCTTTTAAATCAAGAAGGTCTAACGAACGTATGTATCATATTTCAGTACTAGAACTCAAAATGTAATGTGGGCGGTATATGTACAGCTTGCCATTCGAACTATGAAATCATTATACAGACAGAAATGATTACTTTAAAGTTTGTTTACTGCTTAAAAAGAAAACATTATATTTATATTATAATTTTAAGATTAAGATCAAAATATTTGAATGACATTCCTAAATATGAAATGCTTTTATTGTTATTGAGTCAAACACCTACTCAGTAAATATTTCAATTAAATAGACTATCCAGTTTTATTTCGTCAGGTAACTAAATGCACACAATATTAATTCAAATTGTGTTATTCATAATTCAAATGAGGTAACAAACTGTGTGTCAAAAATTATTAGAAAATAGAAATAGTTTATAATTTATTTGTAATATCTAGTAGATACAGGTATCTGCACTCTAAATTAAAAATTAACTTACGCAGTCTCTTTGAACTAACATACACGCTATGTAATTTGAATTTGCGCCGTGCAAATATCGATCAAAGCACACGTAACACGTGTAAGCGTAGCATCGCATCCAAACATTTACAACCATTTATCGGTTATAAGTGTGATTGTAGTAAATATGTCGCTTACACCTGCGTAAACAAATTAAAGCCCTTGCAAAACTGAAATATTTATTATTGCAATGAGGTAGGACGCTATACAGCAAGATAATAAAGAGTAAAATACATAAATCAAATTCTCAAATATTCAACTATCAAAGCCCGAACCCACTCGACATAACTAAGCCTCACATACAACAGTAATTGTGATTAGACGTTTTTGGCTGTTCGCAAAATCAACTTTGCTTAATAATATTAAAATAAAATCTTCAATGATAGTTTATACTCATTTTAGAATTTTGTGGTATCCTTATAGAATATATCACTGCTTTTGCATATAACCTTGTGTATTCGTAAATTTAGTTTAAATTTTGGATCGATTAAAAATTAATTAAAGAAATAAAATTTTTTTTCTGGGCGAATATTATTGGCTCCCCATATTATTTTCGTAAATGCACCGGATTTCAGCTTAATTGTGATAATTTTAAACCCTACGTAAAAGTCTCTGTATTTTTTATCAATAAAAATTAATATTTTTGACAATTTGACCATTAATGCGTTGCATTATTGTATGCACTTGTATGCATTTCTTAAAAAATTGAATATCTATATAATAATTTTAAGATATCGCAACTTACACAAATATCAATTTTTGAAAAAATTGGCCATTATAAAAGTATAAATATCCTTATAAAAATTGCATTTTTGTATGCGCATTTATATTAAGTGATAGTATAATAGATTTCATTTACATTAATAAAGGACAGATATTAAGAAAAAAAATTTTAAACGTCAAAATATGAGAAACCATACATATTCAATTTTTGGAAAATACAAAAAAATGCATATTTAATAGGCACTTAGAAAATCATCAAACCTTTTATTTTTTGTAAGCTAGATGCCTATAAGTGAGTATTTACTCAATTTTTGTTGTTTTAAAGCTTTTTGATATAGTTCGTTGAAAATAATTGTATATCGTTTAAACAATCTTAAAATATTGAAAATCTTTTTATGGAAGTATATGTACTTTAATTATTATTTTTGTATGTTAGATCCGTAAAGGTGACTTTATAATCAATTTTTTGAGAAAGTTATAAAAGTAAATAAATATTTGAAAAATGTTCAAAACTGTTCAGAATTTTTGTTATCGCAATGCCTAAAATTGACTATATAACTACTTATATTTCATTTTTGATGTTTTAAAGCTTTATATTTTATTCGCATTATTATAAGTGACTGAAACAGCCTTTGAATATTGAAAACGTTTTTATCGGAATCAACAAACTCAAAAGCCGCATCATACAAGTTTTTTTTTAATTATTTACGATTTTAAGAAAATTATGCACTTTAGGATGTTACATTTCTGAACATAATGTAAACAACTACTTGTTGATGCGACTATACGATCTATATTTCAAAATTAAGTTATTCCAAGTAAAAAAATGAAACACATAAATTACCAAATGTCTACCCATCATGTTTCGGAAAATTATAATAAAAGAGATTAAAAATGTTAAATTAAATATTGTAAAATGCTCAAATTCATGTTATCTGTTAAAAATAAAGTAAAAACTTACCTTAGAAATAAATCACTTTTTTTTTACAATAAAAAACAAATTATGATAAAAATATTTCACAGCCCGACAAATAAACTTTGTTTAATATTAACGTACGTTTTGTTATTTTTTTTTAAAACTAAATATACCTAGGTAATAATTATACATACATAATCTACATAAAACTAATATCTTAATATGTTAACTGTATCACAGTTCAATGTATAATGGCACTGTTAATTTAACGTTAATCAATTATTTATTTTATTATTTAATACATATATTTCTTGTATTTATGATACCTATTTATGTATAAATGTTGTTAAGACTATATATAATATACAGTATGTTTTAATTTATAATAATTAATTAATTATATAAAATTATTTCATCTAAATACATGGGGCATTTTTTATATTGCGAATATGAAAATTATATGATATTATGCAAATATATGATATTATTTATGAGACAAATAACGTAAAATATTTGGACAAATAACGGTC
>CM035591.1:75557736-75594392 GCA_020423425.1 Chrysopa pallens
AAAGGCAGGGTTCTATTAGCTATTCTTTGTTAGAAAGACATGTTTTTCGTTGTGATTAAATTCAAGCATACAAATCAGACTATGTTTTCTTATTTCTTGCTCACTGACACTGAATTTACTGACGTTAACTTCTAGGCTTACATCTCAATAACATCTTTCAAATTAGCATAAACTTGTTTATAAAAAAAAAATATAAACTACTTTGCGTTTCTTTGTTTCACCAATGTTTTTATTTTATTAATTAATTTTGATATAAGACCATTTTCAAAACAGTTGAGTCAAAATTGAAAGTTCTTAAGGTTATTTCTACAATAAAAGTTTTAGTAGCGTTTTACGTAGTCAGTTGTCAGCTAGTCGTACTCAAGCGAATTGTAAGCCATTTTTGAAAATTATGTATATACATGTCAAAAAGGATTTTAATGTGCTTGCGCACGACTATTCGGATATGTAGGCCTGTCCTTAGTGGAATGTAGTAAGTCGAATTCAAGCGCAATGTAAGCCATTTGTAATTTGTGACATTTAGGTTATAATATAGATATCTAAAAAAATAACTTAAATCGCGCTTGCATACGACTTACGTCTTTTATTGTAGAATGAGTCTTACAGAATCATTTGCAACTTTTTTTTTATAAAAATAAAACATGCATAATTCACAAATTAAAAGGTATAATCAATTTACAGCATATCATTACAAATGCATTGATCCATGGTTAACAAAAAATCGTCGTGTGTGTCCAATATGTAAACGGAAAGTATTTGCACATGACGAACGCCCGGGACCTGATTCTGAGAGTGATAGCGAAGTGGACGACACAGTGCCATTATTGTATCCTACAAATTCACAAACAAATCGTAATGGTGGTACATTTGTTGTACAACGTGAGAATCCATTTCAACGAGCTCGTCGAACGTTTTTAGAACGCCAACAACAACAACAAACAGCCCCAGTTGCAGCTCGGCTCCAATCACAATCATCGTCTGAAACCGATTACAATCGACAATCAGATGATAATTTATCAGAGGATAGTATTCTTAATCAATCAAGTTCATCATCAGTTGCTGATGTTGCACATAGAGAACAACGTTCGTCCTTTAAAGATATATTCAAACGTATTCATGAATTATTCTCATCATCTAATTCAGCTACAAGTACAAGCAATGATAACCAGTTTTGCAACATCTTCAGCATATAATTCAATTAATAACGATAATATAAGCGAGCCTGATGCCGATAATACAACAACAACATATGCAACTATAGTTGAAATTTAAATTGTTTTTATTGCTTTCATTCCCAATTTTATTATTTAAAAAAATAATATCATAACAAATGATTGGGTTTAATTCTTAACATGGTGTAACGAACATTTGATCTTTTAGATTTATATTTTAGTCCATTGAATTCGTAAGTATGTAATTTTGAATCAAAATCAGGTAAATGAAATGAATAGATTGTGAATGATATTATTTAATGTTGAAATAAGTATACGAAGATTCTCATTTTTTGCACGAATATAATAAAATTTTCTAAATTGAGAAAAACTACCACCCAGTGTTTTTTAACGATTTTATCGAGGTTAAATTTTCGAATGGAAAAAGTTATATATTGTTAAAAGTATTTATCATATACTTCAAAAGATATATACGAACAAAAACTTTTTTGGAAATTTATAGTCCAGAGTAAAGTATTAGTGTTAGCTTTTATTTATACTTTTGAAACTTTACGAAACTCCTATAAAGCGAATCTAAAATGATTTTTAGATTTATCTTTTAATATTTTTTTAATTCTTCATTTTTATATTTGAAACACCGGAAAAAATTGTATCATTTTCAAAATAAATAATGTTCCAGATTTGTAATGAAGAAGTTGTACGAACGAATATTCATTAGTTTTGTAATAAATATCTAAAAATGAAAATCTAAAATTAAGATTTTAATTTATAAATTTTCTCAATAATTTTGATAATTATGAAACATATCCAGAACGGTAATTTTATAAAATTTTTAGTGAGGATCATAACCGAAGAATAGAAAAATGACACACTTTTCATCTTGATTCAGAGGACCTTTGTTTATCGGTTTTCGCAAATGTGTTCGATTGATAGAATTATTCAAAAAATTGTCTAAAATGTTTAGTTTGAATTTTAGTGGTGTATTACTGGTTTTAAATATGTTTCTTTTCAGAATAATACTAATGAAATCAGTAACGGATGCATTGTTCAATGCATACACAACCAACTTCAAATTTTTAAAAAACAATGACTCATTTCAATTTTTAGTCGAAACCAGTTTAAAATTTTACATTTTCACAAAATATTAAATGGGTTTCAATAAGTAGTCACAGTTTTTCGGTACGTATTAGAAATCAAATATGCGTTATATGGTAGCTATAGTAACACTAATTTCTGGATATACGAAATGGTTAATTTAACGGTCGTAGCAAATTAAGTGCGTTTAGTAAAATATTTTGTTTACTAAATGCGATTATTCTTGTAATTAATAATTTTGTCTTTGTACTAACGCGCGATTCATTTGTTATGGCTAAGGACTTATGAAATAAATAAAAGTTTTGAACATAAATTACTTCCGTTTTTACAGCGCGTATATATATATAATATTATATTTATAAACTTTATAAATAACTAAGTAACGTGCATTTTTTTAACGCTTGTGTCTTTTTTAGCTAAACCTCAAATTTTAAATTTATGTCTACAATTCTAAATTTTCAATTATTGACACAGAATATTTCTTTGATTCGTAAAGTAGTTAAGCCTTACCATTAAAAGTTTTTGGATTATTAAAACGTATTAGTTATGTCTTCTAAAAGCTATGAAAACACGGTAATTCTATACACTTGAGATATTTAAAACCATTCATAAAATGTCTTTTTATACTAAATAATAACAAAAATAATGTTTTTAGCATATAATTTACAAGATAAACCTATCTATATTACTATTTTCGGAATAAAACTTTGGATTCGGTATAGATATAGTCAAAATAAAATTTTAAATCATTTGTTAATTGAAATCTTTTGAGAAACGATGACATTTTGATTATATGCGCTCCTTGCGAATATTTTTACGCCACGTTGATAGAGAAAATAATATAATTCGAGTTTTGATTACAAAAACTAGCACACTACATAAAATGCTTTTCGGGGTTAATACATACTTGAATCCAGCATGAAAATTAAGTTTTCAATTTAAATTTGAAATATAAATTTTCACTTTTAATTTTCTTGCTGTTACTATCTTGTGTTACCGAGTTTTGCGTATATTATATCCCGCATATATGATTTTATGAGGGTATATTAAATTTAGGCTAAAGTTCGTAAGATTTAAATATTGGCAAAAGCAAAATTATAGTATAGATGTTCATAAAATTTGTCCAATTATAAATGCCTGTACTACAGTTTAACAAATGGCTGACGTAAAAATTAAAACTTTTATTTAAAGATTTACATCTTGATTTTATTTTAAATTATACAAAATCTTATTAATTAATTAATTATATTTGTGTGTGATTTGTTTGTTAAAGCTCTTAGAGGTATATTCTGATAAGTAAACATTATCTTCTACATTTACGCACCGAAGATGATTGGTGATTTTTAGCATGCAATTTCGGTTTCTTAATACTTGTACAATATATTTAGATAATTTTTTGAAAAAAAAACTCCAGGCGAGTTTTTTTAAAACCTTATCTGCAGTATGTTTTAAGTTTTCACGAGTGGCGGTAATCAAACGAAATTAAATAGTATTATTCTTCTTAGAAAATGTGCTAATCTTCGCAAGGAATTTACTAAATGTGTTGCGATTCATAGAGAACGTGAATGATAACCTTGGTAAATAAATAAAATGTGATAACTATTGTTCTGAAATTGAAAACAAAAATTAATTTAACTTACATAAACTATATCTAACCAATATTTTTTTATAAAAATGAACAGCAGGACTTACTATTGTTAAAATTGAATTTAAATTTTAATTATTTACCAAAATTAAGTTATATTAAACTGGTGTTAACTCATAGATTGGGAAACAAATCTTTTTCTCTTCAATTATTATTTAAATTTTAAAATTTTGACACGCAAATTGAATGGCTTAAGAAAGAAAGGTGCTCGTTGAATATCATTTGTATAATTCAAATTTATATCAAGTTGTTTTGCCAATTATCCAAGAAGTTGTGGATGAAGAGCCAGTAACCATTCTTGGGTGGTCATTTGAAGAGTTATGGAAAGTCACACATTAAAGCCTCGATACTTTATTCAATATTAATAGTCATATCTGGCAGCCCTCTATGGCTGAATTTAACTACTCTTAAATTTTAAAGAGGATAAAATATATTAATTTTAGTCAAAATCTTCAAATTTTAGAACATTATTTTCGGTGGTATTTTGTATTCATATAACTTTTTCATCCAGCCAACGTGTTGCTAGAACGATTTAAATATAGTGCAAGAGATATTGCAGTTTGGCAACCTACAATTTATAAAGAGAACAAATATGTAGAATAATACATACTATGACTATCAATAAAAAAAGTATATAAGAATTGTTAACAATAAAAAAATACAAAATTTATATTGTTCATAAAATTAGTTAATTGTAGTTGAATGTTTTTGGAGTGCAGTTAATTTTTATGTTACTAATAAACTTTCAAAAATATTTGTGTAAAGCAAATTAAGCAGTATCGTGTAGTAAACTTTTTTTTATGTTCTATATATTTTACTTTACATATCTGTTTTCTCTCTAAATCATAGATTGTCATATTATTGTCTCTATTACATTATATTTACAGTGTTCTGACAACACTTTGGCTGCAAATTATCTAGCAAAACGTATATGAATACAAAATATCATCGAAAATATTGAACTAACATTTGAACACTAATACTATGACTAAAATTAAGCTTATTTTTTTTAACCTCTTTGAAATTCAAGGGTAGTTGAATAGGTATAAGCGATTATTTAACGTATGACTTTTCGAGAGTGAATCAGTACTAGTGGAGGTGAATGATTACAAATTAAAATTTATCATAATATTATGAAAACAATATGAGCGTAAGGTGGTTTTAATGATAACCTTAATCTATCCTTGATGATTTTTAGTTTGAAATTTTTCGCTGGTACATTTCGTTGCCATATGAACTATATATTTTTTTAAAATGTGTATTTTGAAAAGCGTTTTGTAATACTTTTCAAACTATTAACTAACTTTAAATAAATTATCATTTTACTTCAATAGAACTTTACTTCCCTTTATTCCATTATTAGTTTTCTAGAACTTTTCAAAAACCAAAAACCTTCACAAGACCACATAGTTATTTCATTAATATCCAGTTACTTTCCAATTCCAAGTAGTCAAACACTAAGTGCCATTTGGCTTAAATCTTCTATTAAGATTAAGAAGGCGTTAATAAATAAATCGTTTACTTTAAAATTATTTGAGATTGAATACTTGTGTACTTGAACTTGATTTTTAAACTGTTTGCTATTATTTATAAGATTCATACAATTTTCCTTTGTAAATTTTTATTTTTTGAAAATTAGATGGTGTTTTTTTATGGAGACTTGTAGAAAATGTTTATTTGCCCACCTCATAAAACGGCGCTGGACTCTTCAAATGACCACCCATAATTGGTCTCTCGCTATTGGTTCATTAACGAATTAAAATAAGCACGATGTTTTTTAGGATAGTGTTGATTTAATAATATTCATTATGTTGTTCATTCCAAATGAAGCATGAATTGACTCCTTAAAGTTTTTTTTAATGTAAATTATTTGGCTACCATACTAACAACTTAAATAAACCTTTACAAAATGTGAAAAATTGAAATATTTTATAATTTTATTTTTAATTACTTGAGAAAGTTTTATTTAATTTGAAATTTATGTGTAAATAAGTTAAATGTAAAAAATATATATGTAAATTATTTATAGATTTTTAAAAAAATAAAGAATTGTGTATTCATTGTTAATTAGTGCTTATGTTTAACCATATTTCATCTATTATTTTTAAGACCTGCATCCAGAACAAAATAACGAAATCAATTTATAGCACTGTTACATGTATAGTAGATGGTGAATGGCGTCTTATTTTATAATTTTGTTAAATAAATATGAATTCCATGCTTTATATTTCAAATTTCACCAACTGCTAGGGTACGGTTATTGACATTACCGAGTTGCTTTATACTTACATTTTGAATTTCATAAAATGTAAAATTTTTTAGTAAAAACTGTTAACAATGAAACACAATATTATTCATTAATAACATAATTATACAAAGAATGAATGTACTTGGGAAAAATGATGAAAAAGCTGAATTTTGTAGTATACGATTCACACTAAAATTATTCAATATGTTAAAAGTTGCGAAAAACAGTTATTTTTTAATATCTATCAAATGTTTAATTTTGTAGAAATGTGATGAAAGTTAAAGAATAATAGAATGATAATGCTTATTTTTAGATTTTAAGAACATAGAATTGTAGAAAAACTATTGCGATACATTTGTTTGTATTTTAGTTGAATAGAAATTTTTTGTATATCTACCCCGTTTTAAGCGTAAGAATCCGAGTATTGATGATTTATACATATGAAAATATTAATAAAGAAAAAACACAGCGTCGTGTCATAAATTGAAATATCTCAAAAAACGATTGTTTCTATGAAAAAATCTCTTGTTGATAATTTTGCTAATCTATAAAGTTAATTTTTAATAAATTTTCTATAAAAGTCACATAAACTGTTTTTCGCATTTTATTTGATTGAATAAAATTTTCAATAACGATTAAACATTTTCATCGTTTGATCACTTATTGAAAATCACGGTTTAAAATTTAGCTTTCCCACAGTTATTATATAAATTATAAACTGAACAGATTAATATTAAATTTTTGTTATCCTTGAAAAATAATTTTTTATTAACGATTGTATTACAATCTCTTATTTAAAATTATATTTATTTTTAATGTTTGTTTTTATTATTTTAAGCGACGTTTCAAAATTTATTTTCCATATATTATTTCTGTATCCAGGATAAAATAATAAATTTTGAAACGTTGCTGAAAACAATTAAAAAGTACTAAATTTATTTTTAGAACATTGAATGAAATAAAAATTTTTATATTTATAAAAAAATGTGCATTAAATTGAATTTGATTTTTTGTTTTTATATATATTAAATAAAATTATTATTAACTAGTCAAATTTTTTCAAATATAAAATTTATTCGTACATTTTTCCTGCTTGTATAAATATTGTTAAAAATAATGCGATAACACTTAAAATTAATACATTATTAGAAAGGTAAAAAAAATTTTTTATGAATTTTTGTATCAAGGTATGAGAAAATATGTTTGTACAGTAAATTGTGTATTCTAGTGAAAGAATCTCTGTACATTTATTTCTGTGATAAATTTATGGTGAATTTGGAAAATTTTAAATTTTTGCTACATTTTGAGTTGAATTAATGCTAGAAATTTCTGATTTTGCTATTAGTTTTTTTAGGATTGATAAAAATTGTAATTTTTAAGAATTATTTTATCAATTGTTTTTGTTTTTATCCTCTACAGAATACTATTTTTAGTTAAATAAAGAATATTGGAAGTAATATCGGTTAATTAATTTTTAATAGTTCCACTTATTATTTCCTTAAAATGGCGCTCAAAATTCAATAGATTCAAATGAAAACAGCGTTTGAGAAAAAAATAAAATAGATGGGGTTTAGATAAATTATCCTTGTTATATAATTATGGATTTACTTTTTTTCTTTATTAACCGAACCCTATATTTTTTGAGTTATTTATACTTGAAAATTGAAAAAGTACAATGTATATTACACTAGAGATCGTCTTTGTATAGAGGTCTCATTTTTTGTGCCAAGCTTGACCAAACTTGAAAAATAAGCTGACTAAAGAAAAAAGCTTAAAAAATAAATTTTAATCATATGTAAGGTTCGATTTATCTCAAATGCATACTTTTTGGAAAATAAACAAAAATAATTGTTTGTACGAAAACTGAAATTTTTAATACATCAAGTAAAAAAAAAAAAAGGTTCTGTAGTTAATGGTACTAATATTAATAAAATTTTGCGTATTTTATATATATGATTAAAAATCCCGATCAAATCCTATTGCAATTGAATCGGAAAGAAATAGGATTTAATTATATTCCAGTTCAAATTGTTTAAAACCTTATCAAATTTTGAATCAAAAATTAAAAACGTATTCAAAGCTCCGTTAATCGACCTTTTTTATTAGTCCAAATTCCTATCAATGTATGTCATTTGGAAAATTCATTTTTAGATAGTTGGCAGGAAAACGACGAAAAAATTATAATTTTTGGGTCATTTTACCAAATTTTTTCATTTAGTTGTTTTTGAAGCATCCATTAACAACCACTGCTGCCCGGGTGATTTTATTAAATAATCCCTATCTTGAGATGAAAACCGAATTAGGCTCATTTTATATTAACCTCCTTAATTTGAGAAATTTTACACCCGTCATTCAAACAAGATCCACCCCCACCCCCACATAAAAAATGCTATTGACTATTGAAAACGCACAGTTTCACATTTTTTAAGTGGTATAACTTTACCACTAGAACGGAAGACAATAATTTAAATATACAGATCGTTCGAATAAGTATTGCTAATTGGAAATTAGTTAAATATTATCGTATTTCGAAACATGAATGTTGTAATAAGCAGCTAGGTATGATGCCTTCAAATATGATACTTAACATTGCTATTTTAATATACAATATTGATGGCATAGACGTAAAAATACTAAATAAAAAAATATGATTATGATCTTTAGGTTAACATTAATATTCCTCTATCTTTGATGGACATAAAACTTTTTTCTCCTCTGTGAATTAATAAATAATAAGCATGATAGAGGCCAAAATTCGCATCCATCAAAAGAAAAGTAACAAAAACTTAATCATTCTGTAAATAAACAATTAGTAATTTTACTGGATTAATAAATTACAGAAACGGTATCCGTATGAAATCGATGAATATGATAGCGGATTAATATGTATATTTAAGATATGACCTCATACAATCGCCTGTCATCATTTTCTCGCCACAAATTAGATCACCTGCTACTAATTTACATCGCAGCGTCATTTAAACATGTAACATCAAACCGAAACTATTTAAGCTTTGTTGCTGTAATCTACTCAATTTCAAATATATAGCGACAAAAGTAAAAATTTAAACTTTATCGCTGAAAAAATAGTGACGAAAGAAGTCTTGAATAAATACACTTACGATTAAAAATGTATTTATAATAGCATATATATGGTCTACCTAGGGCAAAAATTAGCATTTTTTAAAGGAATTTTTAAACCTTTTAGTCCTTGGTAATTTCGGGGTTCGTAATGAATTGCATACTTGTTTATTATAAATCCGCTTATGGTTTTTTATATAATGTTAGACTATAAACAGTCACTTTAGGCTCGCATAAGAGAGTTACATATATAAGAAAATCGTGCTTGTGTTACAAAAATAACTTAAATTTCTTAATTTTCTTATTACCAATCTACCAAAGTCATCTACGTTTTAAAGTATAAAAAGTAAAAAAAATAAATTAAATAAACATAGCAAAAATAAAATCTTTGTTGATATTTAATAATCGATTTTAACATAATACTAATTTATTAGTAAAAATTAACGACTGTATAAGATCGTAATTATTAAATAAAAGATAATATTTTAATTATTAAATAAAATGTTTTACTAAATCTGAATTTAATTTTTATTGAGATAATGAACGTATTATAATTCTGTTTAATTATATTGCTTTTACAACATTGAAAGATAGGACTTAATGACTAGTAATTTAAAAAATATAATTTATTTTAATAGAAATATTATCAGAACAATAAAATATCCAATATAAACTAATAACTAAAAAATAATAACAAACTTTATAATATAATAATTTTTTAATTTAATATAAGTATATTGATAAAAATATCAGTGTTATAATAAAAATTATGGTTTTGGGTAAACAAAATCAATGCCAACTTTTCACACTCAAAGAAAAAAATTCGAAACAAATTAAGGTAGTAGTACAACTCTAAAAGTCTTTTAGAAAAAAAAGAGTGCATACGCGCGTCGTTATACTTCTCTGGTATCATTATAAAACAATTTTTATTTGTATACAAATAATTAATTACAATAAAATAATAAAACGACTGGAGAAGGATAGTCAAGACAGTCAATAAAGCTGTTTAAATTTGAAAAATTAAATAAATAAACATGTATTTTTTACATTACGTGTAACATAAATTCTCTCATTATACGAAAATTATTTTTTTTTTTAAATTATGTTTATAGCCATAGGATTTTCCGGTAATGATTGAATCAGAACTCGGATCAGTTATCTCAGTGGGTTTTATAACTAAAATATGATATTTAATTAGCGGTTTTGCGGACAACTTCTAACTGTGTGTGAATTTAGTGTTACGGTGATGCACGCTCATCTTAAAATTTCACTCTCATCATTTTTTCATAACATGTCTAAAGAAGTATGTATAACTTCAAAAATATAAATAAAGAAGCAAGAGCAAAAAAAGTATCTTCATCATGCCTATGAGAGTGAAAAATAATTACTATTTATAACTTGAGTATATGATTTTCAATATGTATAGTTATGAGTTCCTAATAAACTATAACTATTTGTATCAGGAGAATATGATGTTTCAATATGTATAAATAATATATTATTAATAATGAGAGTGATGATGCCCTATATGAGTGAAAAATATTTACTATTTCTATCAGGAGAATATGATTTTTCAATAGTGTTATAAGATTTATTAGAAATAAAACCATCGAATCTACCATGTGTAATTAACCAACTAATATATAGATAAGAAGTAATGTTTACAATAAGTGTATTAAAACATAATACACATAAAAAAAAAAGTGAAAAATTTATGAAATCATAATATATATTCCTAAATTAATAACTAAATGAGACTCTACGAATCATTCATTCTTGAAATAAGGTGCCATGTAGACTAATCTGGTTTGAAATAAACAAATTGTTTGAACTCCGAAACGTAATTTTTTCTCATTTAAAAATTACGTTTAGAATATTTTTCTTTTGAAACACTATGATGATGCGTTACAACAACCTAATACATATATGAATTAATTAATTAATATGCATAAAAGAAGAATTAAGTTGACTATGTTTTGATACTTAGTGGTACTTATAAAAAATTTATCTTATTAGAATTAATTACACAATTATAATTTGAACATAATTCGAATATAACACGATGGATATTAGCCGATAAGCATACCATTTGTAGATATTAGGTATTTTCGATAGATATTAGGTATGCCTACTTTTTGTTAACTTCGCATTTATATATACATATATTCTGTACTCCTGATACTAAGTATGTTAAAAAAACAAATTTGGCGAGCAGACTGTTTGCATACATATGTCATTATATTGTGTTAAAAAAGTAAGACAACATAATAATAACATACTATCAACATATATCATGCTCCTTGTTATATAAACTTACTTAATTGAAATTTATACTCGTACAGTTACTTCTGTGCTCAAATATAGTATTTATTCTGTAACTAACTTAATCATGTCGTTTTTATGAGATCTAGCGCGCGCAGCTCACAAATGAACTCTCATACAAACGCGCCAAAAGAAGTATAACAAAAATAATGCCTACTCAAAACTGGAACCTGCTTAATATATATTTTATATAGATAATATATATACTTAAATAGTATTTTTCAATGAAAAAATAATAATTTTACACCAAAAAAATAAAATAAATTTAAAAAAATTTGTTATTTAAAATTATCACATTAATGTGAATTAAATTTTGTACTAACCTACTTTTAAAACCGATCCTAAATACAAAGTTAAATTTTTACCAAGTACAAAATTTAATTCTACATTAAAACAAAATCTGTAGACGTCTTCTTTTCTTGCAAATTCTTTAAATATTCATCTAGCTAAAATCACGATCAGTCAATACTAATGGTGCAATCAGGGTCCATCCATATAAAGCAACGCATAACCAACTTGAAATAATTTTTACCCACATGGATGCCGTATTCGCATTCAAAGTTTCCAAAGATGAATTTGGTCTGAAAAATTCACATATTTTTACACTGTTAGTCAATTATTTTATTTATCTGATGCCGTTTTTTTTTTATTCCTTTGTGATTAGATCAAACCCAATTTTAAGCGATTTTTAAAGAAAAGTTACTTGTACTTACTTATACCAATTTGTTAGCGTCATCATGATATATAAAGTTGCAAGGCCAAACATTAAATGAAAGAAACTCCAACTGTATGCGACTCCTTCATCTTCATTATCCCATACTTTATCACCACGATTACGAGTTCCGCCTGATTCTCCACCGTCTAGGGATTATAAAACTTTTTTTGTTTTAATATTTCACATGAATATTAGTAAGTTTTCAAAACAATTGTAAAATTAAATAATCAAGTTAAAAATTGCGATTTTATAAAATTCCAGTTCTTCTACATCGAAAATTGGAGACGCGCTGTGAAAATAATTAGATTACAAATTTTGTGAAAGAAAATTATTTAAACAATAGGAGTAATAAAATTTAAAAACATTCTAAAACCTTCAATGAGTGAAATAATTATCGTATTTGTCTAGAAGTTGCATTTGTTAACTTGATGCGAGTTTAACGTTGACACTACTAATAAACGAAAAATAAACTAAGGATAAGATCAAATAAATCCTGTAATTAAGTTTAAAGTTAGGAAACAGTATATCGAGAAAACTGATGTTTTCATAGATCATTTTTCATGAAATTAGTTGCAAGTATAAGCCTGCCGAAATATATTTAAAAAAATTTTCTCGAAATACAATGTACCTTAATGAAAAAGCGAACAATTAAAGCAACATAAAAATAATTTTTATATTATCCCAACATACAGTTTGAAATAAATTTCATACATATGTCTATTGATGATTGATTTATAAATATGTTCAGAACATAACAACCATGATTTATGCTCTGACAAATTTTGCACTATATGCATTTATATGGAACTATATTTGTGCATTCAATTTCTAAGAATAGTAAAAGGCAGAGGTAAACAAGTAGAAAATTGATGACAACACGTACGTCCTTTCAAAAAAAACTAATAATTTTATTACCAGTTTCTGTATACGTAAGCATTTAATGTTATTTAATTATGATAAAAGCTTTTTTTTATCTAACGATATCTCGTTTTATCGAATGCCGACCAAAATAATTGTTGCATGGGCCTTCATTCCATGCCACATCAAACGGTTTAAAAAGAAATTCTACCTCGCCATTTCAGATATAATATATTATTTTGAAGCATTCAAATGCCCTTTCAAATGTTTCATGATAGAAATATTTATGGAAAAAGTAGAGATAAAAGTTGTTATGCCAAGCATAAAACAAATGATATCATATGCTTACGGGTAACTGGTCTATTTTTGTTGGAAATATTTTATCTAATGTAGATTAGATTCCACACAAAATATATGTACAAATTTATTTTAAGAAAATTGTTTCCAATGCTGAAATAATTTACAAATTTAAAATTTTTCTCTGTTTTCTCTTATAAGTAAATTGATACAAAATAATGAATAAATAAAAATTGGAACTAATTTTATGATTACTTCCTATTTATAAAAGTGAGAAACCTAAGAGCCTAAAACATACAAAAAAAAGCACTAATGCGGCGAACTGTTTCTATAACCAATATACACAATATTGAACGAATGAATACTTTATGTATTTAAAAAAAAAAACTAATTCGTACCTTCATTATCCACTAGCGCGTCGCCTCCAGAACCTCTAACTAAAAATAAATTTCAAAATGTATAACTGGGATAAAATAAATGAACTTAAATTGAATGATAAAATCATATGATTAAAGCGTACCATCTTTAGCTAAAACATGGTCAGTCATTGTAATTTTAGATGAGTTTGACGCTGTGCGTATTGAAGAATATAGCACGCAAACCATCCATATAAGTAATCCAACAATCGTTTTTCCATCGAATGCGACTTGTGTATCTTCTTTAACTATAATGCCCAACATTCCAGGATTACATTGCTTATCTATAAAATAGTATGAAATTTTATAAATGATAATATTGTAAAAAAAAATTAGAATAAATAAATAGCAGAAAATTTGACTAAATCTTGATTGAAAAAAAAACTCAATAATAAAATAAAAAAACAACATATTCGATTCATAAAAACAACTGTTTAAGGCAGTACATGCATTGAATTTCTACGTAAATAAGATATGTGACATCATATATAGTTTGTCTTCCAACACACACTTCAGTGAACGCTGATCAGAACGATATAACGTACAATATATTTAACATTGCTTATACTCAATATTGATCACATTCCAAACTTTATCCTTACCACCTCAAAATCCTTTTTCCAATCTTCACGCAACAATCCCTTCCCAGAAATCAGCAAACTGGGTCAATTTGACCCAAGGATTCTGCTTTTTGGGAAAAGATTTCCCATGCCACACGATGTCGATTGCACCTAGTTCCGGTGTAATCTTAATTTATATAGTTTCTCTTTCTTTTTCTTTTCTTTAATTTACAGGTTAAGTTTTAGGGGTGGCCTATCCATCCACATAGGTTAAGTATTTTCAAATGGTTTTTTTTTTTTAAATTTTCCATTTTATTAAAACGATGTAATGAAAAATTGTAATCTCGATGTAACTAGTATATAAGATGATGTATTATAGATAAAGCTTAGGCTAGGTGCTATAGTTATAAGCCGATTTGTATTTTGTATATATTTTTGATGAAAATAAAGAATTATTAATTTGAATTTGATTGATCACATCATACCGTCCAACGTAATGGTATGTAGTTTAAAACATGGCTATAGGTGATTACATATAAATGTTCTTTTGACAAGAACATTTAGAGGTAGATATTGTGTAAGTAACTGATACTGAATTTGTTATTTTTTTTATTGTACTTGTCAAAATTTGAAACTAGTCTAGAAAACGAAAATTGATTTTGAAACAAAGAATTAATAAACTCCCAAAGATTATATCCAGCTTTTACTTTCAAAAAGAATATTTATATGTAATCACTTATATACGACGTCATATATTTTATTTTATTATAACTTCCAACTGGGGAAGGTTTTGTAATGAGGCCGATTTTGTAAGTTCCGAATATCTATATGTTTCAAGGTCAATAAAATCTAAAACCAACGTTTTTAGAGAAATCTCCGAGTGTATTTATTATACGTTTGTACATTTGTAATCGTTTTTCGTCTCGATTATCTCGAGAAGAAATAATGATATCGACGCGTTTTGACTTTTGCATACAAAAGGGGGGCGAAATTTATTTTTGAATGATTATGGCTGAATTTCAACCAATGTGGCGAGATTAAGTAGCAATTTTGGACATGAAAGATTTCGATTATCGTATTTTTTGCCAACAAGTATATATTATTTTTAATCAAGTTTAGTATCACGTAGTATGTTAATAGGGGACCGCAACCGTGTAATTGTACTCAGATCTTTTAGTCCACCGTCGGATCTCTATCAGTATCACGTAACTACTGAGTTTAAATTCACAAAATACTTATCAATCCCTATTCATGCCAAATTTTTATTAAATATATTTTTAATTAAAATGTTACAAAAAACATTTACTCGTGCGGATTTGGATCACTCGTTTGCATACTTTTTTTATACAAGTTAATGGAGCGATATTCTGTCCAACTACATAAACATTTCTATTTACTTTTCATAATTTTGAATTAATTTTATTCTTTAGATTTTCTGACCGGAACTTACAAAAAATCATCCACAAATGAAAGTTGTATTGTTTACCTGGATTATTTGATATAGCTGCCCATGTTAAATATGTAATATATAATGTAACAACAGCACTTTGTAATAAACCAGAACGTGGTTGAGATTCCTGTACAGCTGGCAATATTGACAACACACTTACAATTACACATAGTATTAAATTGAATGATATGAAAAATTTATTCAATCCACACGCATTTGACTGAAAACAAAATACTTTTTTAATTATTTTTTTATAAACATCATTTTTTTTTTAATTTTTATTTGTCAAATATAGGTAATCAAACACAATTTTTCCTAATTGTGAATAATAAAAACTATTTTTTCAGCATTTTTTGATACCTAACTACTGATAGATTATATTGCCTAATGAAAATTTTCTCTTAACACTCTCAAATGAATGAAATTGCATTCACACGCACCTAAATGTGATAGATGTTGGGCACATATATGAGTGCAGGGCCTTAAAGTATGATCTCTTTCCGAATATTTGGCACTAGGCGATGGCAGCAAAATTTTTGTTTTATTCGAAACACTTTTAATGGTATATTTAACTGACATAGACATCTTTAAGAATTAAGATTTACTCAATTATTGATTTAAATTTATAAATTTTTTGTAGTTTATTTATAAAAATGTATTCAATCTAACCTCCGTATAATTCAAGAATAAATAAATTATTCCAATAATGGATCCAATATATAAACCAAACGTAGCGCTTAATAATGCAGCATACCAACCACGTGATTCAGTTTCCTCAAATTGTCCTACCCAACTTTCAGCCCACGAGTGTGCAAAATCGATAATTAAAATCAGTTGCACTAAAATAAACAGTAATCCTCCAACTATACCAAAATACATCCAAGTTGGCCCAAATGAGCCCTCTGGTATGAAAAATGCACCAATAATTCCAGCAATTATTATTAAATATTTAAGACCCCAAAAACTAAAAATAAATTAAATATATACTTCGATTACTTAGTAACTTAATTAAAATCTATATGAATTTAACTACATTCAAATATTTTTGAATAGTTTGACTCGAATTGAGTCAAATGTTTAATATTTTCAGTCGAATTGAGTCAAATGTGTAATAAGTATGATTTTTGAAAATACATGGATTGCGGAAAAAACTGAAATTTTTAATAAAACGTTCTTATTAAACAATGAAAGTTTGTAATTTTTTCATTAAAAATTATTATAATAAAGGAAAACAAAAGATTTGTAACATTTTTTTATGAGAATAAATATAATATAAGGCTATTCATTTTTTTTTAGTCATGAATCATATGTACTGGCATAAATCAGCCTTGCACATCATCAGATTTTATATTTAAAATGGATAAGAGTTGGGTTGGGTGAGTTAAAAAAAAGTTTCAAATAAAAATTGTGAACGAAGCGAGCATTTAAATCGAAGTTTGTAGCCAGACCGAAGACCTAGAACATGACCAAAAGCATTTTTTACTTTGCGAGCGAAGCAAGGTTTTAACCCAAAGGCTTTTCTCAATTTCTTTTCAAGCGAAGATACAGGACTAATAGTAACAGTAGCTTTCGATATTTTATTTTGAGCCACAATTTTACAGGTTATTATACTGTTACAATTTGGATTTTTAAATTCAGTAGCCTTTATTACATGCCGTGTATTTTGTATTTTATGTTTACTCTCTGAATGATCTCGCAAAGTTCAATTAATAAAACTAGAGAGTACATTTATCGACAAAAGTGGCGCCTCTACAGTTCATGCACATGCTCTATATAAATAGTAATATCCCAAACAATTAAAAGTTTATTTCAATAGTAACTTTCGTAACATCATACTATTTCATAAATCAATTTATACGTACTTATAGAAATCAGAGTAAATGACATTATTTGGTATTGAAAATTTACTACTGTTTATTAAAAAAATATTATTAATGGTATTTCTTTCGTATTTTTACAAATTTGACGCAATTTCTCTTAATTCATGAGTCGGTATTAAAGTATGAAATTAAGGAATACCATCTCTGCAGCAAACAAACATCTATTCACTTTAAGTTATTATTACAATCTTCAAAAAAATTCAAAACCGATGTAAATTTAATTAAGGTTTTAGAATTTCGAAAATGCTTACCCATTTTGAATTCCGGCACGAGGATCTTTTGAATCTCGTACACCAATCATAATCAATGAGAATAAAAAGAAGAATAATGTAACAACAAAACATATTCGATACACAGCTAAATACCCAACAACAGCATTACAATCGAATATTGCAGAAGTAGGTACCACAATCGCTGATGTACTTGTACTATTTGCACAAAATGGCAATTTTTGTAGCGTGTCTTGCAAACCTGGTGCTAACGTTATAGCTGCCGCTATACTTGTAATTAACAATAGAATTGCATACATAATTCGTGTAGATGTTGAATTTCTGCATGATGGACAAGCTGTACAACAAAGTGAACATGCAGCGCTACCACAACAGCACGCTAACTGTAAAATTAATTTATAAATGAAATTAAACTTCCTATTGATACTACTTTCCAATTTTATCTCTTCTTAAAGTGTTCATTGATAAATACACGGTGCCTGCTCTTATATTCTATTCAGATTATTTAAAATGAAGATAGCACCTAACAGTGTTATTTCTTTAGATTCTCCACATGTGGTTGAGTATCAGTGTTTGAATAATTTTTAATCATTCTCAAACATTTAAATATGCAGTCCATACAGTCTATATATGTATTTATTAGTTAAATTTTAGTAGAAATTGTGGCGAATCTATACAGCTTACGAAAAAATGTTTCCAACAAAAGTTGTTTGTTTTGAAAAAATGTTTCTTCTTACTCACTTTTTAACCCCCTATCTATTTTTGTTTTTGAGTTATTTTAATGGCGAATGGACGAGCAGTCAGACGTAAATTAAATAAATTAGGTGATTCTATAAACAATTATACCAAAATATTGTTCGTATTTTCGATATCTGCTAGCGTTACATACTTTAAACTAAAATTATTAACATATTCTATATATGTGAAGTATGCAAATTCTAAGATGTAAACGTCCATAAAATGGCATCATTTATAATATTTAAAAATAGTCAGTAAAATTAAATCATTTTATCGGCGCAATAAAATTAAATAATTTAAAAGGATTTTATTCATAGTATATCATATACAAATTCAAATGAGTGTATTTCTAACAAATGAGTTAGGTTCAACCTAGTAGATTGTTTCAATGTATCATTATAGTACTTCATACTATATTCAAAGAAGATTAAAACCCTCGAAAAACATTACTAGCTCTTAGACTATAATTATATTGAGTAAAAAAAAATTATCATTAACTTTCATACCAAATTGGCCATTACATATCCAAATCGCCATAAGTTATAAATTCATGATAATTTATTGAATAAAATAAATTTTGACAAACCAAATTGTTTCAAATTTTTATTATTTTGCCCGAACATTTTATTTAATTAGTCATTAGGAAATTTATTGTGTAAAAAAATGGCGTCTAAAGGATAAAATAATTGTATTTCCAGAAAAATAATTGCGTAGGAACAACATGATAACAATCCAGAAAGTAAAATTACTTGAAATTTATTAAATATAAAAATATATTAATAATTAGGAGTAAAAAATAAAATGAACAAAAAAATGATATTTTGTTGTTGCTTGTCAAAGTTATTTGTCAACTAAGAAATAGAATAATCTGATTTGCATTACGATACCTGTGCCGCAGTACACAGACCCAAAACAGCTCCCATTTTTTTGGCAGATCGTGAAAATTTATTGAAAACGTTTAATAATATAATCAAAACAACAATCGTAAAACAAAAAAAGAATGTTGTTCTTGTTCTTTGTTGTTCTTATAATCTGTAGAAGCAATCAACTATACGCATGATCATATTTATATGTGGTAATACAGCTACTCATAAACAGCTGATATTCTGGGTATGTTCCATATGACTCATAAACTTAGTAGACCAGGGTAGAAGCCTTTAAAAATTGAAAAAGTGAAAAAAATTATAGTAGGATGAAACCCATAAGAAACGGAAGAGAATTTAAGAAAAATGAAAAGAAAAAAAATTTACCAGTGTTCTGAGGTCGGGAAGTGGAAGTACTATGTTTTTAAGGGTAAACAACGGTTTTTCTCGATTTTCGGCAAAACTACAAATCGTATGGAAAAAAGTAAATAACAAAGTTAAAAATTTTAAGTAATAAAAAGATCTAAAACTTTTGTACTTATACTTTTTTCACATAACCTCAAAATTTATGTGAAAAATTGAAATAACCAAGTTTTTGGTAGAAGAGTCAAAAGTTGTCCATTTACGCTGTCAAGACCTCGTATAATAGACCGTGGGTGTACCGTATGTGTTTTACTCTATTATTAAATGCAATCTGTAATATAATATACGGGATGTCCTCCAAATTTCATCCTCGAAAATTAAAATAATACAATGTATATTACATAGCAGATTGTCTTTATTAATAGAGCCTGTATAGCTCTATCAAAAACACATATTCACTTAAGACGCTGTCTGAAGTATTATCAGATTTTCTTATAGGACTGTCTGATGGTGTATTATCGTGATATTTTTTTATACTCTTATCAGATTTTCTTATAGGACTGTCTGATGGTGTATTATCGTGATATTTTTTTATACTCTTATCATAATATTTTTATACTTGACTATTTTAGTCTAAAGTTTATAACGCTAGGATTTATTGATTGTACAAACAAAATTTTAGTATAGGTGTTCATAGAAACACCCAATTAGTCCATTTCCGGTTGTCCTTCCGTCACGATAACTCAAAAACAAAAAGAGATTTCGAGCTGAAATTTTTGTGACGTAGTTCAAACATAAAAAGTGAGTATAAGTTCGGGAATGAGAAAAATCGGTCCATTGGGTCTAATGGATCCCTGACTCAGCTTTTAAATTATAAAAAAATACAAATACAAAAATGTTTATTTCTTTGGAACAAACAACTTTTGTTTGAAAAATGTTAGGATTCGCCATAATATAAGCTCAAATTAAGCTAATTATCACATATTGCTAATTACAATACATATTATTATTATACAAGTATGTATATTATATAGCTCTGTATACTGGATAGTATTTTATGAATGCTAATTAAAAATAATGCAAACAATGATATTCAACCATATGTCGAGTATCTAAATAATTAACTCTGTTAGTTCTTATTTTCACTGGTTTTAAATTCTGACAAACAGAAAATAACATGCATATTTGTTCTTTTATGTTTGTCAAAATTTCCGTTGTCCTTGTATTTCATATTGCTTTAATATATGGTTAATATTCTACCAAAATTTATTTAAAAAAATATGACGCCGTACTTCGCTAGTTAGGTTTGATATCCTCATTTCCACAACATAGCGTCCAAAATTTTTTTTATCTGAAGCAGAGAATAAATCGGTCAAACGAATTTTATCCATGATTGTAAGAGGCCTTTCTTTAGTACTTTGACACATTTGAGACTGTTCGATGTCTTGATACATTTCTCACCATATCAATGCTTGTTTTTAATCATTAGCATTAATAAAATATACTCGATACATAATGACTTTTGGATGGACAACTTTTGAACTAGACTTATTATGTGGAAATTGTGGCGATTAAATAATTTCTTCTCGCTATCTCTTTTTTTTTTAATTATCTTGATGACGGATTGGCGAATATGGTCAAATTAGGTGATTATGTAACCATTTATACCAAAATTTTGTTAGTGCGGTCAATATTTGATTAAGTTACAAACTTTGGACTAAAACTAATATACTCTAACATATATATACCATATAAAACTAATATACTCATATATATAACATATATGACGAGTATAAAAAAAAGTGATTATCTTATTAACTTTTTGATCTTTTTTTTTGTACGACCTAAACTTTTGCTGGAAAGTGCAATAATGCAATTTTTTACCCCTTTCCACCTTTTCAAAACTATCCCCAGCCTCGTCTAATCAATCACGCACGTTTTTATTTATTTTTTTGTTTATGGTGTCTACACCCACCATTTTCAGACCTCGAAGTGCACATAACAATTTTTTCCACTTTCAGTAAAATACGTGTTAACTCGTTTGCACTATTATCCTATGACACATCTTAATAAAGGCTCTTTACACCATTATAAGATGTAATTATATAATATGTTAGCCTGAGTTAGATATCTTACAATAAACATTAATAGAAAATAAATTAAAAACCAATTAATGATTATCTTAACTCTTTATTGAAACGAAATATTCAATGTATAAACAAAATTAACTTCACGATTGTAACCTTTGATTCAATGGATTTTCCGGTGATTTTTGCCATTCTTTTCTTAATAATTGTTTCAATTGCGATAAACGAAGTGTAGGATTTTGGGTTTTTAATTCAGGCATCTTACGTTCTTCAAATGCTGTAAATGCTGCTTTCATACGTTTCTCAGGATGTTTATCTTCAGCTAACTGTGCTGAACTTAATACATTTATAGCTTCTTCCACGTTTGTAGCTACCTCACCATCTAAAATTAAACGATTTATATTTTCCTCTAAGGGCATTTCAATATGTGTAACAGGTTGTTTTTTAGCTGATGCAGATTCAGCTGCTTGTTGTCTTTTCTCATTTTCTGCTTGAATTTGAGCTCTAGTTATTTTTGCAATTGGTTGTTTTCCATTAGTTACTTTTATTGATGCCATTTCTTTTTCCAACAAAGCTTTTGCTTCAGCTTTCTTTTGTAATAATTGTTGTTTTTTCTGCTCTTCAGCTTCTTTCTTTTGTTGTTTCTTTATTAAATTTTTATCATCATCTTTCCATAAACTATCTTCAATTTCTTTTTGTTTCTTTGCATTTTCAGCTTCTTTTGCTGCTGCTTTACGTGCTTTAGCCACTACAGCCTTACTATTTTCGCCCACAAATTTTTTTGGCATTTCTTAACTTATCTTGAATTTACTAGAGTATTCTGTTTTTTCTATGAGTATTTGTAAAATTTCAGGTCAACATAACCTCTTTTTTTTATCCACTCGTGAATGTCTTTTTAATTTTTATAATGTTTACAAATATAGCGTTGACATTTGAATGAAAAAATATGAAATCTTATCGTACTATCATTTATATTAGTTTAATTTGTTTATTTTGTTATCATAAAACTTTTGAAGGAAGTTTTGTATTTGATGATATAGAAGCTGTGGTTAAAAATAAAGATGTTTTATACGAAACACCGATAAAAAATTTAATAATAAATGATTTTTGGGGTACATCAATATTAAAAAACGAAAGCCATAAGTCATACAGGCCCATAACTGTCTTTAGTTATAGGTAATAATAATGAAGTGAAATTTTACATTTAAACATTTTATATTAATGTACTATTATCGTTTACAGATTAAACAATTATTTAAGTAACGAAAATAAGCCCGATCCGTATTTTTATCATGTGGTTAATGTAATTTTATATACAATTTTATGCATATTATTTTATTTTGTATTTCTGATGTTTTATCGAATTTTTTACGATCAAGTCAAATCGAAATCACTGGCGACACTTACTAGTTTCTTATATTGTGTACATCCGATTCATGTTGAACCTGTTGCGGCGATTGTGGGACGAGCTGATTTATTATGTGCAATTTTTTATACAATTTCAATATTGTTTTTTAAACTCTTTTGCTTAAATAGAAATTGTATATTAAAAATATTTTATTTTACACTATGTTTATCATCGACAATGTTATCAATGTTTAGTAAAGAAACGGGTATTACAGTATTAGTAAGTTCGCTTTTTGTTTTTATAACTTTTAACTATACTTTTACTTTATTTGTAAATAAGCTAGAATTGGAGTGTAACAATGATATTACCGAAAAAATTATTTGGTGTTGATAGAATATTTCTAGTTTTTGGTTCTGTTTCCATAAATAAATTTTTTATCTACCACCTTTCATTATAGTTATATTTTTCGGAAATTCGAACACTGTCACGAAAATCAGAGGGTACAGATTTAATCTGGAAATGTAGAAACTCTGCAAAACCAAACAAAGAGCAAAAATACTTAAAAACTATTTTTATAACAAAGCATATACATTTTTCTATTAAGTTTCCAGTATATTTCAACTATACTAAGTGTATTATTTGATTAATTATTTCGGTTGTTCACAGGCCATTTGCATAATTTATGACATGTATATAAATCGCGATATTTTTGAAACTGTAGTTTTGAAACGAAAGATCACTTTAACTTATCCAAGTTTATCGTTTTGTTTTCGAATTTTTTTAATATTGTTATCAGCTATTTTATTACTATATGTTCGATGGTGGGTAATGAATTTCCAAATACCTGTATTTCAAAGAATGGATAATCCAGCTTCATTTAGTCCATTTCTTCTTACAAGGGTTAGTATTATGAGTAAAACAATAAATAATTAAAACAATGAATTTAATTACTTTTTACTTTCATCAATTGCAGGTTTTGTCCTACAATTATATTTATACGTTAAATATAATATTACTAATTTGGCCAAATTGGTTATGCTTTGATTGGGCTATGGATTGTTTGACATTAGTTTCAACTTTCGATGATCCTCGAATTCTTTTAATTATTACATTTTGGATCATTTCGATTATAATTATTTATAAAATAATAGAAAAAAAACAAGGGTATGAAAAACTCGTTAGTAATTAATATCAATGCGATCGCTAATGTTCCCGACAATAAATCTAACGAATCGTTTTTATCCTTTTATCAAATTATCTTATTATCCAATCCACGGGATAGACTCATTTTTACTTTATCCTCAATTATTAATCCTGTTCGATATTAAACATATAGTTTTCTAATATACCTTTACTTTTCTATTTTTAGTGAATTGTTTTTTCCAATAATATTAATTGTTATTCCATTTATACCAGCTTCGAATATTATACGTGTTGGGTTTGTAATTGCTGAACGAACTTTATTAATTCCAAGTGCTGGGTTTTGTATGTTAATTGTTATAGGATTTAGTAAGATAAAAAAATTGTATCCAGTTGTAAGTATTTTTATGAATATATATTTAACGGTATCTAGATGAGTTATTATGTTAAAATTGTAGTTTACGACACCACTTAGGTAGATTAATGGAGTATCTTACAGGATACTTCCTTTAAAACAAAACTATTTGAATTAGCAAAAAAAAAACCGAGGGTTTAAATTAAAATTTTATTAGAATATCACTCGACCTGTCCAAAAGAGTAAATCATTATTTATCTACCTTTTTGATATTTTATTTAACGATGCTTGTATACCTGATAATTATTTATTACAACGGAATTTTGAATAGGTTTTAATCGGAATGAATAGGAAATGTAATTTCTCTAATACATTCGAACGGAGGATAACCGGTATGTAATTCTTAAAAAAATTTTCGGTTGCACGCTTGCTTTAAAATTAATCGATACCCATTGTTTTCTAATTCTAATATAAATGTGGAAACATAATTCCAGAAATTAAGTAATTTAGATTTCATCAGTCGTAATATTAGATACAATTTGTTTAATAAAACTATATAATAAAGAGCTTTTAATAAATACTATCTGTTTTGTAGCTAAGTATTTGTAATCTAGATATCGTTTTATATACCATATTACCCATTAAATAATTTTGTGGTCATATAATTGAACAGTGTTAAAATTAAAAATTTTAGATAGCGTATTTAGCATTTACTTTATTAATAATCACATTTATTTTAAAAGTTTATAATCGAAATAACGAATGGTTAACAGAAAAAAAGTTGTATACATCAGCACTATCTGTTTGTCCTAATAATGCCAAAGTACATTATAATATTGCAAAAATTGAAGCAGATGAAGGAAATATTAAAAATGCCATTCGAGAGTATAGAATTGCTCTGAGGTATTCTCAAAACTTTTGAATATACAATTTGTTAAACGTGTAAATAATATTATAAAATAATTGTGTATATAGTTTGTATCCAGATTACGATCATGCAATGAATAATTTGGCAAATATTTTACGAGATGCTGGTGAGTATGATGAAGCTGAATCTTTATTAAAAAGAGCATTAGAATTGCGATCTGACTTTGCTGCGGCATGGATGAATTTAGGTATTGTTCAAATGAATAAAAATCAACAAAAACAAGCTGAAAATAGTTTTATGAATGCGTTGAAGTACCGTCACAAATATGCTGATTGTTATTATAATCTTGGAAATTTGGTATTTAGAATTAGATTCATAATACATTTAAGAATCAATAATTTTTTTATATTATTATTTAGTATCTCAACTTGAAACGACATTCAGAAGCATTGAACGCGTGGAAAACAGCAATACAGTTAAAACCATTTCATAAAGTCGCCTGGAATAATTTATTAATATTATTGGATTCATTAGGTCGAACAGAAGAATCTATTTTAACAGGATATCAGGCATTAAAATTATTACCTAATGAACCGTCATTACATTTTAATATCGGTAATAGTTTAGGCAAAGCACAACGTTGGCCTGATGCAGAATATCATTTTCAAGTGGCAATTCAATTGAATCCAAATAATGCCTTATATTATTCAAATTTAGGTATATTTTTGTTTTATGAAAATAAAATTTAATTTTGCAATAACAGTAAATTTTAAAAATTCTGAATTTTTGAAGGAGTTCTATACCATCGATGGAATAAAATTGAAGAAGCTGCTAATTATTATAAAATTGCTCTACGATTGGATCCAAATTTAAAAAGTGCTCGTGATAATTTATTAAAATTGAATAATAACTAAAATGTTTTATTAATTAAAAAATATTTTTATACAATTTTTTTTCTATTAATAAAAAATTTTTGGACATCTTACAGTTTGTTAAAAATTGAACATTTTTGTCCTACCTGTAGCAGTTTGTTGGAGATAGAAATAAAACTGTTAAGAGAAGTTTGATCGAACAATATAGCAATATGTAAACATAAAATCTGAATTTTTAGTATGTAATTAATTACGTGTTATAATATTTTGAGAAAGTTCTACCGAGATTTTTTTTATACATAATTCAATCTTAAAAATTGTAATTTTAACATGAATAATCAATATTATTAATAAAACACAAGCGAATGTTTTATTTATGTGTGCGATTGTCAGATTCTACAACTTAGGTATTTTAAAAAAATTTTATTGTATTAACACATATCCATTGTACAGATGTAAAAATAACATACACTAGCACCTCTATAGATAGAATTATTCGCTTCTAATAATGGGAATCGGTTTTTGTCAAGCTCGACACAAGTGACAGCAAAATTAATGGATTCCGAGACGCGAAATTATTTAAAAGTCAAAATATCAGGCGTATTTATAATACAATATGAATTAAATAAATAAGTACTTTACTGATTTGGCATTAATAGTAAAAAAAATAATAATTTAGATTAGGCGTGTAAGATCTTTTTTGTTTTCATAATTAACTTATTTTCAAAATGATTTAACATGCAATCAATATCAAGCATGAGATAACAAATAATGTACATATAGATATATAGTATATTAATGATCTAATATTGGCAATATTTATGAAAAAAAATATTTATTAATTTTAATTTAAAAACATTAATTTTTTATTCATAAATTATTCAAGAAAGAATTGTTTGTTAAAGTTGTATTAATATTTTTGAAAATTAGGGCTATTAAAATACCAGTTATTTTGCTGCTCCAATTGGCTAAGTTTGGCAAAATGGAATACATTTAAGGCACACATATGTTTGTATACTTATGTGTACAATTCATACTATACATGGAAAATAGAGGGACGGAATAAACTACACATAAAATATCTGAAATGGACTACCAAGCTGTTGATCCTGAATACACATATTTCGAAGGATCAATGCCGAATTAACATAAGGAAACTCGGGACCCCATGTATTTGATGGTCTCAAAATCTAATAAATAAAGCAAAAATTTTTTCGTGTCCATTATATTTAAGACGGTTGTATGATCTGAATATGAATCGTTCAGGTCGTTACAAAATAATAAAATGATGATGTTATACATAACAACGTATACTATAAATCAGCATATGTTGCTTTATTTACTAAGTAATTGTTCAAAAGTACTTCTTAAGATTTTGAAAACTTTTTTAGCGTTAATTTTCAAATCGAAAATATTAATAAAACATTTATAAACAATTATTCCTTGAATTATTTATGAATAAAATTTAAAATTAAATAATTAATATCATAAATATTAGAGGTTCGTAAATATACTTTATCCGTACAGTATTTGTTATTACATGTTAGAAATTGATTACACGTGTAACATCAAAGCTATAAAGGTTATGTTAAACTATTTTGAAAACACGTTAATTATCAAAATAAAAATGTTATTACGCACACAAGATGGATTATTTTATGTTGTTTACTATGAACGACAAATAAGTAAAGTACTAATTTATTTAATTAATATTGTATTATAAATACTCCTGATGTTTTTACTTTTAAAAAATTGCGCGGCACGGAATCCATCTTTGATGCGACCACTTAACTTTACATGAAATCTCATGGAGATCTATTAACCGAACATATTATTTTAATTTTTATTAACTGAAGAAAAGCTACCAGGAATTTCAAACTTTTATAATAAGTAACTTGTACTCTAGAGAACTAATTAAGCATAAATTTATTAAAATTCACTTAACGGTTTTCGAACAACACTGTCGTCAGCTTAGACATATAGTCACTAGAAATTATTCGTTTTAACCCATTTTTGATTCGTTTGAATAGGCTCTGTGGAATATAATTTTATTCTTCTATCAATACAGACATGATTTACGCAAATTAATATAAAATCTTAACCAATATTTTTAATTTGTCATCTTATCGATAAAAAAACTTTTGTTATGACAAACGCAACATGTTAAACAAACCGTAATATATCATATTTGAGGATTGTATTAACATTACAACTATATCACTATTTTACAGTGTTGAATAGGTTTCATACGATAAAATAATATAATATTCTATTTAATTAATCTACGAAAGTTATTTTAATTTGTCAAAATTAATATTATCATACCTTAAACTATTCGTAATGCATTCTAAAATAATTTAACCATAAGTTACATTTAAAAAAAATAGCATATATTTTTTGTTTGAAGTTGAATTCAAGTCTACAAGCTAAGGAAAAACTTTTCTATAAAATATTTAAAATATTGATAATTTCATTTAAAAATCGTTGAATTAAAAATATATATTTTAATATTGAAATTTAATTTTGGCAATTGAAATAATGAGTTAATTCTATACACTTTTTCTGCCACGTTTATCTCCCAAACATCGTTAAGTAGTAAAAAAAATTTTAGTGTTAGGTTATTCCTTCCTCTCAATCATCGCCTATAAATATATATCGTCTATATAAGTATATACAGCGACTTATACATTATATAAATATATAGTATTCTAGTTGTATATATGATGTATATACATGAAAAGTGAAAAATAATTAGTTTTTTCAATCTTAAAAATAAAAAATTGTAGATATAGATGTTTTACACATAATTTATAATTTGTAGTAGTGTTTAAAATATGTAAAATTTTTTGTGTTAGCATAAATGTCAAACTAACAGTTTTTAAAGAGGAGTTATAATGAAAGAAACGTAAGAATACCCATGTATATAGTACTCTAGTTATACCACATTCTTATAAAGGAAGCATGTTCATTTTTACATATTTAGACACTGAACATTCAATGTTAAAAAAGTATGACCAAAAGTGTACAATTAATAGTCGACTTGTAAGGCACATCGCACATGAGGTGATTTGCGTGAAATCGGCGATATCATACATATGATTTGCTTATGGAATCCAATGTATAGTCGCACACGACGTGATTTTGGTGATTTGAAATCATACATGTGATAAAAAAATCGTTGTAAAAATGCTTCGTTTTTAAAATCATATGGGCAACTTTTTTTTTATTCTTGTTTATACAGTCATATAAATCAATGTTTATGACAAAGATAGAGAGTTAAATAATGTTATGTTTAATATTTAAAAATAAAAACTTGTCAATGCTTGTTTATACACAAAAAAAAAGGTTAGATTGATGTCCTGAACCATATAGAACAGGCTTAATAGGCGCATCTTATAAAACAGATCATAAATTTTTTTATATACATACATATGCTTTAAGGAAAAGGAACGAAGAGTAGCGAGTATTAAGTAAATGCTTATATTATCCTGCAATATTTATATCTTTGAATACATGCTATACTTTTATAACATATATGGTATTGTTGCAACTGTTGTGTCGTATACGGATAGAGATTACTTTCCATAAGAAAATTACATGTACGAAATCGCACTGTGTAAGATATGCATAATCAAATACTGAAATCGTAAGAATTCCATCATGATGCGACAACAATCGTATGTAATTTTACATTCGTAAGCAACGTTGTCAAATACATAAGAGCTTTCACCTATAGTATTACTCAGTTAAATGCTCAACCTAAAAAATTTCTAGACATATTTATTATTTGTGGATAGCAAAAAGGGAAAAACCTCTTCCTCTAGGTATACGTCTCTTAATTGTTGTAGCAACGTTGCAATAGATACATTTCTTCATTTTGGCCGTAATGACGTTCTGCAAGAGTTTATAAACTTATTTATAACACTTTTCAAGCGTCAATATTAATTTCATTCATTTCAATAACAGAGTAAATAAACAGAAATGAACTTAGACTTATTTTATAAAATTAAGCCAATACATCTTATACTATTACTGAAAAATATATATTGATTCTTTTATTATTTAATATGTTTACAAAATGAACTGTAGAAATACAGTAATTGTACAGTGGCTATAATCTGTATCTATTCTAATCACATTAAACAAATAAAACAAGTTAAGGTATAACAGAGTAAATTTTTTAGATATTCGATATAAGATTGAGCATCAATGTTTGAACTACTTTAATCATTAGCATTCAAAAAACACTCTAATATATACAGTTATAAATATATATATATATATATATATATATATATATATATATATATATATATATATATATATATATATATATATATATATATATATATGGTTAAGTCAGAGTATATTAGTATTAACCCATCTCAGTCTCCCGTTCGTCATCAAGATAACTGAAAAACGACAAGAGACAGGTAGTTGAACTTTTGGTGTCATATTTTGGATTTTAAAAGTGAGTCTAAGTTCGTAAGTGAGTAAAATCGGTATAATGGGACAATTAGATCCATGAGCCAACTTAACCATAAAAAAAGATTCAAAACAATAATTATTTGATTAAAAAAAAAAATGTATGATCATTTTTCGGAATGTTTATATTCGCCACAGTTAAAGCTAATTAACAGATTCTTATTATATCCGAAAAATGTTCATACAAGTTTTTTGTGTTTGTTTTGAATCTTTTTTTATGGTTAAGTTAGATCATAGATCTAATTAGCCCATTATACCGATTTTGTCAATTTACGAACTTAGAGTCACTTTTAAGATCCAGAATATGACACCAAAAGTTCAACTAGCTATCTCTTGTCGTTTTTGTAAGACGAAATGAGAATTTCAAATGGCTTAAAGTATAATCTATTATAATCTATATTATTTATTACTTGATGTATTTCATCCTTTAAGACACTGTATATACATATTTTGTTATTAGTAAACAAACTACGTAGTACCCCTTCTTCAAAAAACGTTACAAAGTCGGAGCAACTTCTGTTGCTCCGTGTGCGACTAAAATGCTGTGATATCGCTGATATCGGTGATATCGCCGATATCGGCGATTTCGCCGATTTCACCCAAATCACCTCATGTGCGATGTGCCTAAGTTGTCGTGCATGCGACTATACTATCCACCACAACTGTCTACTGATGCGCAGGTATTAATATACTCACATTTCTATACATACACAGGTAATATACTCCGCCATGATTTTATAAAGAGTCTAAAGTTGTCCATTTAAGCTATGGAGACTTTACTATTGGACATTCATGCTAACGAAGACTATAACCGGTATAATTAAGAACTATTTAGAACTATCAATATTTAAAGACCATAGACATAAGACTTGTACATCGCTCGTCACTACAGTGTACATTGACCATTAGGTGAATTCTTTTTAAGAAATAAAACTAAATTTGGATTCGTAGGTTTATTTAAAAACCTAAAATAAGAGAAATGGTGAGCGTGTGTGTGTTTCGTGCAATGTTTGACGAGTTTTTATAAAAAAATACAGACGCCCAAAGAAGCTCACAAGTTCAATTTTAGTTTACCTTGAAAACTTCAGTATCTAACCTGACCATCTTGTATTTATTTATTATTTAGTACCACCATAATTTAGTCGAAGAATAAGACGCCCGGATTATTTGACTAAATTTTGTATATTTTGTCTCTATTCTTTGACTCAAATCCGCTGGTAATCACATAAAAACCGACATTGAACAACTATCGCCATCTGGTGGTCAAGGTATGTATTAATGCTTTCTGTGTACACTAAAATTGAATTGAGCTTTATGGGTGTCTGGATTCTTTGATACAAATGTAATATAAAAACTAGCACTCATTCCACAAAACACACACGTTCACCATTTATCTTAGGTTATCAAACAAACCTCAAAGTCTATATAAAAACTTTACTTAGTTTTTATTTCTTTAAAAGATTTCTTTTATGTTAAGTAATAGGTCCTTTCTAAATCACTAACTTTTTTATTTAATAATTGTTTATTGTTTTTAAAATTAAAGAGCTTAGAAAGATGCAGTATTCAATTTGAAGTTTTATTTGCAATCATTGATATAAAACAAAAATTCCCAACGCGCAGATCTATTAAATTTATATTTTATAATGGTTAACATCCAGTATCCAATACCTCAAAGATGGCCAAATTCAAGATAATTTCCGGGATTTTCAACGTTTCGAAGATTTTCATCAAACAACATTCTACAATAATTTTTGAAATTAATAACCTTTTACTTATTTGAAACTTGGAACATAAACGTGTAATTTCTCTTACTCTATGGTGTGGTTATTTTATAGAAACTTTTTATATAAAGTTTTATTTCTGTTGTAAATTCTTAAAAAATTTCTCAGCAATTTTCACAAATCATATAGTTTATATAAATACTTTGAGCAAAGAAAGCTATGTCTATTTAATTTTTCACAAGCCGATTTTATTGCTTTAAATAATTGTAATAATGATGAATCAAAAAATTGTATTTTACGAAAATTTTGTAAATTCTTCAAGTATAATAATTATATTTTTAAAGTTGTAATAACAACACATACATATGAAGAGGATTTTATAAAAAGTTAACAAACCTAGTTTCGTTTACTTTTCAAAAACGAATTACATCTATTGAAGAATCGATGCAATTCTCTTTTTTGAAAATACTTTTGTTTGTACGCTACTGAACATGTTGCTGACAAAATAGCATTCAATGATATATCAAAATACATCCAATATTCAATGGAGAACGCTTTATGGTACTAGACATTAAAAATAGAAAATTTATTGAAAATAAAATATATTTCGTCGTTACTGACAGTGTTAATTAGCTGAAAATATCATATCAGGTAAAATAAATTCATTCATTCAATATATGATAATAAATTTTATCTGGTATAAGAATCTAAGTGATCACTATAGCTATAGTAGCGGTCTAAATGAAAGTTAGCCATCTTTAATCTTCTCGATTTGTGTTCTACATTTTGTATAAATTTGAGATGCAATAAAATGAAATCGTATGTCATCACAATAATCACTAAATAAAATCATATTTATTTTTGTAATTATGTTTGCTCTTAGTTATACTTTATACATTAATTAAAATATTTTTGACGTCCCATTGCAATTTATTACATTCAAAACAAAATTGTTATTCATTTTTTATCTCAAAATTTTTTCGTTACTAACTGTTGATATTTTATCAAGGGAAGCATAATAGTTTTATTCATTTTAAAAATCATAATTTTATATTTGTTTTTTTTTTTTTTTTTATTATATTTATATATATATATTTTTATAAACAACAGTATTCAATGTTTAATATATTTTTGAATTGTTTTAATTTAGCCAGATGTTAAGACATAAATTTTATGATGAATTGTAATTTCGGATTCCCCTTCAATTGAAATAATTGAAAAAATTCCGAAACTGATTTACTTAAAAATTAATTTGGTAGATTCGCATAAACAATTTCTATATTTTTTAATCCATTATTTTGTGCTATAGATTGAACTAAGAAGACATTGGTGATTTAAACTCGTGTAATTGATTACACGATCATTCTACAATAACTCAAGTTCTTTTTTGAAAAAAATTCATCCTCATGATGATGGAAACGCATATAAACTCAAACAATCATGCCATATTAAATAGTTTGCAAGGCAAAGGGTAAGTTCCCCCTGTATATTTATTGGATCTTTTACAGGTTAGAATTTAATATAATATCGTACAATTCGAAAAAAATTATCAGTTTTGTTAGAAACCAAGCCTGAATTAGGTATCACCACATTGTATTGATCCCTATGAAATGGTAGGAATTATACTGCAGTAAATATATTGATGTGAAATTATTAATTTTGGTTATTAAGTTAAATACTAAAATGTTTGCCCATTTATTTAGTGTGCTACGTTCCTTCAATTAAATTAAATTATTCACATTTAACATTGAATAATATAAATACAAACAATAATTCGTAAAATTTATAAAACCTTGATTAAAATACATACATAGATCTTCAAAATGAGTTGTTGAAATCGATAGATAAAAAAATAACGAAGTTATAATAACAGTAACTACATTTTTTAAAAAAAAAATAAAAAAAATTATTGGGAGATTACGATATCCGTGGCGCCACAATTTGACGATTAATTTTGGATAAAACAAGCCAAAATAAGACGTAAATGAAGAAAACCAATTTCGAGTTTTCACCTATTTTTCGAGTTATTGACACTTTTTTTTTTGGGACTAATCGTGTTTATGTCACATAAATACCACAATTTAAAACATTTTACAAGATTTAAGTATTATTTTTTGTTAAATGGCTATAATTTAAGCACAAATAACCGAAATTTAATTCGTTTAAAAAAAATCAACACTTGTATATTTAATACAACTATTAATAATACATGTACGCCATTTTCGACTGTTATTAACCCATGAATTTCTGGGGTCTAGTTTTCAAGGGTACGGTTGGTTTTTAGCCCCTACGTTCAACCAGTGATTAATTTACCCATCAATTTGTTGGGTGTAGTTTGCACGTGTCGGGTTGGTTTTCGGTCCCTATGTTCAACCTGTGATTAAACTACCCTTGGATAACTCGAAAAACAGACAAAAACTCGAAAATTGGTATTCTTCATTTTCGTTTTAATTTGGGTTGTTTAACCAAAATCGATGCGCCACGGATATCATAATCGAGCCAAAAAAACCCCTCAAAAACTTTTGTTTCTGTCATGAAAAATTGATATTTTTAATAACGAATAACTAAAAAAAGAGCAATTTTTACTTAAAATATATAGCTTCCAGAAGTTTTGATACCAATACATTCACTATAGCAGATTTCCTACGTAAAACGTCACTAAATTTATATTCCACAGAAAGTTTGTAACCTTAATTGTGAAATATTTTGTATATGGGAATAAATGTTAACATAATTCTTGTTTTAATAATTGTTGAACCAGAATTATAATGTGTGATAAGTATAGGTAAAATGTATTGCATTATATTTTTATTTCTGAAAAATTAAATAATATTATTTTGTTCAGGAAAACAAATACTATTAGCAGTTCTATCATTAATAAATGACTTAGATACTGTTATTAAAAAATTAGCTCAATTATTTTCCCATGTTTGGTAATGATTGAAGTTAGTAATATTAAGTACTAAAATATTATGGCTTGATTTTTCACTTCTATTCATAATTTTTGTGAAATTTAATTTAAAATCCCTTTCAAATATTTTTTTTTTTAATATCGCGACACCTATTTAAAATATTATGGTACACGGTTTTTTTTATGTGTTAAAATATATGTTGTATCCAGATTTTCCTTATTTAAGTAAAATATAAATGTTAAATTGAATTTATAATTTAACGCATTTATAAAATCCTGTAATTTTAAATAAATATTAAATGTTGTAAGTTATCGAATTTCTTTTTACTTTTACGTTATTTATGATTTTTTTTAAATATAATTTTTAATAATTTTCTGCATTTCTAAATAAGCCAAGTGTATTATTAGGCATAAATTTTATATACTTATTCTTTGTAACTGTAAAAAGTTTTCTTCCAAAATTGAACTGCTTTCAGAATAAATAGAAATCGTCAGCTCTAAAAAAAATTAAAATTTTTTGTACTTTTTTTTGTAACACAACCACGATTTTTTTGCCTTTTCAACTCTGTTAAGCGCATCTAAACAAACTGTTTTTACGCTAACATTAATGAAAAGAAGTTTCAGGTGTTTGTAATGAATTTTGTCGTTCAAAAATACTTATTTATGGAGTATATTTTTATCTAAACGACCGCTGACATTGGCAGATTCTTATTTCATTTATACTATTTTAATATTGATGTCTTTTTTTATATATTTTTTTTTTTTAAATCTGAAAATATAGTTGTGTGTAAATTTCGATTTTTTGTCCCAATTTCTTAGATCAAATTATTTTGTATTTTATAGTTGTAATGATTCTCTGAGGAGATGTTACTCGTTGCTAATTTGGTGACGGTTTGCACGCATACTCCAAACATACATGTGTGCAGACCGTCAACA